>WBNH01004530.1:46526-70261 GCA_013401255.1 Urocolius indicus
CCTCACCCTGCCCAGCCCAGCACTGACCCACAGCCCTCAGCGCCTCAGCCCCACGCCTTTGGGATCCCTCCAGGGCTGGGCACTGCCCCAGCTCCCTGGGCAGCCTGGCACAGGGGCTGACACCCCTCTCAGGGAAACAGTTCTGCCTCAGCTCCAATCTCAACCTCCCCTGGGGCAACTCCAGCCCCTTTCCTCTTGTCCTGTCACTCGGGAGCAGAGCCTGACCCCCAGCTCCTTGCAGCCTCCTGTCAGGGAGTGTCACAGAGGGCTCCTGTCTCCCCTCAGCCTCCTCTTCTCCAGGCTCAACACCCCCATTCCCTCAGCCCCTCCCCAGCACCCTTGTTCTCAGGATGATCCTGGTGACTCTAAAAACATGAGTCCTCAGCAGGGACAGACCCTGATAGCAGGAAGATGAACATAGTCTGGATCCAAACAAAGGGGTCAGAGGCAGCAGTAACACTGCAGCCACCCTCATGTTCATGACTAAAAGCAGCTGTTGTCCCAGACCCTCCATCCACTGCTTCCCTCCCACGTCCTCATGGTCCCCTGCAGCCAACCAGGACGTACCTCGTACTGCGTGATGAGGCCGTTGGGCTCCACCGGTTCCTCCCACTTGAGAAATATCATGTCCTCCAGTGGGGTGAAGGTGAGGGACTCAGAGGCAATGCCACCAGGCACTGGGGAAGGAAAGTGGACATGCTCAGACACAGTAAGAGACCAGGTTGGAAGGAGAAGTCCTCCAGGAAGTCCTCACAACCGAGCCAGTGTGTCTCCTCTGCCACAGCACCCAGCTCCAGTGCATGATGGGGCCAATGGTTCCCCAGGGCAGTGATGCCCCTGAGCACACTGGTGACATATTGGTCCCCATAAATCCCACAGGTACCATTTCTGGCATTGCACAGCCCCATCTGAACAGCCCCAGGTCCCGCAGCCTTTCCTCCTCACACACGTGTTCCATCCCCTCAGCATCTTGGTGTCCTTGCACTGGCCTCTCTCCAGCAGTTCCCTGTCTCTCCTGAGCTGGAGAGCCCAGAACTGGCCACAGGACTCCAGATGAGGCCTCAGCAGGGCAGAGCAGAGGGGGAGCAGAACCTCCCTTTGGATGGGTCTCCCAGTGTCCTGTCTATGGACAACAGAACTTTGCTCGGGGTCCAAGAGGAATGCTGCAAACAACACATTTGATTTGGCCATTAATAATGCTGCTGAAATTGGGTTTCCAAACCAAAACCAAGGTTTACCAGCTTGGGATGAGGCTATACATCTTTACAACCCACATTGGGAGCCATTCCCTCCTCTCCAAGACAAGCCCCAGCAATGCTGCAACCAACACTGGCCTTGTGCCAAAATAAACCACAATCAAGAGCTTTCACCACCTTCCCTTAATTGCACAGGCAGCTGCTCATCACCCAGTTACAGGAGCTCAAATCCTCATCATCTTCCTAGACAGGGAGATGCTGGGCCAAGCCAATCTGGCAATGTATCCATAGGTGGATAATCCAGCAATTGATTCCCCCTCCAAAACCAAACGTGTACCCAGCCCACAAGTTCCACCTAAAGGGGAAGCCTGGAGTCCTGGTTAATCAGCATGTGGGAGCAAGCAGCTGGAGTGATTACAGCACAGCAAAAAAAACCCAACTCCACCACATCTGGAGCTGCTGTATTAATACTGAATACAGAACCAGCTGGAGCAGTCACAGCAGAGTGAGAACAGCTGAAGCAATTACAGCCGGAAGATAAGCCAGAGAGAGCTGGGTACCTTGGGTCAGGCAGGAGCAGGGCTGGGGATACTGAAAGCCCTGATGGGATGCACAGAGAGAAGTGCCAAATTTAGGGTTTGGAGATGAGAATGGGACCTGGAGAGTTCATGGTACTGTCGCAGTCTCCCGGCTCTGCTCCAGCTCTGCAGGTTTTGCTCCCCAGGCTGGGAAATGGGAGCCATAAGCAACACACACTCCAAAGCTGCACGTTTCCAGGGGTCCCAAACTAAGGTGAGCCCCACTCTGATGGATTTCACAGCAGGCTTCTTCTTGAGGGGCATCCAGGGGGTCTGGAGTCAGCCAGATCCTTTGCAACTGTCAGTTCTTCCACTTTAATTGCTGATTCTTGATGCTAGAGGTGCTCAGAATATTAATTCCTTCTTGTGAGAGCCAGGAATGCTCCTCCACGCTCAGCATCCAGCACCCACTCCAGAGTGCCATGGCTCCTTGCACCCCACACAAGCCCCAATCACTGCTGCCCTCCAGAGATCAGGATGTGACCCCTCATCCCATCAGCTGCAGGACCAGCCATCAGAGCAGCAGGTTTTGTGGGCTTCCCAGTTGTCTTTGAAGCTGGGCAAGTCATCACAGCGAGAGGAGGAGATGCTGCCGGGGAGTGTGGAGTGGTTAGCAGAAGATACCAGCCCTGGATGTGGTCCATCGCTGATGGGTAGCACTGGAGACATGGAGCTGGCTCTGTTCTGTGCTTCCTGCTACATTTGTCAGGTCTCCAGAGCCCAAAATGACCTGAAACCTCTGCTGACAGAGGGCTGCAGCCAGGGACTGCAGTGCAGGGTAAGGCCAGACCTCGGAAACCTCTCCAGTGGCCTCATCTCCAGGACATCCTCAGGGAAGGGCTGGGCAGGAGCAAGAGATGCCAAACCCAGGAGTCCTGGAGCCTCCAACAAGGACATCAGTGCTGCTCAGGCACCAGCAGGAACCCAACCCCCCAGCACAGCCAGGACAGGTAGAAGAGAAACAGCTCAGCTGTTGAGAAGCAATGCTGCTGGCACATCAGCACAGCCAGACAGCCCTTGTCAACACACACTCATCCATGGAGCTCATTTGTACAACCTGAACCTGTCCCAGAGCAAACCTGAACAGGGAAGAGCACTGGGCACGCTGAGCAAAGCTGGTTAACAGAACTCTCCCAGAAACACAGCAACCCCAAATTAGACCAAGCAGATCAAAGATGTTACTTAAGCATAAAGCATTAACTGTTTTCATTGTTATTATCATCACTGCCAGGCTTTGGTTCCACATTAAGGGACAAGCAAGCATGGCTTGTGCTGGAAGGAGCTGTGTATCAGCCAGCTCTCTCTGCTCAAAGGACGAGGGCATCATTCCTGCAGTGACACCTCCATCCATCCCTTCATCCTCCCAAGCTGCTCCCAGCATTTCCCTTCTCCTCCCACAGCCCAGGGGCTGCAGCAGCCTTTTCACCTCTCCATGGTGAGATACTCCCACCATACCCCTGGCCAAGACCCACGACATGCTCTGTGCCGTGGAGAACACCCCAGCAGCTCAGCAGCCCTGTTCCTGCGGCACAATGCCCCGAGCCGAGCCGACTCACCATCCTCATCCGTCTGGAACACCACCTCCTTGCCTTCCTTGCGGCCCTCAGGGTTGGAGAGGATAAGCTTGACGTGGATGTTCTTGTAGGGCAGCAGGTTTTTGATGGTGTAGCGGTTGGTGTTGCGCTCCATCTTCACACACTCGCGGAAGGTCTGGTTGTGGCCGCTGCCCACCAGATAGCGGTAGCAGAGCAACACGGTGTAGGTGTGACAGCGGGTCAGGTTGTAGCCCAGCGGCTCCCACTGCAATGTCAGCTGCCTGGACTGGATTTCAGAGAAAGCCAAGCCCTTGGGAGCTCTCATGGGCTCTGCAGGAGGAAAAGAGATGGGGAGAGGTGAGTGACGGAGTAAAACATCTCGTGGGTTGATGTGTGTTGTCAGGGAAAGGCCTCTAACAGCAGGGGAACAAGGAGGGACACCTCCTGTGAGGAAAGGCTGATGGACCTGGGGCTGTTTAGCCTAGAGAAGACTAAGGGAAAAACTCATTAACACCTAAAAGGTGGATTTCAAGAGGATGGGGAGACACTTTTTAGTCTCCAGTGGCAGGACAAGGGGTGATGGGCACAGGCTGGAACACAAAGAGCTCCCCTGGCACAGGAGAAGAAAGTCCTTTGGTGCTGAGGTGAGGGAGCCCTGGCCCAGGCTGCCCAGGGAGGGTGTGGAGGCTCCTTCTCAGGAGGTTTCCAACCCCTCCTGGACACATTCCTGTGCCCCCTGAGCCAGAGGAACCTGCTGTAGCAGGGGGTTAGGCTGAAGCAGCTCTGCAGGGCCCTTCCAATCCCTACCATTCTATGATTCTGTGGCTCTAAGACTTCTTTTCAGAGGCATCAACCACTCAAAAAAAAAAAAAATGACAATCAGGCACTGGAGAACAATCTCCAGCTCCCTCTGAGAAGTAAATGAGATGGGAACCTGGGGCTCATCCTCAGGGATAGCAGTCCTGAGGTGTGGGAATGCCCTGAGCTGGATCCAGCCTCGTATCTCGTACATCTCCTGACAGTATCTGATCACTCCAGGGATGAAAAGCAGCGACACAGCATCTAAATCTGCATCCCGAGGTCACATCCAGCTGTTGTTGGCTGATGAACAAAAAGCCACCATGGCTCAGGGTATTTTCAGGCTGGATGGATATTCAGCCCCCTCTGCATAGTGTTGGTTCAGGATCTGGTGTCACTCAAGCAACCTGTGACCCTCCAGCCACGACTGCAACAGGGAGTCAGTCAGGAACAGAACCCCAGGCAGATTCTGGGCTGAGCACACAATTAACTGCAGATCTGTCAGAGTAGGGATGCATCAAGCTCCTGGATGGCAGCAACAAACACCCTCAGTATCCAGCCAGCAACCTGCCCAGGCCTTGGGGTGGCAGGGGAACTTGCCCAAGGCCATTTGGGGTGGCAGGGGACCTTGCCCAAGGCCTCTTGGGCTGGCAGGGGACCTTGTCAAGGTCACTTGGGGTAGCCAGGCCATGCTGTGGGACCCACCTGCACACTTGGTGCGGCTGATGAGGGGCGGCCCTGGTTTGCCAGTGCCCCCCTCGCCGGGCCGGGTGAGCAGGACGCTGATCTCGTACTCTGTGTCAGGATCCAAGTGCCAGAGCTTGTATGTTTGCATGTTGACAGCATGGACCTCCGACCAGGGCCCCGAGGTCATGCGGTACTCGATCTCCTTGCGCACGATGGGGCCGTCGCCGATGATGGAGTTGGTGTTGAGCTGGATGATGAGGTAAGTGGAACCAGCCCGCAGCAGCTGGGGGGGAGCGATGGGTGTAGGGGGCTCTGGGAGAGAGAGGAAGAGGGGCAAGTGGAGTAGCTCCACAGCTTCCCCAGCCCCAGAGGCAGCCCCACACTGACACAACCACAGATACCTCCATTGCATTGTTTACCAGCTACAGTTGGGACATTCCCACCATCTCTTCCCAAACAAACCCACCAATGGTATCTTGAAAAAGATCTCTTTAAAATCATACAGTCAATTGGGTTGTTAAAGCCCTTGGAGCTGCTGCAGTCCCTGCCCAGCCCAGCATTGACCCACAGCCCTCAGCACCTCAGCTCCACGGCTTTGGGATCTCTCCAGGGCTGGGCACTCCCCCAGCTCCCTGGGCAGCCTGGCACAGGGGCTGACCCCCCTCTCAGGGAAACAGTTCTGCCTCAGCTCCAATCTCAACCTCCCCTGGGGCAGCTGCAGCCCATTTCCTCTCATTCTATTGTCACTGGGGAGCAGAGGCTGACCCCCAGCTCCCTGTAGCCTCCTGTCAGGGAGTGTCAGAGAGGGCTCCTGTCTGCCCTCAGCCGCCTCTTCTCCAGCCTCAACGCCCCCATTCATTCCCTCTGCCCCTCCCCAGCACCCTTGTGCTCCAGCCCCTTCCCCAGCTCTGGACACCAGTTTCATGCTACAGGGCACAGAACAAACTCGGATCCCCCACTCAGAGGACATGGGGATGGATACCAGAGTATGGGAAGGCACAATCCACCAGCCTTTAAACTTCAGCCCATGCATTTACCCACCATCACTTTTAATAAGTCTTTAAACAGCAAAAGGGTTTCATCTCATCAAACCTTAATTATCTTTGTAAGATACAGTGCCCAGCATGGTGCTGCACAGTTTCACCATAATTAATTAACTCCCACCTACTGCAATCAAAAATAAATGATCTAAGGCCACTGAGAAGGACAGTTTCCTGGTTTTATGCTGAACTATCCATGTGTAGGAACTCATTCACAGCAAGAAACCACGATCCCACTGCCCCAAGCATCCCACCTTCCCCTTCCTCTACAGACAGAGGAACAGAAAGAGCCCCTCCATGACCCAGCAACTTGGTGGGCAACAGAAGATCATGGAATTGGGTTGCTAAAGCCCTTGAAGCTGCTGCAGTCCCAGCCTTCCCCTCCCCCTGCCCAGCCCAGCACTAACCCCATGGCCCTCAGTACCTCAGCTCCACGGCTTTGGAATATCTCACCCACCTTTCACGATGAGCTCAGCGAAGTTGGAGACACCTGAGCCACGGCTGGACTGGGTGACACAGCGGTACAGATCCTGCTCCTGCTTGGACACCTCGTCCAGCTGGAAGGTGGCCAGGAAGCGCCGGTGGCTGATGTGCTTCACGGAGGCAGCTGGAACCATCTCCCCACTCTGCCTCTGCCCCACGGGGAGAGAGATGAGACGTCACCAGGAGGCACAGTGTGACATCCAGAGACACCAAACATCACCCCAAGATGACCATAGAATCAATGAAGTATTTTGGTTGGCAAAGCCCTTGAAACTGCTGCAGTCCCAGCCCTCCCCTCACCCTGCCCAGCCCAGCACTGACCCACAGCCCTCAGCACCTCAGCCCCACGGCTTTGGGATCCCTCCAGGGCTGGGCACTGCCCCAGCTCCCTGGGCAGCCTGGCACAGGGGCTGACACCCCTCTCAGGGAAACAGTTCTGCCTCAGCTCCAGTCTCAACCTCCCCTGGGGCAGCTGCAGCCCATTTCCTCTCATTCTATTGTCACTGGGGAGCAGAGGCTGACCCCCAGCTCCCTGCAGCCTCCTGTCAGGGAGTGTCAGAGAGGGCTCCTGTCTGCCCTCAGCCTCCTCTTCTCCAGCCTCAACACCCCCATTCATTCCCTCAGCCCCTCCCCAGCACCCTTGTGCTCCAGCCCCTTCCCCAGCTCTGGACACCAGTTTCATGCTACAGGGCACAGAACAAACTCGGATCCCCCACTCAGAGGACATGGGGATGGATACCAGAGTATGGGAAGGCACAATCCACCAGCCTTTAAACTTCAGCCCATGCATTTACCCACCATCACTTTTAATAAGTCTTTAAACAGCAAAAGGGTTTCATCTCATCAAACCTTAATTATCTTTGTAAGATACAGTGCCCAGCATGGTGCTGCACAGTTTCACCATAATTAATTAACTCCCACCTACTGCAATCAAAAATAAATGATCTAAGGCCACTGAGAAGGACAGTTTCCTGGTTTTATGCTGAACTATCCATGTGTAGGAACTCATTCACAGCAAGAAACCACGATCCCACTGCCCCAAGCATCCCACCTTCCCCTTCCTCTACAGACAGAGGAACAGAAAGAGCCCCTCCATGACCCAGCAACTTGGTGGGCAACAGAAGATCATGGAATTGGGTTGCTAAAGCCCTTGAAGCTGCTGCAGTCCCAGCCTTCCCCTCCCCCTGCCCAGCCCAGCACTAACCCCATGGCCCTCAGTACCTCAGCTCCACGGCTTTGGAATATCTCACCCACCTTTCACGATGAGCTCAGCGAAGTTGGAGACACCTGAGCCACGGCTGGACTGGGTGACACAGCGGTACAGATCCTGCTCCTGCTTGGACACCTCGTCCAGCTGGAAGGTGGCCAGGAAGCGCCGGTGGCTGATGTGCTTCACGGAGGCAGCTGGAACCATCTCCCCACTCTGCCTCTGCCCCACGGGGAGAGAGATGAGACGTCACCAGGAGGCACAGTGTGACATCCAGAGACACCAAACATCACCCCAAGATGACCATAGAATCAATGAAGTATTTTGGTTGGCAAAGCCCTTGAAACTGCTGCAGTCCCAGCCCTCCCCTCACCCTGCCCAGCCCAGCACTGACCCACAGCCCTCAGCACCTCAGCCCCACGGCTTTGGGATCCCTCCAGGGCTGGGCACTGCCCCAGCTCCCTGGGCAGCCTGGCACAGGGGCTGACACCCCTCTCAGGGAAACAGTTCTGCCTCAGCTCCAGTCTCAACCTCCCCTGGGGAAACTTGAGCTTCTTTCATCTTGTTCTGTCACTGGGGAGCAGAGGCTGAGCCCCAACCCACTGCAGCCTCCTGTCAGGGAGTGTCAGAGGGTGCTCCTGTCTCCCCTTAGCCTCCTCTTCTCCAGGCTCAACACCCCCATTCCCTCAGCCCCTCCCCAGCACCCTTGTGCTCCAGACAAATCTGCTTGAAAGAGATAAGGGTTGCCCTCCTCCCCCCAGCCCAGTGGAGTTGTCTCCCAAAGGGGAAGCATCGTAGGAGTGACACACGGGGCTGCCAGCACCCGTTCCACCAGCACCAGTGCTCACCTGCATGAGGAACCGCTCAGCCTCAGCTGCCTTCCCTGCAGCCACACACTGGAAGGTCGCATTCTGCCCTGCGTTCACCTCCACGTCACCCAGCCGGGAGAAATGAGGTGCTTTCGCTGCCAATGGACCCAAATGTTGGTATCACTGCAAAACAACACCCCCACAGCCCAAAAACCCACCCAGGCTGCTGGGGCTGGAGCTCATCCTCATGCCTTAGCCAGGATCCCTCCCCCAGCAAGCCCACAGCAATGATCCTGGGCAGGATCCCCAGCCCAGAGTCAAGGCTTTGTCCTCACACAAGCAGCCTGTACCCCAGGGAGGGATGCAGCCTGGTGCTGGTGCCAGATGCATCCTATGGGGTTGACAGAGAAGGGTAAATCTACCCCAGCCTAGAAGAAACAGGGAGTGAACCCCAACAGGCAACATGCTGGGACAAGCTGGGATTTCAGATCTTGCTGAGGACACTCAAGCCACACATCAGTCTGTGCTCCTCCAAGGTTGTTCTAAAAAGCAACACTGGAGCTGGTGGTGATGAGGATGGACAAAGATGGTCCAGAGGTGTCAGGAGGTGTCACCAGCCCAGGTGACAACAGTCTTAACCCATCAGCTCTCGTCAGGACTATCCCAACAGGCACCAGCTCCAAACTCTGTTGCCCAGCCCACCTTGGCAGCACCCACCCTCAACAGCATCCACGCTCTGCAGCACCCATCCCCAGCAGCACCCACCCCTCACCCTCAGGCCCCATCCCCACACTCACAGCACGGATAATTCAAGAGCAAGATGTCATCCAAGCCGAGGTAACCCCTGCGCTCGCTGGACACCACCGCCTCGAAGAGGACCTGGAGCACCAAACACAGGGGTCACCCACAGCTAGGGGATGGTGAGGGACACATGGAGAGGAGAGGGGGTTCTGCTGGGGCTCACCTGGTACTCACTGGGCCAGAACAAGCTGACAGCCAGCTCGGCCTGGTGCCACTGGCGGCCGTGGGAGCCGGAGGCATTCCAGACGGCACTGCCCAGGGGGCCCCCCGTCACGCGGACATAGGCGCTGAGGGTGCCGGGGCTGCGGCCGTCACGGCTGTACATGAAGTAGCTGAACTGCAGACAGTGGGTGTCATTCTCGCTCAGAGCCTGGAAAAGCAGGTGAGCTCTCTGGCCAGGGGAGTGCTGAGAGGAGTTGACCATCAGGTATGAGCCTGAGGTAGGAGGGAGAAAGTAGGGAGAGAGAGCAAGGAGTAATGACCCGTCTAGTGAGCGCTGCCGGGGGAGGGATGGAGGAGGTGGAGGATACAGGGTGGCAAAGATGGGCACCATCTGGCAACGGTGCTCAGCTCTCACTGGGTGCCCATCCATGCTGGCCCACACGGACAGGAGAAGAGAAGCAAAGGACTCAGTGGCAGATGCTGATTGGGGCAGCAGCAGGACAACAAAATGGGCAAATGCAGTGTGGTGTACCTGGAGAGGAACAACCCCCTGAGCAGCACAGGCTGGGGGACACCTGCTTGAGAGCAGCTCTGGGAGAGGGACCTGGGAGTGCTGGTGGGCAGCAAATAAACATGAGCAGCAACGTGCCCTCATGGGCATGGCCAATGGCAGCCTGGGGGACATGAAGGAGAGGAAGGTTCTCCTCCTTCTCTGCTTTACCCTGCTGAGGCCTCAGCTGGAGTCGTGTGGCCAGTTCTGGGCTTCTCAGCTCAGGAGATATAGGGAACTCCTGGAGAGAGGCCAGTGCAGGGCTCCCAAGGTGATCAGGGGAGTGGAACATGCGTGTGAGAAGGAAAGGCTGCAGGACCTGGGGCTGTTCAGCCTGGAGAAGCCTGAGCTCAGGGAGACTTTATCAATGTTGATCAATACCCAAAGGGCAGATGTCGAGAAGATGTGGCCAGTCATTGTTCTGTGGTGGCCAGTGGCAGGACAAGGGTTAACAGGCACAGGCTGGAACACAAAATTGCCACTCCTGGCACAGGAGGAGAAACTCCTTTGGTGCTGAGGGGAGGGAGCCCTGGCCCAGGCTGCCCAGGGAGGGTGTGGAGGCTCCTTCTCAGGAGGTTTCCAACCCCCCCTGGACACGTTCCTGTGCCCCTGAGCAAGGGGAACCTGCTGTAGCAGGGGCTGGGGCAGCTCTGCAGGGCCCTTCCAGCCCCCACCACTCTGTGATCCTGTGAAATGTGACCTGGCTGCAGGTGGAGAAGGGAAGGATCAGACCTACTGTCTCAAGATCAGCTGGTCCCCTCAGGACACGAGGGTCTGTAACAACTTCAATACCACCAGAGATCCTCTGCCTGCTTTCCTTTAATGCTCAACAGCCTCAGCTGCATCAATCCTCCCCTCCCCAGCTGGGCCTCAGCCGTTTCATTTCCATTCCCATCGCCTCATATCATTTACCACGCAGTTGTCGCCGAGTTTAAACTGTGCTCAGCAGGGGCTCACAGGGAGGGGGAAAACAACCCCAACGCTCCTCAGCTTAATGAGCAGCAGCACCAGGGCTCCCTGGGATGCCACCACAGCAGCTCTCCAGGATGCCAGCCCCTGAGCTGCCTCTTTGGCTGCCCCACAACTAGCAGCCCTTGGTTATCCTTCCTCCCACCCTCCAAAAATCACCAGCAACAAAACCAGGAGATCCTGAAGATGAACTTATGGGGCAGGCAGGATGAAAATCCCAAAAGGGATGCTGAAGGCAGCATCCTTCCCTGCCCCACAGGCTCCATCTGAGGCAATCCAGAGGCAGGATTGGTGCAGGAGTTCTGGCTCTCTGTGGGCAGCTCCTTGAGCCGTTCAGCATGGCCGTGGGGCTGGGACATGGGGCAGATGGGAAGATGCCCCACTAACCCCTTCCCATCACTAAAGGCAAAGGGGTAATTAATATCCCCTCCATTTTAATAATGGCAGGAGCTGTAAGTAACAAAGCTGGGCTATTTATTCAAGCCTAGCATTGTTTTTCCTGACAGTAGGAGCTTAATTATTAATAGCTTTCACCACTGGTTAATTTAAACAAATTCACGTGTTTCCTTCTCCCAAACACTGAGCAAAGCCCAACACAGGGGGTGAGGGGATACTAGGGGAACCCATCCATCTCCCCCAGAGATTGAGGGGACCCCAAAAAAGCCTGAGGGGATCCCAAAACACCCAGAGGGTCATGGGAGCATGCTGGGTACCACACCACATCTTCCAGCACATCTTCTGGGGATGGGAGCTGCAGCAGGGCAAAGGAAGCACCAAAAAGCAAACCTGCCAGCGTGTGGCTGATGCCCCTGGCCCCTCCAGGCAGATGCTCAGAGTGAACAATAACAATTCCTTTTCTCTGAGTCAAGCATGGCTGAATTTCAGTGATGGAGGGGAAGCCACTACATTCATATTCCTTCTCCTGGGTCTTTTTGTGTCTTATTTCCCCCTGGCAAAATTCTTTCTGCACCAACGAGATCAGCTCCATTTGATCAGGGCAAGAGCAGCACAGAGAGTGAATGCTGAACCCCCTCCCTCCCAGTGCCAGGGGGGATGTCCCAGAAGTCACCTCCAGCCTGCTCACTCTGCCAGGCTCTCATTAACAAACACAGACCCTTCCTCATCCCCTTCCTTTAAAGGCAAAAATAAAGAGACCAAAATAAAGAGACCAAGACTAAAATTAAGCCACAGAGAAGTTATTCTAGAAGATGAAGATGTCTGTTAAGGTCACCTGGGACCACAGACATGCATCACTCATCTCATAATGTGCCCCACACACCCTATTCCCCCCCACCTTTAATCTTCCCAGCGTTCACAGAATCATTTTGGTTGGAAAAAGCCCTTGAAGCTCCTGGATCCTGCCCACAGGATGCCCTCAGCACCTCAGCCCCACGGCTTTGGGATCCCTCCAGGGCTGGGCACTCCCCCAGCTCCCTGGGCAGCCTGGCACAGGGCTGACATCCCTCTCAGGGAAACAGTTCTGCCTCAACTCCAACCTCAACCTCCACTGGGGCAACTCCAGCCCCTTTCCTCTTGTCCTGTGGCTTGTAGCTTGGGAGCAGAGCCCAACCCCCAGCTCCCTGCAGCCTCCTGTCAGGGAGTGTCTGAGAGTGCTCATAGAATAAATACTTCAGAGCCCCACATCAGGACCAGCCAAGCACACAGAGGTGATGCTTGTGGAGAGGGAACAGGAGGAAAGTGCAGCCAGAGCATCCAAGAAGAGTGTTTTTTGGTGCAGCCAGAGTGATGGTGCAAGCTTCTGCCTGCCTCACCTGCCTCCCTGCAGCTGCTCTCTTACAAGCAACAAAAGCTGAGCAAAACATGACGACTGTCACATGGGAGAGACCCATCCCTCATCTTCAGGTGAGAGACAAATCAAGAAGGGAAACAGAGGAGGAGGAGGAGGGGGAATAGGAGGGGAAAACATCCAACAAACCAAACAAGAAAGCAAAAAGAGAGAGGGCTGGAAAGGTAGAGGCGGGTGGCCAGCAGCCAGCATCCTCTCCAATAAATCCTACGCTCCTTGAAACTGGCTGATCTCCAAGAAAAACTCATTTTAATCTAAGACCACGAGGCTCCTTTGGAAAGTGCTCCCTGGAGAGGCCCCAGTGCTGTGAAATACTCCTCATCCACTAAGCTGCTGGAGAGGACAGGGGAACCAAGAAGGGTGATGAGGTTGCCAGAGCCTCGTGCACAGGTCCCCACACATATCAGGTTAAAACTGCACAAAACCAGGGTCTCTGAGCGCACTGGGTGCCCCAAGACCATGAGCAAACAGGAGCTACCTGGTATTAGGGTGGTTTCCAGCTCTGGGGATGAGCACCCCTTTGGGATCAATCAGTGCTCTTCCTTGAGCCCTGCAATGCTCCACACTCACAGCTCAGCCTCTCACCATCCCACCTGGGACAGATACATTCCCTTCCCCAGCAGCTCTAGAGTTTATTTCTTCAACTCTCCACATCCATTTAAGCCTCCAACTCTTGCTAACCCACAGTTTATTTCCTTAAGCAGAGAGCAGCCCCGTTCTGCCCAACCCCTTCAGCCCCCTGCAAGCCTCCAGGCTTTAAACTCAGGCAGCTTGCTGCAGATTTTAAATTACAGCTGAAAACTGAGCAGAAAACCCAATTAATTACAGGTTTAAGACCATCCATCACAAGGCACTTCAATCCCCAGCTCTGCTTCCCTCCCTGCTGCCCCAGGAAACCCCCCCAGGACACATACAATTAGGATAGTTCAGTTTACAGCAATTATTTGGGAAATTATCAAGGGAAGAGAGAGGATCTGTCAGCAGACTGAGGCAGGCCAAGGGTTATTCTGCCTCACCCAACATCCAGGACACATCTGAGGGGACAGGAAAGGAAGGAAAAGGTGATGGGAAGAAGCAAAGGTAAAGGAAGAGGAGGGTTAGTGGAGAGGAAAAGCTAAATTAAGCCCTGGCACAAATAAGGCACAAGATAAACAGATGGATGCAGATTGATGGAGCAGTAAAGAGTCTTCTATAAAGCAGTTAATATTTTAATAAACAAAGGAAGTCATTTTTACAATCAAGCTCTAAAGCAGCTCTTCTCTCTTTCTGCCCATCTTCAGCGTGGGACTTGACCTCCAGGATGGGCTGCAGGAGTTGGTACCAGGACCAAGCTGTCCCAAAAACAAGGAGTATACTGAGCCTGGGGTGTCTCACAGAGAGAATGGGCACAGAGACCACCCAGGGGGGTCACAGTGGGACACAGTCTGGGGCTGGGAGTGAGCAAAGCCTCTGAATGCCACGCAGGCAGGTGCCCATGCCATCCCCATGGGAGAGAGGAAGCTGCCCAGCTGGCTCTGCTCCCCCAGCATGGCCCTTGAGAAGAGCTAGACCCAGAAAATAACAAGAAACAGTTTAAAAACAACAAGGCTTAAAAACAGTCCTTTTGTATGTTTTTCCTTTCAGTTCCCAAGACTTCAGAGATGCTCCAACTCACAGCCACCAGCCCTTCCATGGACTTGTTGGAGACAGATATATGTGGCTTTCTCCTTTCCCACATCTCCTGGAGACAGGGATTCCTCATGAGGCTGCAGAGATGGCAGGAGCCAAGGCAGCAGGAAAGGAAGAGTAGGGGGTGGCTGCAGAGCCTGTGCAGTGAGAGCAGCCCCAAGCCCTGGACAGTGGGATGGGGACACAGCCCAGCTGCCAGGGGCTGCAGAGGCTGCACACAATGCCAGATGGAGAATTTGGCACAAGAGCTGCTGCTGAGACTCATGAGAAGCCACCCTGGCTGCTGCCATCATGCTGCTGTGGGCAGGGAGATACCAGGGCATCCTGGGGGGCATCAAGAAGACTGTGGGCAGCAGGTCAAGGGAGGTTCTCCTTCCCCTCTGCTCTGCCCTGCTGAGGCCTCATCTGGAGTCCTGTGGCCAGTTCTGGGCTCCCCAGCTCCAGAGGGACAGGGAACTGCTGGAGAGAGGCCAGTGCAGGGCCACCAGGATGCTGAGGGGATGGAACATGTGTGTGAGGAGGAAAGGCTGCGGGAACTGGGGCTGTTCAGCTTGGGGAAGAGGAGACTAAGCTCAGGGAACACCTCAGCAACACAAGTACCTAAAGGCTGGGTGTCAGGAGGATGAGGTGACACTTTTTTTCTGTAGTGTCCCATGACAGGACAAGGGGGAACAGGCACAAGCTGGAACACAAAAAGTTCCACTGGAACAGGAGAAACTCCTTTGTTGCTGAGGTGAGGGAGCCCTGGCCCAGGCTGCCCAGGGAGGGCGTGGAGGCTCCTTCTCAGGAGGTTTCCAACCCCCCTGGACACGTTCCTGTGCCCCCTGAGCCAGGGGAACCTGCTTTAGCAGGTAAAGGTACCCAAAGCCATTACATGTCCCTATTTCTGCTGTGCTGTTGAAAACCTTCCTCCCTCCAACAGCAGCACTGTCCCCATCCCCAAGTGATGGCCTCTCCAGCATCCTCCCTCACTGCCACAGCTCAGCACACCCTGCTAGCAGGCACAGCAGCTCTGTCACAACCCCAAGGACAAGCTAAGCCTGAAATGCTGCAGGAATTAAACCAGGAGGAGCCACATGAGCCAGCTCTGGGGTACAGGACTCAAGGTTTCCAGGGACAGAGGTCCTTGGGGATACAGGACACGATGTGGCCCCACTGGGGACCAGGACTCACCGTGGGGCAGGTCAGGTGTCAGGTGTGGCATCATGTAGCTGCGGATGAGCTCCCATCCAAAATCATCCTCCTCCCCCTGGCTGTACTCGCACTGGTTCGGGTCACCGTCCTCCTCAAAGGTGCAGCCAGCTGCAGAGAGAGAGAGAAACCCATCAGCCCCCACTGAGACCCCACAGAGCAGCTGGTCCCTCCCCAAAAGCCCTGTCAGGATGGTGTGTTGACCCCTTTGAAATGTGGATGACCCCAGGCATCCCCCCCAGGTGCACCTGTGAGCAAGGGGATGGTCTTGTCTGCCCCATCTCACCCACTCAGTCCCCCCACCAGTGAGATGAGCTGGCAGGTCTCAGCTCCCAGCTTTGCTTCCAGTCACCAAGCCAGACACACAGGGATTTACAAGATCCCAGATGCTCCTGCAAAAATCCTGCTTTGACCTCAGCCCTCCCACTGCCCACCTGAGGTCTGACCTTGAGCTCTTGAGGTCTGGCCACTGCCTGTTACAACAGCAGCAGGTCTCAGCCAAGACCTCCAACAAGTCACAGCCATCAAACCCCTACAAACACATCGCTGCCACTCCCTCCTCCAGCCACAGGTTGGCACTTCTACATCACCTGTTATCTGTTGGGGGTGGTTTTTATCCTTTGCAAAGAGGATAAAAAGAGGGGAATTCCCTCCCCAGGCTGCAAGGAGAGCACAGAGAATTGGAGTAAATGCCAAGAGGCCACTTGTCCCCGTGTGTATCAAGGTGACACAGAGACAACACAGAGACACCAGCCAGCACCCAATCCCACATCCCACAGGCCCCCTATCCTCACAGCCAGCCCTCCATCCCACAGCCCCTTCCATCCTACCATCCCTTCCAGCCCCCCAGCCCCAGTTGTGCTTGGACTTGAGGATCTTAAAGGTCTTTTCCAACCAACACATCTCACTGATCTCCTCCCCCCCTTATAAACCCTGGAGCTCTGGGTTTGGCTTTGCCCATGGGGCCACTCGGTTCATTAACAGTGACCTATTATTCCAATAAACCTCCAGATTAGAGAAGGACCAGGGGCTCCAGCACTAATTAATAGGAGCCCCTGGGCTGACGAGGGCAGGCCTGGTAAGAAAGCCCTGAGCACGCAGAATGAACAAAGGCAACTATCCCCTAATGGGTCAGTATGAAAGCAGAGCAGGGCCAGGGGATTATTTCTTCTGGGTTTTTTTCCTGTTTTATCCCCAAATTACATCAGTAATTCCCCCAGTCACCCGGGGATTCACCACTTAACGGCTTCACTGCTGCCAGCACAGCCCCGTGCTGGGGGATGCTCCAATGTACTGTGCAAACACGAGGCCAAACAGTGGTAAAAAACCCCAAAAGATGCCCAGAAAAATCATGATTCCCAACTATTTGACATGTAAAAACACATTTGGGACTTCCCCCCTCTGCTTTTACACTCATTCTTTAAAGCACAAGGGTGCACTCCAGCTCCATCACCAACTTGTTTGGAGGTTTTTTTTCCCCTTTCTCATCCTCCACTCTCAGAAGCACGAGAAGTTTCTTTTTATAAATCTAAAAAAAAAAAAAAAGCTAATTCTCTCTTAATTCCTACGTCTGGAAGCACTAAGATCTCACAGCTTGCTTCAAACCCTTTCCCAAAGGGAGCGTCTGCCCAGCCCACGCGTGGCTGTGCCCCCGCAGCACACAGCCCAGGCCTCGGCTCTCACCACCACACACATTGGATCTCAAGGAGCCTGGAATTTGGCTGAGTTCTCTAATGGCAGAGGAAAAAAAAAACGTGTCAAAATCATCCAGGAAGGGAAAAGGTGTGTGGGGGGGGAGGTGGGGAAAAAAACACCAGCATAATTCAAAATAAACCAGCGTCAGGAAGCCAGTGCCAAGTGATGGGAAACAAAAACCCCACCTCACACAAGGCACAAGTGTTGCTTTCCAAGATGTGCTGAAATGGGATATTCTGGGAGGGAGAAATTGGTTCGTGGTTTTGGGGTTGGTTGTTTTTTTTTTTGCTCTGAGAGAGCAGAATGGAGATAAACAGCATTTCAGGCTGGCAGGGCCCCATTTCCCAGGGAAAAGCAACTCCTTCATCCTCAATAAACTATTCCCAGCTGCTACCGACGTCAGCAGGGATGTCACATCCTCCTGGGCTGTGTCTCCACCACACACATCCCACTGTCACCAGCACTGACAGGCCCAGTGCCTCAGTTTCCCCAGCACATCCTCAACCCCACAGCCTGAGACGAAGCTCAGGCTCCAGAAGCTGAAAATGCAATTTGGTGGAGTAGGTGATGTTCTGCTGGCAGAGGCACAGCTGGTCTGGGCCATCTATCTCCCTCCTCAGACAGTTTTATTGTTATGGCTCTTCCCCACGTGAGCCTTTCCTCCCATCCTCTCTCCCCTCATCTGCAGCTCGAAGCGAAGGCGGCTCGAGTGGCTGCTCCATCTCAGCAACAAATTTGGCTCTGATTTGTGTATTCAGGGCACAAATGAAAAGGGTTTTTGCAGAGCCTTCATTTTCATGAGCTATAGGATGATTCTGGCACCATCTCTCCTCATCTGAAGGCGGAGATGGGGAAAACCTTGACCTCCAGCCCCTTCTTTTGGAGCACAAGGGGGCTGGGGAGGGGCTGAGGGAATGGGGGGGTTGAACCTGGAGAAGAGGAGGCTGAGGGGAGACAGGAGCCCTCTGACACTCCCTGACAGGAGGCTGCAGGGAGCTGGGGGTCAGGCTCTGCTCCCCAGTGTCAGGACGAGAGGACACAACCTCAAGCTGCACCAAAGCAGGTTTAGATTGGAGCTGAGGAAGCTCCAATTAAAGCTTTAGGTAGGAGATGAAGGTAGCTTAATGCCATCACCAGGGAGATGGTTAAGAGTGCTGCTCAGCATCCCCTGGGTACTGCTGCCACCCAGCATCCCCCTCCCCAGGGACAGAAAGAAGAAGAGACAGAGAGGGGGAGAGAAGGAAATGATGCATTCACAAAGAAAAAGGAGGAAAAGCAAGACCAAACCACCAAGAACAATGGATGGCATCTCATTAAATCTCCATGGCCACCGAGGACCGTGGCTGCCTGCCCATCAGCCCACCCGGCACTCTTTCATCCGCTGAGGCGATGCTCTTCTCGCTTCGAAGTTAATTACACACTTAAACCTTTTCTGTTTAACCTCCTGCACCATGGGACATACTCCACGGGCTTCTCTTTTCTTTTATTGAGCAGCCTTGAAAGGGCTCCCATGCTCACAAGCAGCCTGGCACCATCCACCACGGGATCACACACTCCCACACCCCAGAGAGATAACAACACCAGCCAGGCCATTCAGGGCACTGTCTGATGGTGATGCTACGTGAATGAAGTACCAAAACGTGGCAAGGTTTCACTGAAAACAAAGTTATACCCAAATATTAGCAAGTACAGCTTCCCCAGAGCTATGAAATTGGGGCAGGGGGGGACGACGGACGACTGCACCCAGAATTCATAGAATCATATTGGTTGTTAAAGCCCTTGAAGCTGCTGCAGTCCCAGCCCTGCCCTCACCCTGCCCAGCCCAGCACTGACCCACAGCCCTCAGCACCTCAGCCCCACGGCTTTGGGATCCCTCCAGGGCTGGGCACTGCCCCAGCTCCCTGGGCAGCCTGGCACAGGGGCTGACACCCCTCTCAGGGAAACAGTTCTGCCTCAGCTCCAAACTCAACCTCCCCTGAGGAAATTTGAAGCCCCTTCCTCTTGTCCTGTCCTCCACTCCATTATCCTGTCAGGGAGTTGCAGAGAATGATCAAAGGAGCCCCAGATGAAGCAAAGACAATCCATGGAGCTGGAGGCTACATCAAGCCACACAGCCCTGGACTATTACAGCCCAAACTTCTCCTCTTAAATGTACAAGAGGCACTTTTCAGTACTACAGTGTCAAGTTCCTTACACAGATAAATGGTGAATGCCCTTGCTGCAAACAGGGAAACTGAGGCACACAGGTGATCTGGAAAAATCCCACAACACCAGCAGCCTGGGGACAGGGTGCCCTCAGTTTTGGGATGCAGAACCCCACGGCAGCAGACGTTGTGGAGATGCCATCCCTTCCCTGGCACCCTGCAGAGCCAGGCTGCCTCCCACCTCCCAGATCTGGCTGCTATTTAAAGGCAATTTCCTCAGCTCTCTCCTACAGGAACGTGCCCCAGGAAGGAAATGCTGGGAGAAGTTTTCCTCTGAGTGCCAGCAGACATGGGGGAGAGGGAACACACACTGCAATTCATCTCCAATTAAACACACTTGTTATACAGCAAGATTCCATCCCTACCACGCCACAGGCACCCAGCCAAGGGTACTGGTGGATATGGGATTGGAAACCCTGTTTCTATCTGCAGGGAGCTTGGACTCATCAGGGAATGATGTTATATGGGGGGCTGGGACTCACTCAGGGAGGATGTAGCACTGAGGGATCCAGCTGAGC
Source organism: Urocolius indicus (assembly GCA_013401255.1). Taxonomy (NCBI): domain Eukaryota; kingdom Metazoa; phylum Chordata; class Aves; order Coliiformes; family Coliidae; genus Urocolius; species Urocolius indicus. The sequence goes on from WBNH01004530.1 coordinate 66,425, forward strand.
CAGCAAACCCAGATGGAAAGTGGGTGCTGGGCTGCAGCATCCCTGTGTCTGACACCAATGGAATCCCCACACACACACACGGAGCATCCCATCAGAGGGATGGCTGCAGGCCCTGGGGCTGTTCAGCCTGAAGAAGAGAAGCCTGAGCTCAGGGGCACCTCAGCAACACTGATCAGGGTGGGTGCCAGGAGGATGAGGTGACACTTTGTTCTGTGGTGGCCAGTGACAGGACATGGGATGATGGGCACAGGCTGGAACACAAAAAGTGCCACTGGCACAGGAGGTGCAAGTCCTTTGGTGCTGAGGTGAGGGAGCCCTGGCCCAGGCTGCCCAGGGAGGGTGTGGAGGCTCCTTCTCAGGAGGTTTCCAACCCCACCTGGACACATTCCTGTGGCCCCTGAACCAGGGGAACCTGCTGTAGCAGGGGGTTGGGCTGGAGGAGCTCTGCAGGGCCCTTCCAATCCCACTATTCAAGGATCTTGTGATTAGCTCCATGGCCAAGCCCAAACACCTCAGGGTTTAGGTCTCAGCAGTGGGAAAATCTCTCCCAGGCCAGGCAAAGGGCAGCTAACTTTCCCCTTTGCTGCACTTTGCACACTCAAAGGACCTGGGGCACAAGCATAACAGGTACCTGCAAATATTCTTGTGCATTCCACGCAGCAGAGATGCTGATGAACACCCTTCCCTGTCCTCCCTGTTCCCCACTTCTGCCAAACAGAAACGTTTAATAAACACATCTCAGTGCCTCCCTGCCCCCGACAAGAGCTGATCAGTAGAATATGGAAAGCAGCTCCATTAACATTCTCCCCAGTAGTTTGTTTTGCTTCTCCAAATCATTTTAAATATTGCATTTAATAGAAAAAAAAGAATTTGCTCAGCTGTAAGAAACATCAATTTGCAACTTGAAGCCTTGTATATTAGCCAAAGAAGCTAATGTGTAAACATTAGCAGCTCCAACAACACATGGGGTTTAGCCAATGCAATTCCAGGGAGAGAGCAGCCAGATATTAAGACGAAGGATTTGCATAATAAGTCACTTATGCCTGATAACCTCAGTGTTTGGAAAGCACAGGACTAGGAGAACAATATCCGTTTACCAGCAACTACAGCAGACATCAATCTCCCACCTCCTCTCTTTTTTTTTGGCCCGTTAAAGGCTCTTTATGGTTTTTACCTGCAGGTCCCCACAGAGGTGTTCGACCTCCTGCAGTGAGTGCTGAGCTCCAGAAGCCTCTGAGAGACCCCAGGCAGGGATTTAAGGGGGAGAACTGGGAGATGTGGATTCATTACAGGCATCTCCAAGCCTGGAGAGAGCAAATACAACTGAGGAAAAATAAAGCTCTGAAGGGTTTGCAGTGCCAAGGGACCAACTGGGGGCAAGGCAAAGTGCACCATGCATCAGCTCACCATGAAGATATACTGAAAAGCAAAGGGGAAGGATTAATCTTGGCAGTCAGAGACCTTCCCTGGGGCACATCCAGCTGCAAACACAGCTCCCTTTCCCTCCCACATCCCCAAAGCACTTTCCAGGGACATCAGCACTGCTGGGACCAGGGTCCTGCCACAGCTTGATACAGGGACCACCAGGCACTGGGCTGTGTAGCAGCAATGCTGTGGGGCACAAGGGGAGGTTTCAACCCCATTGGTGTTTTTAACACCCCATCCAAGGTGCTGTCCCTGCACAGCACCCGGATCCAGCCAACTCAGCTCCCAGGGAAAGGGCCAGCAGCTTTTCTCCATTATTTATATCCAAGGTGGGAGAGGTCCTGCAGCATAGAAACACCTTCAAGCTCCCCAGCCAGGAGGCCACTAACCTGCAACACAAGTGCTTTAATAATGAACCATCACTTAATTAACAGAGTCAAGGCTGCCTCTTCAACTCCATAGGAAGCAAAACAAGGCAGGCCTTTGGAAACCTCTGTCCTGCCATTACCAGCTGCTTACTGTGCAATTACAGCTCCTGGGCTACAGAGCCACCTGGCACCTCAGAGGGGAAAAGAGGGGCTAAAGAAAGAGGAAGATAAATGGGAAAAGGCTCAGGGTAATTTTTTTTTCCCCCTCGGCTCTTATTATCAACAGTTCTACTGGAGGGTGTCCACACCACGTGCCCACAGACCCAGATACACCAGGACCATGAGCAAAACGTTGTTTGAGGGAACCCCTGAGGGTACAAAGATGTTCCCTTGGCATCAGTTGAGGCTCAGAAAGCAGCTGCCCCTGGACACAGCAGCAGCATCACCGAGGGGCTCCATCACCAGCTCCAGTTGCAGAAATCCTGGGGAAATAAATAACCGTGTTTTCCAACCCAACCTCCTTTTGCTGGGGATAAAACAGGAGGAACCCTCAGTCTCCTCCACTCCCCAGCCTCTCACCCTCCAGGTATAAGCTTTTGGCAGTGATGGATGAGAGTGTGAAGGGTGACAGTGAGCCAGCCCCCGGGAGGCAGGGAGGAGGCTCAGGGGGGTTATTTATGGCCTTTCAAGGCAGGGAAGGAAGCAGCTCGTGTTGCCAAAGAGCCCTCGCGTGGTAAAACCAGCCTGTGACAGGGCTGCAGAGGCTTCCCCCCACCCCATGCACAGCATCTGCTCCCCAGCACCCAGGGAGAAAAGGAGGAACTGGGAGGAAGGTCAGAGCAATCAGGAAGGTCAGAGTGGCTCAGCGCAACACAGGAGCACTCTCTGTGACTCCCTGACAGGAGGCTGCAGGGAGCTGGGGGTCAGGCTCTGCTCCCCAGTGACAGGACGAGAGGAAAGGGGCTCAAGTTGCCCCAGGGGAGGTTGAGATTGGAGCTGAGGCAGAACTGTTTCCCTGAGAGGGGTGTCAGCCCCTGTGCCAGGCTGCCCAGGGAGCTGGGGCAGTGCCCAGCCCTGGAGAGATCCCAAAGCCGTGGGGCTGAGGTGCTGAGGGCTGTGGGTCAGTGCTGGGCTGGGCAGGGTGAGGGGAGGGCTGGGACTGCAGCAGCTTCAGGGGCTTTAACAACCCAAACAATGTTATGATTCTAATACAAAATTCAGGTCAGCATCCTCCTCCTCCCACTGCACAGAGAGGAAAAGCAAAGTGGGAGGACTGACACCAAGGTTTAAAGGTGGTAAATCAATCACATACAGACCCAGAGGACACAAGAGCTCAGTGAGCCCTTTGCTATTAAATGGGCATGGATGGACAGACAGACAGACAGGCAGGATCTGCTGGGAGGTTACAGCCACCAGCAGAAAGTCCCATAGGGAGGCTAAAAAGGCACTTCTTGCTCCATGAGTCCAGGTAAAGACTTTGAGGAGTGTGCTGGACTGAGCTGGAGACCCCTCAGCCAGGCAGAAGTGGGGATACCTGTAACTGAGCTCAAAACTCCCATCAGCAGGACTTCTTACCAGTCCTCAAGCTGGGCTCAGCTAGATGTCAGCTCAAGCATCCATCCCTCAGACCAGGGTAAAAGTCAGCAGCTCCAGCAAACTCATCTTGAGGTCTCAGCAGCATCCCAATGCCAGCCAGTGCTCCCAGAGGCAAAAACCTCTTTTACTCAGGCAGATAATTTCCTCAGCTCTCTCAGGTTCAGGCACCCATGTAGACATTAGGTATAAAAGCAGCTGGCACTTAGGGACAGCACATTGTAAAGCCAGAGTTGCAGGAGCCTGCAGATGCCTTTCCTCAGCAGCTTATTTATTGCCTTTAATACCTCCCCTCCGTTGCTGGCAGCACCAGCTGCAGAGGCAGCTTTTGCTCTGCAGATGGTCAAAAAAGTTAACTCCAATTTGCCTCTTTTTTTTTTTTTTTTTGGCAGCGGGTCAAAATCCATCCCCTGCCTGGTTTTTGTTGTCGGAATTTAGGAAAATTTTTTTA
>WBNH01004530.1:77442-95348 GCA_013401255.1 Urocolius indicus
CCCACTCAGTTGCCCCCAAACCCACCCCCAAAGGTGCCACCTCGGGGGGGTTTTCCCCGGTGCCACCGACGGTCGCTAAAGTGGAAGCTGCCGAACCGGAGCGGTTTGTTTGCAGGCTCAGTGCTAAAGCAGCCGAACCCCAGCGCTACCAGCCTGCGCATAACCGCGGCAGGAGCATCCCGCATCGCCCCGCATCGCCCCGCATCGCCCCGCATCGCCCCGCAGCCGCAGCCCGAGGAAAACAGCCTGCCAGCGCTCCGGGATGGGGACACACAGCCGCAGAGAAAAGTTCCCGCTGAAGTTTCAGAGGAGCAAAGGGAAGGGCTGAGGCTCTGAAAGCCGCTGCCCTTGCCAGCCATCCCGCTCCCGAGGCTTTGAGGCTTCGCGTGAGACTGCGAAGAGAGAAGGGATTTAGCGGTGGTGCCGGTAAATCAGCGGTGACGGTTCATCGGGGTGTGTGTGTGTGTGTCCCCANAAAGCAGCAAGTCCCTGGGGAGGGGGCTGCAACCAGGAAAGGGGTTTTTTTATGGGGTGTTTTAGGGCACTCAGGGCTCTCAGCCCCTTTGCAGAGTGAGGATGGGGTGAATGTGATGGGAAAAAAGCTCCATCCCATGTGCAGTCAGGGGAAAAATCACCATCAACAGGCAGCAGGGAGGTTGTCACAGCCAGGGCAAAGGTCAAAGCCACCAAGAAGCATCTGCCTTTGTTTTCCAGGAGGTGTCCCTGCTCCCCCCACCCTGGAGGCCCTGATCCTGCCAAGCTTTGCTTTGGGAAAGCTCCCAGGGCAGCTGGAACAGGGCTGGTTTGTCTCAGTTTGGATAACAATGGGAAAAATGTGCAGTTGGGGCCAGGAGGTGAGTCACCAGGATCCCTCTTCCCCAGGCCAGGGCAAGTCCAAGAACCCAAACATGAAACAGGAATTTCGGAGCAAGAAGGAGGCAAAAATGAAACAAAAATAACCCCAAGTCTTGAGGGATGGGGAGGGAAGAGTGGGACAAGCATTGCCACCCTCCACCACAGAGCCACAGGGATGGATCCATCCAGGAGCATCAGCCTCTCCCAGAGGATCTCTGGATTCTGCTTCACTCCCACCGATGAGGATCCACCACGTTCCACTGCACAGAGAGGGGATGCTGGAGAGCCAAGGGCTTGGGAGCAGGAACCCTCCACCCTGGGCACATCAACAGGATTTTCCCAAGCATCTCGGTGCAGGAGCCTGAAGGGTGTTTGCACTGTCTGGATGCCCTGGCACTCCCAGTGCGTGAAAAACATACATGTAGGAGCAGGCAAGAGAAAGAATCTCTTCCTGGCACAGCAGAGGGGGGGTGAAAACGCAAGCCTCCAATAAGCTGAGGAAGAAAACACAACACTCCTGCACATTTTATGTGCTTGGTGAAGATGAGATGGGGAGGAGAAGAATGCCCTGGCACAGGAAAACCCATCAGGAGGGAGATTTAGGCTAATAACACCCGGCAAAAGCGCTGGGAAGAGCAGGATCAGGTACTCGAGCACATTGAGGGAGTGAAAGGGGCTGGGGGAGGAGGATTCCCTGTCCCTGCAGCACACGGGCAGGAACTCACTGCGAATCCCCCCCAGCCCAACCCCTCGCTGAGCTGCACAGACACAGCGTCCCTTCTCCCCAACATCCCCCCGTGACCCCCAGGGACACAGCGGCTGCCGTTAACGGCCGGGGTTGAGGGACGCCGAGCACATTTGTTCCGCTGCCCGACCCCAAATCCCAGCGCCGGGAACAGCGTCTGCTCAGCGCTTCCCATTCACCGCCGGGACAACGCGGCTGCCGTGGGCTCAGGGTCACCCGTGGCACCTCCTGCCAGCCTGCAAGGGTGACAGGACCCTCGGCTGACCCCAGCCCTCCCTTATCCAACACAGGCAGCAACCCCCCCCCCCCCCCCCCCCCCCCCCCCCACCCCCCCCCCAACCGCCCCCCCCCGCGGGGCNGGCTGAGGCTCTGAAAGCCGCTGCCCTTGCCAGCCATCCCGCTCCCGAGGCTTGGAGGCTTCGCGTGAGACTGCGAAGAGAGAAGGGATTTAGCGGTGGTGCCGGTAAATCAGCGGTGACGGTTCATCGGGGTGTGTGTGTGTGTGTCCCCACTGTCACAGGCAGCAGGAGCACGCAGGTCCACTCGGGTCAAAGCCTTGCAACACCTCCTCCCCGGCCTCGCAAAACGCAGCCGGGCACCCACAGCTCAGCCCCCCCCCGGGGAAATCTTAATGGGCTGCCAAAAGTTTGCACGCTGGGCTCCGGGAAGGAGCAAAGAGCATCCCAGGATGGTTGGGGGGAGGCTGTGAGCAGGGTACATGAGCTTCTCTCCCAGCTCAACCACTTGTTCACCGAGGTCAGGTGGTCCCAGGCATGTTGTGCCTCAGTTTCCCCACTCCTGGAAGGGACCATGTTACACCTCTTCAAGAAAAACACTCATCTGCCAAACACCCACGGAGCCAAGCAGCTGGTCCCCCGGCACTGGCTTTGGGGGGTCTCTGATGACCCGGGAGTACATGCAGCCAGCTGACATATTTTTAGCAGCCCTGAGCCAGGTGATGCCCCTGCAGCCGTTCAACCTCCTCACAGGCAGCCAAAACCACCGGGAGTCACATACAAAAAGCAGCCTGCAATAGAGCTGGGGGCTGGAAGCAGAGCCCTCACCCCCAGCCACACGCAGCCCCTCGGGCTGTGCTGCTGAGCTGAGCCTGTTCTGCACCCACCCTGGGAAACGCTGCAACAAACACGCTCCTGATTTACACCACGAGCAGGCTCCGTCCAGCCCCTCTGCAAATGCCATCTTGCAGGGCAGAAAGATCACAGAGGGGACAGGGTTTGCTGAGGAAGGGGGGGGAGTGTCTCCCCACAAAGCCCCCCCAGCCCCACTCCAGCAGCACTGGGTCCCCCATGCTGTCCCTCCAGCTGCTCGCAGGCTGCGGCTCTGCCATGACAGCCAGAGGAAAACCACACACACCCTGCAGGACTGGGGAGAAGCACAGCTCAACACCCCCCCTCTGACACCTCAAAGGGTGCAGAAACCCCTTCCTCTGAGGCAGGACTCAGTCCCTCACCCACTGCCTGCCTCAGTTTCCCTCTTGGCTCTGCCCTGAAGCAGGGAGCTGCTCTGTGCCCACATTAACATCTCTCTCCCAGCCTGCAGCTGCCCCAGTAAAATATAAGCTCATCTTTTCCAGCTCACATAAGCCATGGGGAGCCTCAGCTGTCTCCTAGTCCCCTCAGCCATCCATCGACTCCCTCCCACCCCAGGCCAGCCTTGTTTTGCTTTCAGCTGATGGGGGTCACTAGTTACAATTATTGGAGAGAGGCCACTACACAAAGACAAAAAAGCATCAATGCAGCAAGGCAGGGACTGCAGGCAGGTGAGCTGCTGCCTCTGGAAAGTGAAAAAATACATCACCAGACAAAAAAAAAAACATCTCCAGAGCCCCCATGAGCTGGAGGCTGCAGCACTGGGGGACCCTCAGAGCAAGGCACCAGCTCTATTTTCCCCCATGCCACAGTTTGCCCTGCAAAAAAAAAAAAAGAGGCTCAGAGCCACCGGCAGCACCTTGGGAGCCCCAAATTCACTCACTCCACAGCATCCAAGCCCCTCCCTGGGCTCCTAATGTGGCCCCATAGCCCATCTTTGCCTTCCCAAACCCCCAGCCCCAGGGTCAGGCCGTGCTCCTTCCCGGGGAGCCCAAGGGACAGGACTCAGCGGTAAAAAAATGTTCAAGGGAAAGGAGAAAATAAACCCAAATCTACGAAACGAATAAAGCCGAGAAGGCTGCAACTGGAGAGTGGCCTCAGCCGGTTGCTGTTCGTCTCGGAGGGTCCTAAACCCTTCCCCCGCTGCTCTCCGGGACCAGCCCGGGCTGAGCTGCGCTCGCAGGGAACCAGCGCGGCTCCCGCCGCCCTCCCGGGGCTTCCCGACGGCGCGGCCGCTGCCCGGAGCCTCTTCGCCCAAACAAACACCCCGACGTGCGGCTTCTGCGGCGAACGAAGCTCCGTTGCCATCGGCGGGGGGAAGTTTTTCCTTCCCGTGGGTGCAGCGGGAGGGAAGCAGCGGGGAGCGATAGAAGTAGCGGCGGTAACGGGGCGAGCTCCGCTCCGCTCCGGCCGCGCACAGCGGGCTGCGAGGCTCCAGCCGAGCCGTTCCACGCGAGACACGAGGCTCCAGCCGAGCCGTTCCACGCGAGACACGAGGCTCCAGCCGAGCCGTTCCACGCGAGACACGAGGCTCCAGCCGAGCCGTTCCACGCGAGACACGAGGCTCCAGCCGAGCCGTTCCACGCGAGACACGAGGCTCCAGCCGAGCCGCTGCAGCCGCCCGCGCTCCGCCGCGCTCCGCACACCGCCGTCCCGAACCCGACGGTCCCGGTGACGGGACGGGCAGGAGCCGCCGTACCCCGACGGTGATGGGTAGCGAACCCTTCCCGCAGCCCAGAACGCTCCCGGAGCTCGCAGGACCGACCCTCCCCATCCCGTCCCGTCCCATGCCCGGTGCCGCCGCTCCCGCTCCGTTCTTACCGGCGGGCGTCTCGGTGTCCAGGGCGCAGACCCGTAGGGTGAGGGCGAGCAGCAGCGCCCGGGCGCTTCGCATGGTGCGGCCGGGGGTGCGTGTGATGGGGGTGGGGGAGGGGAATGGGGAGGGGGATGGGGAGAGGGGTTGTTNCACCGGCACCGGCACCGCGGGCGGGAGCGCAGCGCCCCCTGCTGGCCCGACACAGCGCGCGCACACAACGACACCGCCCCCCCCCCCAAAAAAACACACCGGCTGCCGGAGGGGAGCGGGACACGGGCTCTCCGGGACCCGGGAGGGTCATGGAGGAGTGCTCGGGAGTGCTCGGGAGTGCTCGGGAGTGCTCGGGAGTGCAGGATGCGGAGTTGGAGCCGGGGAATGGGAGGGGGGATCGCAGAGGGGTGCAAAGGGGAGACTCCCGAGTGCAGGAGAGAGCTCGGCTGAGGAGGGGTCCCCGGCTACAGGGGGGTCCCTGGTTGCAAAGAGGGGGTCCGGCTGCAGTGAGGGGTCCCGGTTGCACAGGGTCCCTGGTTATACGGGGAGCCCAGCTACAGGGGAGTCCCTGGCTAAACGGGGGTCCTCAGCTGCAGAGGGGTCCCTGGTTGCAGGGGGAGGTCCAGCTGCAGCGAGGGGTCCTGCTTGCAGGGGGTCCCTGGTTATAGGGGGAGCCCCTGGCTCCCCTACAGGGGAGTCCCTGGCTACAAGGGGGTCCTCAGCTGCTGGGGGGTCCCTGGTTGCAAGGAGAGTCCAGATGCAGTGAGGGGTCCTGGTTGCAGGAGTGTCCCAGCTACAGTGGGTCCCTGGTTGTGGGAGGAGGCCGGTTGCAGGGGTATCCCAGTTGCAAGGGCTCCTTGGTTGTGAGGGGAGCCCGGCTGCAGGAATGGAGGCTGTGGGGAGTCCTCAGGCATGGGGAGGACTCCCTGGTTGCAAAGGGGTTCAAGGTTTTGGGAGGTCTGCAGTGAATGCCCAGCTGCAGAAGGGTGCCTGGCTACAGAAGGGGTGTCCCCAGAGGTGAGGGTCCCCATCAAGCTGGAGTGGATCCAGAGGGGTCCTGGCTGCAGAGCGGGTGCTGGAGGGCGTCTGGGCAGGGGGTCACTGAGGTGGGTGGCAGTGGGAGCTGCAGGTGGGATGGATGCACCCTGCATGGGGGTCCTGCACTTCACAGAGACTTGTACAATGGGAGTGTCACCCAGCCCAGGGTCAGTGCCCCTCGGGTGCCCCCCAGCACTCACAGGCTGTGAGGTGCAGAGCCAGGGCTGGACACTGGCGACAGAGGCTCCTGCCCACCTCAGGGGGTTCCTTATCACCCAAAAGCCCCCTGGTCCTCTGCCACCAGCTGCCATGTCCCACCCAATGTCCTTGGGGGACAGGAATGTGATGCTTTCTCCCACAGGACCATGGAGAAAGGCTGGAGAAGGCTGTATGGAGGTGGCAGAGGGACCCCAGTGACAGCCACCATGCCCTGAGGTGGGAAGGAGGTGACAGAGGGGGAGAGAGAGAGGACAAAACTGAGAGCAAGAAGGAAGAAAAGAGTGTAAAAGGAGGGAAATCTCAGTCCCTGTGACAGCAGGGGCACAGGAGGAGGCACAGGAGGAGGCACAGAGCTCTGGCAGCCCCTGGTGTCGCCGTCGGCGTTGCCAGCAGGGATGAAAGGAGCCTTGTTCAGCCACATCCTCTGAGTCCCTGCTGCTGGGGGAAAATGTTCTTCCAAAGGTTTGGGGCGAAGAAAGGGGGGAGCTTGGCATCAGCTTTCTGATGTGATCAGTGCTCGGGTCACCCAGCTCCAGCTGCAACTAACCCTGGGCTGGGAAACTGCTGCATCAGATGAAAAGTTGGAAAGTAGAAGAAATGATGCTGGAAGTATTGAGACATTTTTACCCCCAATCAGGCAGGGAGAAGCTGCAGCATTAGCAGCACCCAACAGGGTGAGGGTGGGGAATGGGAGGCAGTGGTGCTGAGCTCCATGGACCCACCAGGAAGCTCCTGGGAAGCTCTGGATGTGGGACACCGCTGCCTGTCAGCACCAAAAACCTGCATCCAAGTTCAGCTCAAGAGGGATTGGGGAATTCACTGCACAGGGTCAATCAGAGCAAAAACTAACAGCCTGTGTCACAAGGCCTTCATCCCACCAAGAGGAGGAGGAGGAAGGCAACAGGGTGGGGGTTGGAGGGGTGCTGGGTGGTATCTGTGTTTGGGTCTGGAAGTGTGGTCCTGCCTCAGGAATGGTCCTGTCCCCATGGCTCCATGAGCAACATGTTCCCTACCCTGAGCCCCAGTGTTGATGCAATATCCCTCCTCCTCCTCTCCAGAGCCAGGGCTCTGCAGGGCTGAATCACCCCAGAGCACTCCTCCAACAGTGTCCCCTTTGTCACCCCTCCCTGTGCCACTGGGGTGCTCAAGGACCTCCCTCCATTCCCAGTTCCTCCCAGGTGGGCAGGAAGGCCAAGGGCAGCCTGGCTGGAATCAGCAGTGGGGTGGCAGCAGGAGCAGGGCAGGGATTGTCCCCTGTGCTGGGCCCCAGGGAGGCTGCAGCTCCAAGGCTGTGTTCAGTGCTGGGCCCCTCACTCACTGCCACAGGGACACTGAGGGGCTTCTGGGGGGGACTTCCCTGGGGAAAGGGGCTTGGAAGAGTCCCCTGGGATGGCAGAGCTGATGGATGGATGGATGGNGGTCCTCAGCTGCAGGGGGTCCCTGGTTGCAGGGGGGTCCCTTGTTGCAAGGGGGAGTCCGGCTGCAGTGAGGGGTCCTGGTTGCAGAGGGTCCCTGGTTATAGGGGGAGCCCAGCTACAGGGGAGTCCCTGGCTACAAGGGGGTCCTCAGCTGCTGGGGGGTCCCTGGTTGCAAGGAGAGTCCAGATGCAGTGAGGGGTCCTGGTTGCAGGAGTGTCCCAGCTACAGTGGGTCCCTGGTTGTGGGAGGAGGCCGGTTGCAGGGGTATCCCAGTTGCAAGGGCTCCTTGGTTGTGAGGGGAGCCCGGCTGCAGGAATGGAGGCTGTGGGGAGTCCTCAGGCATGGGGAGGACTCCCTGGTTGCAAAGGGGTTCAAGGTTTTGGGAGGTCTGCAGTGAATGCCCAGCTGCAGAAGGGTGCCTGGCTACAGAAGGGGTGTCCCCAGAGGTGAGGGTCCCCATCAAGCTGGAGTGGATCCAGAGGGGTCCTGGCTGCAGAGCGGGTGCTGGAGGGCGTCTGGGCAGGGGGTCACTGAGGTGGGTGGCAGTGGGAGCTGCAGGTGGGATGGATGCACCCTGCATGGGGGTCCTGCACTTCACAGAGACTTGTACAATGGGAGTGTCACCCAGCCCAGGGTCAGTGCCCCTCGGGTGCCCCCCAGCACTCACAGGCTGTGAGGTGCAGAGCCAGGGCTGGACACTGGCGACAGAGGCTCCTGCCCACCTCAGGGGGTTCCTTATCACCCAAAAGCCCCCTGGTCCTCTGCCACCAGCTGCCATGTCCCACCCAATGTCCTTGGGGGACAGGAATGTGATGCTTTCTCCCACAGGACCATGGAGAAAGGCTGGAGAAGGCTGTATGGAGGTGGCAGAGGGACCCCAGTGACAGCCACCATGCCCTGAGGTGGGAAGGAGGTGACAGAGGGGGAGAGAGAGAGGACAAAACTGAGAGCAAGAAGGAAGAAAAGAGTGTAAAAGGAGGGAAATCTCAGTCCCTGTGACAGCAGGGGCACAAGAGGAGGCACAGGAGGAGGCACAGAGCTCTGGCAGCCCCTGGTGTCGCCGTCGGCGTTGCCAGCAGGGATGAAAGGAGCCTTGTTCAGCCACATCCTCTGAGTCCCTGCTGCTGGGGGAAAATGTTCTTCCAAAGGTTTGGGGCGAAGAAAGGGGGGAGCTTGGCATCAGCTTTCTGATGTGATCAGTGCTCGGGTCACCCAGCTCCAGCTGCAACTAACCCTGGGCTGGGAAACTGCTGCATCAGATGAAAAGTTGGAAAGTAGAAGAAATGATGCTGGAAGTATTGAGACATTTTTACCCCCAATCAGGCAGGGAGAAGCTGCAGCATTAGCAGCACCCAACAGGGTGAGGGTGGGGAATGGGAGGCAGTGGTGCTGAGCTCCATGGACCCACCAGGAAGCTCCTGGGAAGCTCTGGATGTGGGACACCGCTGCCTGTCAGCACCAAAAACCTGCATCCAAGTTCAGCTCAAGAGGGATTGGGGAATTCACTGCACAGGGTCAATCAGAGCAAAAACTAACAGCCTGTGTCACAAGGCCTTCATCCCACCAAGAGGAGGAGGAGGAAGGCAACAGGGTGGGGGTTGGAGGGGTGCTGGGTGGTATCTGTGTTTGGGTCTGGAAGTGTGGTCCTGCCTCAGGAATGGTCCTGTCCCCATGGCTCCATGAGCAACATGTTCCCTACCCTGAGCCCCAGTGTTGATGCAATATCCCTCCTCCTCCTCTCCAGAGCCAGGGCTCTGCAGGGCTGAATCACCCCAGAGCACTCCTCCAACAGTGTCCCCTTTGTCACCCCTCCCTGTGCCACTGGGGTGCTCAAGGACCTCCCTCCATTCCCAGTTCCTCCCAGGTGGGCAGGAAGGCCAAGGGCAGCCTGGCTGGAATCAGCAGTGGGGTGGCAGCAGGAGCAGGGCAGGGATTGTCCCCTGTGCTGGGCCCCAGGGAGGCTGCAGCTCCAAGGCTGTGTTCAGTGCTGGGCCCCTCACTCACTGCCACAGGGACACTGAGGGGCTTCTGGGGGGGACTTCCCTGGGGAAAGGGGCTTGGAAGAGTCCCCTGGGATGGCAGAGCTGATGGATGGATGGATGGATGGATGGATGGATGGATGGATGGATGGATGGATGGAGGGGGTGTGTGAAGAGGCTGTATGGCAGCATGGAGGGGATGTGCACATGCATGGAGGGGATGTTTGGAGGAGCTGTGTGCATCCATGGAAGGGATGTATGGAAGGGAGGTAAGCACATAGGGAGGGGGTGCATGCATGGAACGTGTGCATGCCTGGAAGGGATGTATGGATAGGGATGAGCCTACAAGCCCCCTTTCCCTGCCCCATCTGCCCACTGCCATTAGCCCCCGAGCGTCTCACAGGAGCAATGGAGCTAAAATGAAGTAATCACTCCTCAGGTATAGTAAAGGAAAATACAGGCCTCAGCCATGATTGCAAATGGTCTGACTGAAACCATCCCTCCCATTCCAGGGATAAATGTTTGCAACCCCAGGGTGTGTGGTGACAGCAGCCTCCAACCACATCTCTTGAGCTCTCCCAGGCTGAGGGCAGACAGCTGAGCTTTGGGGCTTTGAATCTCTGAGGGATCAACGGTACTTTAGGAAGGATTTTCTTTTTCCCTCAAGGATCTTCATAAAAAGAGAGATTGAGGGAGAGGGGCTGCCCCAAGCCCTTGCCCTGGTACCAGTGGGATGGAGCTGCAGCACCCACCAGCCTCACCCAACCCAGCTGGATGAGCATCTCCCTGCTGACCAGGCCTTTCCACCACAAACCCCTTTATCTTTAGAACACCACATTTTGCTGCCAGCACAATAACTCCCCCTTTCTCCCCATTAAACCCACAGGCCAGAGGGTCAGTACCTCCCCAGGCGCCACTCCCAGCACTGCCTTCCCTGCAGCAAACTGCTCAGAGCTGCAGGACACAACCTCTAGCAGCCCGCACTGAAATATCAGCAATTTCACCCCCTAAATCCTCACCTTCCACTTCTTTTGCCCTTTTCTCCTTTTCCATCCCTCTCCCTCACTCTTCCCACAGTGTCCCTCTTTCTCTTTTTCTCTACCTGCCCCTATTACACCCCCAGCCAGTTCTTTACCTCTAATAAGTCTCTGCTATTTGCTCAAATCACCTGCCTTTTGCTAATGCCAAAAAATCCTTTCTCTTTCTTAACAGAGCAAATAGATGATGTGCTCTGGCCACTCTCCTCCCGAGCTGGCCGGGCCCAGGCGGTCAGACGCCCGACTCAGATGTAATGGAGCTATTAGATGAGTTATCACAGCCTGAAAGGATGAAATAACTTCTGTGCTTTCATCCAAATAAACCTTCCTATTCCTGTTCATTGCAATAACTGAACAAGAGTTCCTGGAGGAAACAGCCAGGGAAATGGTAGAGGTGTTCTCTGAGATCACATTCCCCTCCAAGCCGCCTCTGGGTTTGTGCTCAAAGGGGTGCTGGTGGTTCTCTGCAGGGGATTGGGGAGCCCAAAGATCAGAGTCCAACAGCCAGAGCTAAATCCTCACCTGGGTGCTGTTCCAACAGCCTGTTTTGTGGTGGCACAGCCCCACTGCTCCCCGATGCTCGGCTCAGTTTGAGGACCAGCTGCATTCAGAAAACTGCTGTTATTTCACCCCAGCCACTGGTGACAAGGAGCAGCATTGCTGTGCTTGTCTGAAGGAGCTTTCTCAAGCTGCTCCTGCATTTCACAGAATCTTAAGGGTCGGAAGGGAGCTCAAAAGCTCACCCAGTGCAACCTCCCTGCCAGAGCAGCAGCACCTAGAGCAGGGCACACAGGAACTCATCCAGCTGGGTTGGAATGTCTCCAGAGAAGGAGCCTCCACAGCCCATCTGGGCAGCCCCTGCCAGTGCTCCCTCACCTCAGCAGGGAACAAATTCTGTCTTGTGTTGCTTTGGAACCTCTTCTGTTCCAGCTTGTGCCCGTTGCCCCTTGTCTTGTCATTGGCCATCCCTGAGCACAGTCTGGCTCCAGCCTCCTCACACCTACCCTTGATGGATTTGTAACATGAATGAGGTCGCCCCTCAGGCTCCTCTTCTCCAAGCTCAGGAACCCCAGCTCCCTCAGATCTTTATCAGAAGGGAGATGCTCCACTCCATCAACTTTGTGGCTCTGCACTGAACTCTCTCCAGCATCTCCCTGTCCTTCCTGAACTGAGGGGCCCAGAACTGGACACCCTCATCTCCCCAAATTTGCTGCCAAAACCACTGGCATGGCCCATGGCAGCATCCCAGCCCTTGTGGGAGATGCTCTGGAGCCAGCAAGGCAGCCAGAAGCCCCTGGGCTGACCCCACAGGGCAGCACTGCCCCAGCCAGCTCACACTGTTCTCCCCATGCCCACACATCCCCTGGGGGGGTTTTAAAGGGATTTTGTTAAAGGGATGCTCAAACTCCAGATCCTCCCTCCTGGGCTGGCAGCAGCTCTGCTTCAGAATGTAACATCCCAGCTCTGCTCTTAGAGATTCACTCCTTCCCTCTCTGTCACCTCACTAAAACCTCCCATTTCTGTCCTTCACAGAGTGTGACAGCCCTGGGGACTGGGGAATGTAAAGCAGCCAGGGTGGGTTTGGGTCTCTGATCTTATCCAAAGGCACAAAAGCTGTTTCTTTTCAGAGCTGGGGTGTGGATATTGCTCAAATTTCTCACAGTCACCTCTCAGTGCCGAGAGCCTGAGTGTGGAGATGGATGTGCAACCAGGTTTCCTTGAGCCCTTAAAATCCAGCTAAGAGAAAAGGAAAGAACAATATTGTATCAATCATTTATTCATTCTTGTCCTTATTAATCCAGTTTTACAGCTTGTTTGGGTTTGTTTGAGTCCATGTTATGTGTGTGGGGAGGATCAGCTCTCCTCCCTCTTAATTGTCCTTCTCTGAGAATCAGAAGCTCCAGTTTGGTGGTTTTCCAAACCCCATTGGAGAAAGGATGCTCTTGGCAGCTTCCAAAGCACACACACACACACACAAAAGGGGCTTGTTGGGCATTTGAGATGAACAGGAACAAACAAAACCAATGGGCAGAACCCAGTGAGCCATCAGTTGTTTTCCCCAACAAGACAGTTCCCACTCACAGCTTCTTGCAGTGTTGGAAAGATTTCAGGTCTGCAGCCAAGAGGAGCAGGATGGGACCCAGAGCAGGGCAGGAGAGGAGAAAGGAAAGCTAAAATACAGTTTTAAAAGGTGCTAATTTGATGCCTTTCTTCAGCTGGGCATCTTTTCAAGCTATTTCAAGAGATCTTCCCTGCCAAGTCACTCAGGAGTGATGCTTTTGGGTGCTGGATGCTTTTTTCTGGCTGCTGTGGGAAGGCCACTGAGATGGAACATGAGCATACCCTGAAACAACCCCCCTCCTTCAAGCTCTCCAGCCTCAGCTTTCTTAATCACCCCTGAGAGATGCAGACACACCTTCAATTTCCTCACCAAAAAGGGGGAAAGGCAATAGATCCTCATTGTCCTTAATTAAAAAGTGTGTCAATCTCATAAGCAGTTAATTAATAATTCCTCATTAACTTGATTAAGTGCAGGGATAGCTACAGGGAACCTACTGGGCTCAACCCATCTTTAGAAACCAGGGGGAAAAACCTCAACAGGTCTTGAGGTTTTCAGGGATAAGATCACAGAAAACACCACCCCAGTGTCACCTTGCTGTCACCCTGGTGTCACCCAGCAATGATGGGTGCTGGCGGCTACCCACACCCCAGGCCCCAGATGGAGGGCTCATCATGTTTACAAGCATGACCCCCACCTCATTGGCAGCATTTGTGTTTTCCAGCCATGGACAAGCATAAATAACCCCAATTAATCAAGGGTTGTGATAAATCACAGCTCATTAACAATAACAGGGAATTAAAGCAGAAGGAGAGGGAGAGCATCACTCCTTCCCCCAGCCAGAGCACCCACTGCAGTGCCAGGGGCTGAGAAACCATCTCCTCCTCCTCTTTCCCACCTAGTACCAAAACCTTCATTGCAAAGAGGATTTTCATGCAACTTGCCTAAAACAACCCCAAAAGGCAGCAATGCAGTTCCAGGCTGGGAAGGAGTCATTAATCATCAGGAAATTGTGCTTGTTACAGAAGAAACATTAACAAAATAATCATAAATAGTCTGCCAGCCCTGATTTGTGAGTGCACAGGTTTGTCAGGGCAGGGATGAGCATCTCATTTGGCTGCTGTAATTAGTTATTAACCCTTTACCACACGGTGCAGAGCATGGACACTCCCCTCTCTCGTCACCATCACAAACATTCTTCCCCTGTGTCTGAGACCCAACTAGAAAGCCTTGAAATACTCTTGGTGTCCTCAGAAAGATGCAGGTTGGGAGGTTATTAAAATCATGTTATTGAATTGCTGTGATTGGGAATAAAACTCAGTTCTAAAGCAGCCAGCCACGCTGAAGATGGCTGCTCACCCTGCTCAGCCTTCTGAGCACCATTCGTCCTCAGTAGTAAAGATACTGCCAGGACAGGGATCTGCTCAGGATCCCACCAAACCAACAATGCAGGAAAAAAAACCCATTTAACCAGCTCTGCCAGTGCTCACCAGCAGCTTGTGGTGCCGTTGCCAGTGGCACAGGGCTGCTCTGAGCCCTTGCAGTGCATAGATGAAGCATCCCTGGAGCTGCAAGAGCAGGGAGCAAATCCCACCTGCCACGATGAGCCACCTTGAATAAAAGGGGGCAAGGAAATGGGGTTTGGAATCCATGGGCTCATCTAATTGCTCTTGACATCCAACAGTCACAACCACTCTGACCTCAGGGGGCTGGGACCCTGTTGTGGGGTTTGATCCTGGCAGGATCCAGGTAGGGGCTGGAAACCAGCTCCAGCAACCCAAGGGTTGGTAGCCAGTCCTGACTTTGCATGCCCCAGCACTCCTGTCTCATTCTTTTCTGGTGCCATATTGAATGTAACACAATAGAAATGTAAGGAAGGAATTAAATTGCCATGCCACAAGGACAGAGGTGGCCCAGGGAGACACGATGCCACATGTCAGGGTCTGGCTGACCTCCTCCCATGGTGGATTTGGCTGCCAGGGGGTAAACATGGCCCTGATCCCACTCTGTCCTTCCATCCAGCTCCTCGGGCCATCCCATCCTGCCTGGAGAGAGCAACCAGTGTCATGAGTGATGCTGGAGCTCTGCAGCACGTGGGGGCCATGAGCTCAGGGTTTGTGGGTGCATTTGGCAGCATCTCACAGGTGTGTGAAGGCTTTTACACCCACCTCTGTTACAAATGACTCTGAGATTTCTCAGGATGGTAAAAAAGATGGTGAGAAAAGTCTTTTTCCTCTCAGGCCCTGTTGGCAGAGCCTTCAGCAGAGACACACCGAGCTCAACCCTCCCTCACCCCCCTGGAAGCAGCTGCAAATCCTACCCCAGGAGGGCATGGAGGCAGAGGAATGTTCTTCAGCAGCTTGGAAGAGGATTTTTTCCCCAAAGCTGGACTTTTGCTTCATCTCAAGCCTTTAACTCACGTGAATTCACATCCCCCCCCCCCCAAAAAAAAAGCTGTTTTCCCTTTTCCTCAACAAAAATAATGTGAAACATCAAGCAAGCTGATGACCATCTTTGTATTCCAGGTGACTACAGCCTTAGGGATGGGTCAGCTGAGCCTGGAGGGACCCTCTCCTGCAGCACTTGGGCTGGTTTTGGATGCCCACAGGGGTCTGTGTGTGTCACTGGGATGTGGACAGTCCTGAGAGGGCACAGACAACCTGCAGGCAGGAGATCTGCTGGGCATGAGCTGAGTAACCTCACCCTGGGATAATAACCTCACTCTGGGATGAGTAACATCACCCTGGGATGTCAATTGAGAGCAAAGCAGTTTTATGGGTGTAAAATACCAGGAGACATTTGAGATGGGAACTGGGGGAGCAGGAAGGGAGAGCAGATGGGGTTAAGGGCGATGCTGAGGGCCATCAAAACCCACACACCATGAGGCAGAGCAGGAAGCCTGAGCCCTAAAACCTGCAGAAAGTCCTCAGGAGGTGCAGGGTCCAGCCCCCAGCTCCCGTTGGGGATCCCCAGCTGCCCCCAGGGCAGGACCCCTATCTTGTCCATGGGTTTCTCCCCCACTCAGCATCCCGTGCGTGCTCTGGCTCAAGCTGCGTTAACACAGTCATTTGCTAATTGCACACAGAAGCAGCCTATGGTGGGTAACCCAGGGTTTATCCAGCTGCTCCCATCACCCAGTCAGAGCACACCAGCCTCTACTTGAAAGCTCTTTCCAAGCCCTGATGGTTGAGCCACGGGCAGGTCAATCAGTGCAGCAGGCAGCTTCGCTCCCCTTTCTTCCCTCCGATCTAATCAGTTTTAATTGGGAGGATAAATGAGAACTTTCCTTGGAGATAATTATACAAAACATTGCATTAAATGGCGATTAGGAAGGGGTTTTTTTCTTTTTTTTCCCTCCCCCCTCACCACTTGCAGCAGGCATCTGGTGTTTTAAACAATCATCTGATGTACATTTGCTGTGCAGCTCTGCGACATACGGGCCCGGCCAGGGTGCCTGGGAGCCAGGGCTGCATAAATCAGGGCAAAGGGGCTGCTCTCCCCTAAATATCTCATCACACCCTCAGTTCAAGAAGGACAGGGAGCTGCTGGAGACAGTTCAGTGCAGGGACACAGAGATGATTAAGGGATTGGAGCCTCTTCCTTATGAGGAAAGGCTGTGGGACTTGGGGCTGTTTAGTCTGGAGCAGAGGAGACTGAGGGGGGAATCTCATGAATATTGACAAATATCTCAGTGGTGGGTGTCAGGAGGTTTGGGCAGCACTGTTTTCTGGTTTATCCAGTGACAGGACAAAGGTTTCACTGAAACATGAGGAGAAACTCTTTTGGTGCTGAGGGGAGAGAGCCCTGGTCCAGGCTGCCCAGGGAGAGTGTGGAGGCTCCTTCTCAGGAGGTTTCCAACCCCACCTGGACACGTTCCTGTGCTCCCTGAGCCAGGCGAATCTGCTTTAGCAGGGGCTGAGGCTGGATGAGCTCTGCAGGGCCCTTCCAGCCCCCACCATTCCATGATTCTGTGATTCTATCATCTCCCTTGTGCTGAAAGGCTGGGGGAGCTGGGGCTCCTGAGCTTGGAGAAGAGAAGCCTGAGGGGTGAGCTCAGTCATGTTACAAATCCATCAAGGGTGGGTGTGAGGAGGCTGGAGCCAGGCTGTGCTCAGGGATGGCCAATGACAGGACAAGGGGCAATGGGCACAAGCTGGAACAGAAGAAGTTCCAAAGAAACACAAGGAGGACTTTGTTCCCTGTTGAGGTGAGGGAGCCCTGGCAGGGGCTGCCCAGATGGGCTGTGGAGGCTCCTTCTCTGGGGACATCCCAGCCCAGCTGGATGAGTCCCTGTGTGCCCTGCTCTAGGTGCTGCTGCTCTGGCAGGGGGGCTGCGCTGGATGAGCTTTCCAGGTCCCTTCCAGCCCTTGAGATCCTGTGACCCTACAGCCTGGGCTCTTTAGAGCACTCCCGTGCCCATCATCAAGGGCTCAGAGCACAGGGACACACACATTTAATGCTTATAGGAGTGTTTTGGAACGAAACCATCCCAGCCCGGGCAGTGCCGGGAGCCCGCACCAGCATCGTCCGTCCCGCTGAGGCCGCGCGGGCTCACGACAACAGTGGCGGCGCCGCCTTAAAGCGCGCGGGGGGGCGGGGCCGACCCGGAGGGGGCGGGGTTTACCCGCGTGACGTCACCCACCGGCCGCGCCGGGCTTAGCCGAGCGGTGCCGAGCGGGGCCATGCAGTGGGCGGCAGCGCGGGCGCTGCGCGGGGTGCGGAGCCCCCCGGTGCGGTTGCGCTCGGTGGCAGCGCGGAGCCCCCCGCGGGGGCTGGTCTATGAGCGGCACGGGGAGCCCCCGGCTGTCCTGCAGTAAGCGGGGGAGGAGGGGCTATGGGGGAGCGTTGCGGGGATGGGGGTGCGGGGATGGGGCCAAGGTGGGGGCAGAAAGAAGGGTGCGATGCAAGGGGGTGCAAGTACGGGGGGAGGCTGAGCTAGGGGTGCATTGCAGAGAGAGGGGGACGGGGGGGGGTAGTGGAGGGGGGGGGGGGTGGGGGGGGGGGGGGGGGGGGACAAGGGGGGGGGGGGGGGGCGGGGCGGGGGGGGGCGGGGGGCGGGGGGGGGGGGGGGGCGGGGCGGGGGGGGGCGGGGGGCGGGGGGGGGGGGGGGGCGGGGCGGGGGGGGGCGGGGGGCGGGGGGGGGGGGGGGGCGGGGCGGGGGGGGGCGGGGGGCGGGGGGGGGGGGGGGGCGGGGCGGGGGGGGGCGGGGGGCGGGGGGGGGGGGGGGGCGGGGCGGGGGGGGGCGGGGGGCGGGGGGGGGGGGGGGGCGGGGCGGGGGGGGGCGGGGGGCGGGGGGGGGGGGGGGGCGGGGCGGGGGGGGGCGGGGGGCGGGGGGGGGGGGGGGGCGGGGCGGGGGGGGGCGGGGGGCGGGGGGGGGGGGGGGGCGGGGCGGGGGGGGGCGGGGGGCGGGGGGGGGGGGGGGGGGGGGGGGGGTGTGGGGGCAAAACTGGGGTGGGGGTGCAGTGCAATGAGAGGTAGAGATGTGGGGGGCTGGCAGAAGGGTGCAGTGTGGGGTGAAGGGGTGCAGGTGAGCTCTGTGGGTCTGAGGTGCATTGCAAAGGGGTGCAAATAGGGAGGGGAGGCGGAGCTGGGGGTGCATTGCAGAGAGAGGGGGGGTGTTGGGGCAAGACAGGGGGGGGG
>WBNH01004530.1:95433-123174 GCA_013401255.1 Urocolius indicus
GGGATGCATTGCAAGGGGGTGCAAATATGGGGGGGAGGCTGAGCTGGGCGTGTGTTGCAGAGAGAGGGGGGTGTTGGGGCAAAACTGGGGTGGGGTGCAGTGCAATGGGAGGTAGAGATGTGGGGGAGCTGGCAGAGGGGTGCAGGTGAGCTCTGTGGGTCTCAGATGCATTGCAGGGGTGTCAGGGGATGTTCACCCCAGGGGCAAGGAGGTGGGGTGCAGCTCCCTGCAGGACCCCTGGGCAGTGCCAAGGATGCTTAGAGGCTCCACAGAACACTGGGGGACCCTGGGGGTGCCCCCATTTCTCACATGATGCCATAGTCCCCACCACACTCCTTCAATTTGTTCTTAAAACCACATTTTTTCCCCCCAGGAAGCCCTTTCTCCCTCATTTGGGGTACAATGGAGTACATTGGGGTACAGTTGGAGTTCTGTGCCCCCAGCATCACTGCACCCCAACTTTTTCCTCAATTGCATCACATTTGTGGGGTTTCTGTTTGAGGTCTCAGTTAAGGGACCAAGCTGGTGTCATGCCCATGGGCACCATGAGCGTTTTGGGGGGATAACAGCAGGTGCTCAGTGGATTTTCCTTCGAAACCAGCCAAAAAACAAAGGGATTGGCACATTTTGGTGAATTTATGCCTGTGTCTTTCAAGGGAAGAGACCTTGAGGACTTGCTGCTACGCTTGAACCAGCTCAGGGCACCCCTAGAAACCACACTGTGTTAGCTGGATGCCTCCAGACCCTAAACCTCAAGGTTTTTAGGGCTGGATGGCAACTTCTCCTTAGGACTTTTTGATTGTGCAGCTCTGCTTCTCAGCCCTGATGGATCCTGAGGTTGGCTGCCCTCCCCTCACTGCTTGTGCAAGGCCAGTCATATGCTTCATGACTTCTTGTTTTCTGCAGTTTCTGGAAACCCCCCCCCCCCAGTTTCTGTAACATGAAATCAGGGCAGGATGAGCCATCAACCACCCTCAAGCAGCTGCAACAATGGGTGGATTTTTTTTTACACAACCTGCTGTAATGATGAAAAGGAGTGACCTGAAGTGAAAAGTATTCATTTGAATCCCGTTCCATTTGCTTGGTGATGCAGGAGTTTGTTGGGTGGTTGGCTTGGAGCAGCCTCCATCAAAATGAAACACTCCCTCTGCCTGAGAGAAACCTGATTGTTTCCTCTATGCTGTGATGGAAATCTGAGCAGTGGGTTCATGCCCAAGGGGCTTGCACAGGGCTGATGTTGAGCAGAGGTGTTAACTTCAAGCTCAATATTTAACCACACTTAAGGAAAAAGGGAGGGATTTCACCCATTCAGACTTGCAGAGGGTGCCAAAGCTCAAAATGATGGAATTTGCTGCCTTAGAAGGTGGAAAAATACACATGGTGTGGAGCTGGAGTTGCTGGGCTGAGGGAGCAAGGCCTCAGGGTGGGTCTCTGTGTCTCGTGATGGTCATTTTCATCTTCATTGTTGATTTTTAAAGCCTTAAAGAGGATGGAGTCACTGTGCTTTCCTGCCAGAGCCTTGTGCTTCAGTTTGAAGTGGGTTTCTAGGGAGATAACTTGATGCTAATAGCAGCATTGCTGCCTCCTGCCTGGCTGTTGGACACACACCTGGCTTCAGCATCCCCAGCCTTGCCAAAACATGCATGGCCAGCAAAATCCAGCCAAGCTGGCCATACTTAGTGGCTGAAGGGCTGGATCCTGCACCTCACTGATGCCAAACCCTTCTTTTAGACCCTCCTGGAAGAGGTTGGACTCCCAGGTTTTGGACCAGCCTGTGGGGGATTGGACTCAATGAGCTTAAAGGTCTTTTCCAACCAAAATGATTCTGTGATTCCCCCAGTTCTGTGCACACTTGTTTATGGGAGGGAAATGAGCTAAATTGTCCAGCCCCACTCTTCCCTTGCTGTACGAGCATCTTCATCACGTCTAGAACAATCTTGTGGCCAAGGAGTTGTGGACATCATCCCTCTTGGAGAGGCTTTTTCTTCTGTGCAAGGACTGTTTAGGGTTTATTCCTAACCCTGGTGAAGGGTGTGAGGTTCACGGGTGGATTCTCTGCCTGCTGCTCCCTGGGGACAGAGGAGTCTGAGTTGGGTGTTGGATGTTTTTAGCCAGAGGAGGCCAGGTCACAGCAATACAGATGAGATGGGGAATGTGGTGCTGTTTAAGTCTCGTGTGTTGTGTAGGTGACACAGGCATCTCACTCCAGTTTAGACCAAGGTGCAGAAGACATCAGCCAAGCCTACATTAATGTACTTTTCCTCTGTTCAGACTAAAGGACCTTGAAGTGGCTGAGCTGGGGGACTCTGATGTCCACGTCAAGATGTTGGCAGCCCCCATCAATCCTGCTGACATCAACATGATCCAAGGTAATGTGCCAACTGCAGCTTTGCTGAGTGCTCACATGTGGTGCTCACAGTGGGATGTTTGGGAGGGTTTGGAGGCAACTCCTGGGATAGGAAGGTCTGTAATAGGATGGTTCACCTCCAGCTTCAGAGAATCATAGAATGGTGGGGGTGGGAAGGACCCTTAGAGCTGCTCCAGCCCAACCCCCTGCTAAAGCAGGTTCGCCTGGCTCAGGGGGCACAGGAATGTGTCCAGGTGGGGTTGGAAACCTCCTGAGCAGGAGCCTCCACACCCTCCCTGGGCAGCCTGGGCCAGGGCTCCCTCACCTCAACAGACAGTTTCTCCTGATATTTAAATGGAACTGTTTGTGTTCCAGCTTCTTCCCATCACCCCTTGTCCTGGCACTGGATACAGCAGAAAAATATCTCCCCCCATCGTCCTGACACCAGCCTTTAGGTGCTGATCAGTGTTGCTCAGGTCTGCCCCTGAGCTCAGGCTTCTCTTCTCCAGGCTGAACANAAGCGTTGCCAGGTCTCTCTCTGCAGAGCTCTCCAGCAGGTCCGTCCCCAGCCTGTGCTGGTGCAGGGGGTTGTTCCTCCCCAGCTGCAGGACTCTGCCCTCGCCCTTATTGAACCTCAGCAGGTTCCTCTGTACCCAGCTCTCACTCACTGGCAGCTCAGACTCTGGTGAATCAGCCAGTGCTCCCAGTCTGGTGCCATCAGTCTGGTGTCATCATCCCTTCCTGGCAGGATCCTATGCCCTCCTGTCCCCGTTACCAGCCGTGGGAGGGAACGAAGGAGTCGGGGAGGTGCTGGAGGTGGGGCGGCGCGTGGCAGGTCTGCGACCCGGGGACTGGGTCATCCCGGCGGACACCGGCCTCGGTGAGTGCCCACCCTGCATCCTCACATCCTTGCCCAGCTATGGGTCTCTCCTCTGCATCCTCCCACCTGCAAAGCATCTTCTCAGGGGATTTTTGGGGTCCTGGAGCTTGCCAGGAGCTGCCCCATCCTGCATGGAAAGCAAATGCCTGGTTGTGCTGCTGTGCCGAGCGATGCCTGGGGAGATTTTTGGGGGTCCAAAAGCCAAACTGCTGCTCTCAAAGCAAAACCTTTGCTGGGTGTGGGTAAGGCCATATGCCCCTGCTGCTCACAGCAATGCCATCTGAGGGGATGTGACTTAAAATGGGAAGAAAAACCACTCTGTTAGAGAAAGTTGGTTCAGTGGAAGCAGCAACTGGAACCCATTTAGTGCCATCTTAACCTGACCTGAGATATCATGGGCTGGGTTATCTCAGACAAGAAGCATCAGGGTAGCTGCTGGAGCTTGGTATCCCAATGCACAAAGGCACCTTCATTTCTTACCTCCTTACAGCTTGGTTGAAGTTTTGATATCTCAGACATATTTGTAATGTGTTGTTTTAAATCAGTACCTGATCCCCAACCCCAGAGAGTGATGCTCATTCTCTGGAGATGCAGGGGGTCCCTGGGCAAGGATGGGGTTGGTCTGGGCAAGGTTGGCGATGCTCTGGGCAAGGATTGGGGGGTCCCTGGGCAAGGATGGGGAGGCTCTGGGAATGGATGGGGGGGCTCTGGGCAAGGATTGGGGTCCTTGGCACAGGGACTCCTGTGCAGAGGACACATGCAGTGTGAAAACCAGGTGCCCTTGCAACAGCAGCAGTGATGCCATTGCTTGTGTGAAACTTAAAGGTAGAAATAATCAACTCTTCTGCAGCACAGACCCTTTATGGGGCTTCTGTGCTGTTTGTGAGGCATCACAGCAAGCTGCTGCTCTGGAAACGGTCCTGTTTTGTCACATCTGCTTAGAGCTTCTGTAAACACCCAGGATACAACATTTAACCTGTGCCCAACAATCCCAATGGCCAGATCAATGGTTGAGTTTGGTTTAATGTAACAGCTTGTTCTTTGCCTGTTTCTTTTTTGCTTAATGGGAGAAAGAAAACTCTCTTGTTAAGATGCAAATGTGATGGTTTCAAATATTTCAAAACCCCAAAGCAAATGGATGTCAGGGAGTTAAATCAGGTACAGAAAGGGCTACATATAGAGGAGCTAAATCAAAGTACATTGGCTTTGAATGGATGGGCTTATCCTTAGGATGGAGAGGGGATTATTTCCATTAGCTCTGCACCCACTCCCTGCACTCAGACAGCCCCAGACCCTCTTATCCCTGTGGGAAATGATTAGACTTTGCTGGCTGATACATCTTGGCAGGTAATGTGGTGTCTGTCCCACTTTGTCCCCACTCCTCTGGGGAAGGTGCTTCCTGATTGCCCCTGGGGATCCTCGTGGTGCCCGGTGTGGTGATGCTGCCGTGCCCAGCGTTACCTCTGTGCTGGGAGTTGATGTCTAACCTTGTCTTTTTCCTTCCCCACTTTCCTTCTGTTCTGCCCACGCTGCTGCTGGGCCCTCAGGGACATGGAGGACACGGGGAGTGTTCCCTGAGGAGCTGCTGCTGAAGGTGCCCCGGGACATCCCGGTGCTGTGTGCCGCCACCCTGAGCGTCAACCCCTGCACGGCCTATCGCATGCTGGCCGACTTCCAGCCCCTGGCACCTGGTACAGCTCTCAGGGAGGTAGAAAAGAAATCCGAGGAGGGGTTTGTTGGTCACTTCAGCCATGAAAAGAGGGGGTTTGTTCCTGTGCAGGTGACTCTGTCATCCAGAACGGTGCCAACAGCGGTGTGGGTCAGGCTGTCATCCAGATCGCCAAAGCCTCTGGCATCAAGACCATCAATGTGGTGAGGGACAGGTGAGTCACCTGGGAGAAGAGAAAGTCTCTTCCTCTAGGCTAGAGGTCAGCAGGGAGGTTGGATAAGTTTGAGAGCTGGATCTGCTCACCCTGAGTGTCCAACTCAGGATTTTCTCCTGTTTGCTCCTCCAAAGTGTCCTCCAGGCTCTGCCCTGTTGTCCCCAGGCTGTGTCTGGGGAGGGGACAAGGTGATGTTCTGCTTTCAGGTTTATCAGATCCTTTTGGGTTTTTTTTTTTTTCTTATCCTCTCCCAGACCTGATCTCCCAAAGCTGGTGGAGAGGCTGATGGCCCTGGGTGCAGACCACGTCATCACAGAGGAGATGCTGAGAAAGCCAGAGATGAAAGATATATTTAAGGTACCTCAGTGTTGATTCCACTGGAGAGACCATCCAAGGCTTTCCCTGCAGGGATGGTGAGAAGGACAAATCTCTCTAGGTGATGACTGAGCCCCAGAAGCTGAGGGCTTTTGCTACTACCACAAGGGCTAGATGCTACATTTTTAGGCTCTGTGGCCTTTAGCTGTCCCCTAATGCTGAAGTTAAGGCAGTTGCTCCCTCAAGAACCACAGTCCTACCCTCAAAAAGATCCTTAAAACTTGAGAGCCTTGTGACTAAACTCTTGCAGAGCATCCCAAAGCCTCGGCTCGCCCTGAACTGCATCGGAGGCAAAAGCACCACGGAGATGCTGCGGCACCTGCAGTAAGTTTGGCTCAGTGGCGGCCTGGGCAGGGGGTTGTGGCACCTCCAGAGCCCCCAGAGTGCAAGAGATGGCTGGAGATGTTGTAAACTGGTGTTGATCATCATGAGAGTTTTGGAGAGGGGTAATGAGTGGCTGTGGAAAAGTTTTAGCAGTGACTTGAAGGCGACATTGTCTCTGTGGGTCTCAGACAGCTGAGTTCCAGTTGTGGAGGTCCACCAGGTCCTGGCTGGGTGTAAGTGGGGTATTTAGCTTCTAATTCAGCTGGTGATGCATGGGAGTGAGAGGGGAGCTCTGGAAAGTGGAGTCTGCTGGGTAACTGGGGGAGCAGTGGGGTTGGGCACAGGCAAGAGGGAGGTGCAAGGTCAAAGCTGCACGTTGGGGACCGTGTTACTGAATCCCCCTCCCAACCTCTTCCAGGCCCAAAGGGACCATGGTGACCTATGGAGGGATGGCAAAGCAGCCTGTGACAGTGCCTGTGGTGAGTACTGGACCTGCTCTTGGTGAGCTCAGCTCTCTCCTGACTGGCAATTTAAGAGCCTCCAACCTTCTTTAACTGGTGAGGTTTGTGACGGGATGATGCTGTCAAATCCCAGTGGGCATCAGAGCTGTCCTGACTGCACACCTCAGGGTCACATCTCTGCATCCTGCTGTGGCCTGGCTCACAAATGAGAGTGCTAACGAAGGACCGAGGAGCCTCTCTGCCCCCTTCCAGTACTGTCACAGTGCCAGGGGACAGCCATGTCTCACCTCTCTCTCCTCAGAGTGCCTTCATCTTCCGAGACGTCCAGCTCCGCGGGTTCTGGATGACCCAGTGGAAGAGGGACCATGCTCAGGGTGAGCCAGATGGGGGCTGGACATGGGAGCACATGCCAGACCATCACACTGCTGCTGGCCTCTTTGTTCTTACTCATGTCATGAGTGCTGATAGTCCTCAGGGTGGCTGAAACCCACGTGCTGGATGGTGGGGCTCAGGCAGACAGTGGGGTGTCACCGTGCTGGGGGCTGTGTTAAGAAGGGCCTGGACTGCAGGTTAGGAGAGGTTCTGTTTCACATCTATTCTGCTCTAATGAGGCCTCATCTGGAGTCCTGTGTCCAGTTCTGGGCTCCCCAGCTCCAGAAGGACAGGGAACTCCTGCAGAGAGGCCAGTGCAGGGACATCAAGATGCTGAGGGGATGGAACATGTGTGTGAGGAGGAAAGGCTGCGGGACCTGGGACTGTTCAGCCTGGAGAAGAGAAGCCTGATCTCAGGGGCACCTCAGCAACACTGATCAGCACCTAAAGGCTGGGTGTCAGGAGGATGAGGGGACCCATTTGTTCTGTGGTGGCCAGTGACAGGACAAGGGGGAACAGGCACAGGCTGGAACACACAAAGTGCCACTGGCACAGGAGGAGAAAGTCCTTTGGTGCTGAGGTGAGGGAGCCCTGGCCCAGGCTGCCCAGGGAGGGTGTGGAGGCTCCTGCTCAGGTTTCCAACCCCACCTGGACACATTCCTGTGCCCCCTGAGCCAGGGGAACCTGCTTGAGCAGGGGCTGGGGCTGGAGCAGCTCTGCAGGGCTCTTCCAGCCCCCACCATTGAGGGATTCTATGGTCTCACATGCCCAAACTGGGAGCACATTGCACTCCAGCATCCCCAGGACCTTGTGCAGCCTCAGATGGGGATTTGCCCAGGGAGGATGGGTGTCTCTGGCATGTTACAGGCACAGGCCACATGATGGTGAGAGCTCCTTCCTTCCCTTGCAGACCAGCAGAGCTTCGCCAGCATGATGGACGCCCTGTGCCAGCTCATCCGGAGGGGACAGCTCACTGCACCAGCCTGCACCGAGGTCCCACTGCAGGACTACAAGGTGGCACTGGAGGCCACCATGAAGCCTTTCACCTCCTCCAAGCAGATCCTCCTCTTCTGACCCACAGCTTGTGGGCAGCAGCAGGCTGAGCCCAGTGCTGCTCCACCACAGCCACGCTTTTCCTTGCAGACAAGAGATGCCTCTGAAGGGGAAGAGACCCTTTGGACCTGCTGATTTTTCTTGGTTGTTTAACTTTTGGGTGTCCACTTAAAACGTTTTCAAAGCCTCTGCAGCTTTGGGTGGATGGCAGCATGCAGAGGTGCTTCTGGAGAGTGGCTGCACTCTGGCTTTAGCTGGGATGAGTTTGGGTGCAAGAAGGAAGCTCAGGGAGCCTGGAGTGGGCAACTCGCTTGGCTCAGGGTGACAAAAGAGTAGCAGTTCCCTCTCCCCTTCACAGTTTTTGGGGCTGGGGGAAGCTGTGCAGCTGCCTCCTGCCTGGCTTAGCAGCTGTCAGCAGTGTTCTGCTGTTTGCACTGTCCCTTCAGGTGATTTTTTGGCTGCTTTTGGGGACAGGACTCAAATGAGACATGTCCAGGGCAAGAGGGGAGGCTCTTTGCCATACCTGGACTTGGATTCAGCTTTGCTGCTGTTCCTGCTGCCACTACTGACTGCAATGAGAACCTCCTGGAAATCAATGTCTAATAAAGATCTATGTTTTTTTAAGATGCTGCCAATAAATGTCCCTGTGCTCAGTGTCTCTGTGCCCCCTAAGCGAGGGGAACCTGCTTTTGCCAGGGGGCTGGGCTGGAGCAGCTCTGCAGGGCCCTTCCAGCCCCCACCAATGTGGGATTCTATGAATAAAGAGCCAAGAGAAGGCCTTGGTGATCATGAAAAGCACTATTAAGCATGACAATAAACCAGGAAAATTAATGCAAGGCTTTTATTCCCCCTTGTTTATTGGACTTGGCAATAAAACCTAACAAGCTTTGGAGGGCTCTCTTACATTCACAAAATGTTCCTGAGCTCTTACTCCTACACCAGGGCACGGAGGAATAAATAATGAGGTTTAACTCTCCTTGTCACACACGTGGGATCACAGTTGGGAATGTGGCTCCTGCTGTTCCAAATACATGGTGTTAATGTTTTGGTGTTGGGGGGGAGTGATGGTGAGCTTTGTTTTAGTGGGGTGGTGGCTGCTAAAGCCTCTGCTGGGGTTTGGTGGGATTTTGACATCTGGTGTGGCGACTGGAAATGATAAAAATAATTCTCCCCAAGATGGTATTGAGGGTAGATCCCTAAATTAATTAATTACTGATGAGGGGTTCCCCTCTCCATGGGTCAAGGGGCCTGTGGGGTCTCTCATCCTCCCCTTGCCAAGAGGGATGTCATTGCTCACCAGTCCAAGTGTGGGATGTCCTATGGGAGGAGAGATGCCATGAGAGACCCCCTAAGCAGCCCAAGGTGTGGGGGTGGGAAACCCCCATCCCTACCTGTGCTTGGGGAAGGAGGAGCCTGTCAGTCTCTCACATGTTTGTGAGGGGACACCCCACAAGCCCATGTCATATAGAGGACCCTATAAGCATCCTGGCAAGTGGGGGACCCCTACCTGTGCCTGACGTGGGGATGAGAGACCCCACAATCCCCCGGACCCATGGTGAGGGGAACCCCCATCAGAAATGTGCATAGAGAGTGAGACCTCTGACTCATGGGGGACCCCCATCACTAATGTGTGTTTAGGGTGAGACCCCTGACCCATGGGTGACCTGCATCAGTAATGTGCCTATAGGGTGAGACCCCTGACCCATGGTTGACCACCATCACTAATGTGCCTATAGGGTGAGACCCCTGACCCATGTGAAGGGAACCCCCATCAGTAACGTGTATAGGGCAAGACCCCTGACCCATGGGGGACCTGCATCAGTAATGTGCCTATAGGATGAGACCCCTGACCCATGTGAAGGGAACTCCCATCATTAATGTGTATAGGGCGAGATCCCTGACCCATGGTTGACCACCATCACTAATGTGCCTATAGGATGAGACCCCTGACCCATGGGGGACCCCAACAACACCCCGAATATGGGGAGGG
This sequence comes from Urocolius indicus, assembly GCA_013401255.1. NCBI lineage: Eukaryota > Metazoa > Chordata > Aves > Coliiformes > Coliidae > Urocolius > Urocolius indicus. The sequence goes on from WBNH01004530.1 coordinate 105,119, forward strand.
GGCACCCCATACAACCCCAGACCCCTGGAGAAAGGGGACTGCAGCCATGCATATCAGTCACGTGGGGACCCCACAGGCCCCCTGACACACGGGGGGACCCCCACAGTACCCTGCGAGAAGGGGGACAAGAGGGGGGCCACCCCCACCCGCCGTGCCTGTGAGCCGGCCGAGCCCCACCAGCCCCCCGCTGTCCCCGCAGCGCCGCGGCCCCTTTAAGAGCCGCGAGGCCGGGCGGAGGGGGCGTGGCCTCCCTTGACGTCTCCCTCCCGCGCGGCTGCCCGCGCTGCGCGGTGACGTCACGGCGCCGCCTGGCCCCGCCCCCCGGCGCGGCCCGGGCGCGATGCCGCGGGTGTACATCGGGCGCCTCAGCTACCAGGCGCGGGAGCGGGACGTGGAGCGCTTCTTCAAGGGCTACGGCAAGATCCTGGAGGTGGATCTCAAGAACGGGTGAGCGCGGCCCCGGGCCCGTGGCTGTGAGGGGCGGGGAGGGGGCGCCTGCGCTCCCCGGGCAGCNGGGTGAGCTGGGCTGTACCGCTCAGCCTCCGAAGGAAAAGGCCTTGGGAGGGGGCAGAGACACTCCCTCCCACTCCCCTTTGCAGTAGCAGGGGTCTGGGTTTGGAGCCCTGCAGTGGCAGGCGCATGGTGGGGGTATCCTGTGCCCCCCACGCCGAAGCCCTGATGCGCTCGCAGTGGCCTTTACCTGGATGCTGCTCCAGCAGCTGCCCCGTCACCTGGAGGGTCAGGATCCTGCTCCACCAGCAGCTGCTCGGGACGCTCCAAAGAAAACAAATTGTTCTTTTTGGTGGGTTTTCCCCCCCAACGCTTCAAGCCTCGTGAGTGTTGGTGTCTGTACAACAAACCCAACCTGCACTCTGGCTTCAGATATTCTGAGTAGGATATAGATTTTATTGCTGTTACCCAGGAAAGACAATTCCTGCTTTCACCTTAGAAGTGGAGAAGAGGAATTTCTTGTAAAACTTAGTCCTTGAGCTTCAAAAAAAAAAACCAACTCCAACTTCAAACAAACAACTGGTGAAGTTTTAACACCAGTTGTACTGGTTGGTGGCTATAGACCAGGTTTTATAAGATTAATAATGCAAGCAAGTGTGCACGTGTCTGTGTTTTAACCAGCCCCACTTCAGGCTGGGTTGAAGATTGCCCATCGTTTTTCCACTCTCTCTGCATCTCCTTGAAAGTGGTTTTTTGAGGGAGGGAGTTTTCCTGATGCTGAATAAGCTTCCAAATTAAATATTTCTGTTTCATAGCCCTTGTTTCTTTTCTTAGCAGATGTAGAACTGCCAGCTGAGGTGGCTGGTGTAGCTAACGGACCTCTCTTCTTGCTTTCATTGATAAAATATCTCCCAAGAACCAGCCCAATGGTCCCAGCTCAGCCTTTAGAAAGTATCTGTGAGGAAGTGTTGCAGGAGCCAGGAGTCGACTGAGGGTTGTGCTTGAGCAGCTCAAATTGTGGCCTCTTGAGTATGTGCAGTAACAGGTACAGAGAGGAGGAACCCAGGTGCTCTAAAGGAGACAGGATTTATTCCAGACCTAAAGTCAGCTTTGGAACTTCACTTGGGGAGACAGAGTTCCCAAGTTGTGGCCAACAGGAGGGAAACTCAAGGTAATGGGATGGAGCTTTGGGTTCAGTGTGCTGCCAGTTGCTTCAGCTGTGGGTTAGGCAGAGCTCGCTCTCTGGGATTAACAACTTCATTCCTTCTTTGTTCAGTTTTACTTTCTGGAGTTCTTTAAGCAAGCTGCTCTTGGTCCCTTGTCTAACAGAACAGGGTAAGCAGCTTTGAAGTCTTACTTGACACATGAGACTCACGGTCTCCAGCACCAGCCCTTGAGGAGCAGTGGGGGGAAAAACTGGCTTCTGGGGAGCATGGTAGAGGAGAGGGCTTCATGCTGGTTGTGGTGGGATGGTCTGGAGAGGAGGCATGGAGCCAGCTGGGAGGATCTGATGCAGCTGAGAGCAGGAGAAAGATGAGGCTCTGCCTTTTGCTTCCACTAGTAAGCAATTTTAGAAAATAGTTTGTTTTTTTCCCTTTCACTGTTGGGTTTAAAACCTCACCTTTAGGAGGTTCAGTCTGTTGGACTTGTTTGAGATACAGCCCTGCTCCTGGAGCTTTGTCCTTGTTTGATACATGAGCAGAAAATGGTGCAGCCTCACATTAGCTGAGGTAAATTGCCCCGGTGCTTTTAGGAAGCAGTTTTATGCCACATACAAAGTAGTGAGAGTAGACATTTAAGAGCAGATTTACTTGCAGTGCTGTCAGCTAGCAGCAGGTTCAGATCACCCCAGCTAAGGCTGTGTCAGCAGTTGGGGCTTTCTGTGGTGTGAAACTGTGCTGCTGAAGGCTTTTATTCCATGTTTTTAGCTCGTGCAGTGCAATATTATACACACTGAACAGGTGGATCAGTATCACTTCCATTTATGAGTGAGGTGGGGTATGACCCTTCTTGCATTAAGAAGAGTGTGGGCAGCAGGTCAAGGGAGATTCTCCTCCCCCTCTGCTCTGCCCTGCTGAGGCCTCATCTGGAGTCCTGTGGCCAGTGCTGGGCTCCGCAGCTCCAGAGGGACAGGGAACTCCTGGAGAGAGGCCAGTGCAGGGACATCAAGATGCTGAGAGGATGGAACATGTGTGTGAGGAGGAAAGGCTGCGGGACCTGGGGCTGTTCAGCCTGGAGAACAGAACAGAAGGTTCAGGGGAGACCTCACTCTGAAACTACCTGACATGGGAGTCGATCTGCTCTCACCAGTAACAAGCAATAGAACAAGAGGAAACTGCCTCAAGTTGCCCCAGGGGAGGTTCAGGCTGGATGTGAGGAGGAATTTCTGTGCTGTCAGGGCTGTCAGGCACTGGAACAGCTGCCCAGGGAGCTGCTGGAGTCACCATCCCTGGAGAGGTTTCAGAGCCGGGTGGGTGTTGCACTGAGGGCAATGGGCTGGGGGTGATGGGGCTGGGACAGAGGCTGCACCCCATGAGCTGAAAGGACTCTGCCAGCTGAAACCATTCTGTGACTCTATAGCTGAAGGAAATGATTTCAACTGTCTCCAAAGGCCGATGAACAGCACTCTGATGCTTTCTGTCCTCTTGCCCTGAGCTGTTGGGATAACAGGCACAGTATATAGTGCATTTGTGGGTAGGCTTATGGTTTCGAACCTTTCAAGAGGTTGCTGCCAATGTTCATCCGGAGGATGGGAACATGAGCACTGGCCCAGGCTGCCCAGGGAGCTGGGGGAGTGCCCAGCCCTGGAGGGATCCCAAAGCCGTGGGGCTGAGGTGCTGAGGGCTGTGGGTCAGTGCTGAGCTGGGCAGGGTGAGGGGAGGGCTGGGACTGCAGCAGCTTCAAGGCCTTTAACAACCCCAACGATTCTGTGGGCTCTCAAGTTCATCTCTTTCCAGTATGTTCCTTTTTCTTCTCCCTGTCCCCAGCTATGGCTTTGTTGAGTTTGATGACCTGCGAGATGCTGACGACGCTGTTTATGAGCTCAACGGGAAAGATCTTTGTGGGGAGAGAGTGATCGTGGAGCACGCGCGAGGGCCCCGGCGGGACAGCACGTACGGTTCAGGACGCAGTAAGCACTCCCATCAATTTGTATCTGTGACTTCTCTTAAATAAAACACCTTTTGTTTGGGTTTGTTTTTGTTTTTGTTTTAAGTAATTGGAAAAGCAAATGCTCTGAAGTTGTGACTAGTGTTCTGTAACTGTCATGTAACTGTTGATCTGAATACTTCTGAACTTGTTTGTATTAAACTATTGGAATGGATAAATGAATAAACACAGTTTCTTGTGCCATTTTTATCATTATCATCCTTGTTATTATCATTTCGTTTGAACTATTTGAATGGTTTTCTTTGCAATTTGTGCTGTTTAACATAGATTTAACAAAGACCTCAATGTTTTAATTAAGAGTCCTTTGAGGCTAAGATGACTGCCCGTTCCATTTGCTGACCTTGGGTTACCTTTCCATGAGTGGCTCTTTGACCTTTGTGGCCTTTGGCTGACCCCAAAAATAAAAGGAAGCCATGTGACGACCTGCAGCCTTTTCCCATTAGACCTGGGTGGTGAGGATCCCAAGGGTTAGAGACAGATTAATCTGAAATAGGTGCCTGAAAAGCTTTATTCATGTCAAATATTCAGAAAGCCTTTGAGCAACGTAAGTATCTTTAGTCAACTGGCTCCATTCGCTTTCTTCTTTCCAACTGTTTTAAACATAACTTTAAACTTAATTGCATGTGAGTCGGAGCTTAATTGGAATTAATCCTGTGCTTGCAGTAACGTTTTGTTGGTTTAGTTTTGAATGCTTTGGATCTTTGTGATGGTTTTGGATGAGGGAGGAGGAGGGGGGTGGGGGGTTGAGGTGTTTAGCCTGGAGGGTGGGTGGCTGGGTGAGTTCTCGGTGCCTGTGCTGGGGCAGGACGGTGGCGGTCGGGGCTGTAGAGCGAGTGCTCCATTTCCCTGGCTGAAGTGCTGCTTGTCTGCTTGTCACCTCCTAAAGGTGGATATGGTTATAGAAGAAGTGGAAGAGATAAGTACGGTCCCCCAACCCGTACAGAATACAGATTGATTGTGGAAAATCTGTCAAGCCGCTGCAGCTGGCAGGATCTGAAGGTATGGGGCCCTTTCTGTACCCTCTCTGTATTAAAGAGCACAAAGGGTAAACCAGCTTCCATTTCAGCAGGGAAAACTGGGGTCAGCCTGTGTGCTTGACCACCTTGTTCATACATGGAGATTTTGGAAGTACCACACACACACAAGTCCACTTGGAAGTGTTATTTGCATGTGTGGAATGGTTGGTAACGTGGCATTGGGGGTTGCACCTGCAGACTTGGTGTCGCTGGAGAGCGGGAGAGTAACGTGTTTCCTTAACAGTAACCATCATCACCTACAGATGTGTTTTCTCTTGTCTTTAAGCCCTGTCAAAACAGGCTTTAGTCATGGCTGTGGTAGGATTCACCAGAGATGGAGGAGTTTGCTCTTCTCACTTGTTGCTTGTAAGGTGCTAGAGCTGTTTGGAAACTGCAGCATCATTCTTGCAGTCTCTACTCAGAATTCTCACGCCATGTAAAGCTGTTTTAAAGAGAATTTCAGGGAAAGGATGCTTCCAGAATGAGCAATCATGCAAAACCTCTGCCAAGAGCTAATATTTTCTCAAGTCCAAAGGAGTGGAAGGTGATTCTCAGCAGGGAGAGTGCTGAGTGATGTAGCCCACAGTACCTCCAGGTACTCTGGAGGTGAAGTGTTGGCTCGTGATTATCTGCACCATGGACTGAGGGAGCAGAATTTCCATAGTAAGTGCAAAAAGATATTGTTTCCTCATCAAACAAACAGCAAAACAGCTAAAAGCACTTGTTCTTACAGGAACACCTTCTTGAGGGTTCCCTTTTAAGGATGTGTAAAGTTTGTTCTACTATTTGCCATAGTAGAAACTGGTCTGTAGTTGAGTATTTAACACTAGTTCTGGTACGTACTGGAGATCTCTCCACTGTCTTTTATTGCTGAGGCTTCACACCATCAATAGCTTGTCTTTGCTGCTGGTATTAGAAGTTTCAAGTAGAGCATGGCATGGTTAATCCTTTCCTGGATGCACTGCAGCTTTTGGTTTTGAATAGCTTTTGTTTCAGTGTACTTAAAATGGGAGTAGTTTGGGTTGAAAACAGACCAAACTGGAGTTCTGTGCCCTGTTTCCACTGCAGCCCAGGACAGCGGTGGCTGAAAGAGGGCCTGGTGGCCTGATGGCTTTAGCAATTGAAACAGAGAAGCCAGGAAGCATGAAGTGGGGGGAAAAAATGGAGCTTTTACTTTTGGGGGGGTTTCTTCCAGCAGAATGAGTTTTGTGTTACTGAGGTGGAGGATGAAGGGAAGTTTCCTTGGCTGTAGTCTTCTTGCCTCTTCATATTCAGTCTTTACATTGATCACCTTTCCCAAGTTACCTTTGAAAACATGATGTAGAGAGCAAGCATTTTATTTCTTTAATTTGTAAATTGATACTTAGAGTCCAGAGCCTCTTTGATGTCTGACTCGAGATGGGAGACCTTAAATTGCCATTTGGCTCCAAACCATCCCCAGCACCCTGGTGCTCATCACACAGACTCTGTGAAATCGCAGTGTGGTGTTTGGCTTGCTCAGAAGCCTTGGCCTTGGCACTGCAAATGCTGTTGGGTTAAACCCCTTGCTGACATCTGTGTGAATAGAAGAGGCTGAGCTAGCAGTGTGTCAGAAATGAGCAGGGTCAGCCTGGAAGCCTGGCTCTGGATTCGAGGGAATGGTTATTCTGTCCTCTTCCTCTAGGATTATATGCGTCAGGCAGGGGAAGTGACATATGCAGATGCACACAAAGGAAGGAAAAATGAAGGTGTGATTGAGTTCAAATCCTATTCTGACATGAAAAGAGCCCTTGAAAAGCTGGATGGGACAGAAGTAAATGGCAGAAAGATTAGATTAGTGGAAGACAGACCTGGATCGAGACGGCGCCGCTCTTACTCCAGAAGCCGAAGCCATTCGAGGTATGTCCCTCTAACACAGCTCAGGCTGAGGCCACCTGTGACACAGGGATATCCAGCAGGTTCCCAAACACCTCAGAAGTGTTCAGAGTTCTCCATAAGTCCCCAAGGCACAGGAGGCCTCTATTCAGAGGTGTCTCCCTGCATGGAGGTTTGTGTCTGCCGGCACAGCCCTGTGTTCTGCTGCTCTCCCCCAACTCCACTGCCTCTGCAGTCCTCACTGTCTCACAGGGGACAAGGTGGCAGGTGCTGTGCATGCAGAATGAAACAGGAGGTGCTTTTAACACTTCAGCTCTGAACACCATGTTCTGCTGTAAGCACCAGGACTAACAGTTCTTCCTCAGCTTGGAAACCCCCCTGCAACCCGTTCCGTGTTTCTTAGAGATTTGCTGCTTTCCTCATGTGATGGTTGCCCCAGCACTCAACACCAACCACCTTCCCCTTTCCATTCTGGGGCAGAACTTCTTGTCACCAGAAAACTCAGGCAAACTTTTTAGTGTTCATAGAGCAGTTTGCTTAGGAAATCAAAGCCTGAAGTCGAAGCTTTCTCCTGGTGTCTCACTGTATTCAAAGGCTGACTTGGTTGGGAAAGTGATTCTTGTTTCCTTACCTTAAGTCAAGGTGCATCTTTTCATGCAGATGGGCAGCCTTCTCACTCCCAGATGTGGCAGCAGGGGATGGGCAGTGGGCAGAAGGGTTCTCTGAGTTTCTAACTTAATTATTGTCTAATGCTCTTACCATTGGGCTGCTTGAAATGTGGTTTAACACTCTGGGGATTGATTCACAGGGGGCCAGGGGATCAGAAGCTCTCCGTGGGCACGTGCTAATGTTAAGCTGTTTGGTTTTGTTGCAGGTCTCGCTCTCGAAGCAGACACTCTCACAAGAGCAGGAGCCGCAGCGCCAGTAGCAGTCGCTCCAAGAGCAGATCGAGATCCAGGTATGTCTGTGTTGGAAGAGAGCAGGGGCTCCCCACTTCCATGAGAAGCACTATCCTGGTTTTGCAGCAAGAACTCTTCTTTTCCCTGCTGTATTACCTCCACTCTGAGGTGCCTGTCAGATCTGAGACGTGCTAAAGTGGAGCTGTCTGTTGCCTTTGCACTTTCAGGTCTGTGTCCCGGTCCAGAAGCAAGAGCCGTAGTCGAAGCAAGAGCCATAGCAGAGGCCAAAAAGAGAAAAGCAGGACTCCAAGTAAAGAGGATAAAAGTAGGAGCCGCAGCAGGAGTGCAGAGAAATCCAGAAACAAAAGTAAAGATAAGTCTGAGGGCACTCTCCATAACAGTGATGAGAAAGCAAAGAGCAGGAGCCGCAGCAAGGAAAAGAGTAGGAGCAGGAGTGGGAGTAAGGACAGAGGAGAGGTGAGGGAGAGCGTGAGGAGTAGGAGCAAGGAGAAGAGTAGGAGCAAAGACAGGGAGAAGAGCATTAGCAAGGCTAGAAGCAGGAGCAAGAGCAGGGATGAGAGTAGGAGCAGGAGCCACAGTAAGGATAAAAGGAAAAGCAGGAAGAGAAGCAGGGATGAGAGCAGAAGTCGAAGCAGGAGCCGCAGCAAGAGTGAGAAAAGCAAAAGGCGCAGCAAGCGAGACAGCAAAGCAAGCAGCAAGAAGAAAAGGAAGGACAGCCACGAGAGGTCCAGGTCAGCCTCCAAAGACAAGGAGCATCTCAAGTCAGAGTCTGACAAAAAGGACGCAAAAGCTGAGGGAGAGGAGGCAGCCACTCGGCTGGGGTCTCGCTCCAGGTCTAGGTCCGTTTCCAAGTCAAAACCAAACGTCAAATCAGGTTCTCGTTCCAGATCTAAATCAGTGTCAAAGCCCGGGTCCTGCTCCAAGTCTAGGTCTAGGTCTGCCTCTGGCTCCCGCTCACGGTCAAGGTCTCGCTCCAGATCCTGACCTTGCTGCAGCCACGCTCAGAACAGAGGGGTGAAAAGGCTTTTGTACGTGTTCAGTAGTCGTAGCACAAGTGAGTTGAGTAGAAAACCTGTCTGCTGTATATCCTGAACAACCCTGACGGTCTGGCTGTTGTTGGCTGCGCTGCTCCCTCCCTGCAGCGCTCTCTGGTGCAAGGCTGCTCGGCTCGTTTGCCATCCTACAGCGAGGGTGTCTCAGTCCAGCTCTACCCAGAGCACCAAAACTGCTCCATTTTCCAACAAGAGCCTTGCAGAGAGGGTCCGTGGTGGCGGTGATGGCTGATGGGTAGGTATGATGGCTCCAGCAGTCTTTGCCCTTGAACTGATGCCCTTCGATGTACACCATTTAGTGGAAGTGCTGAGTCTTGAGTTTCATATTACTTCTGTTTCCTATTTTTTGGACTTACAGAGTTGTGAATAGCACAGTCAAAAGGGGATGTGGGGGGGGAGGAGGGCAGGGAAAACCAGAGGTACTTGCAGTAACCCATAGGGAAAAGCAGCATAGTTCCATGTCCTGGTATTGTGACAATATCCTTGTTTTATATTAAATTTTTTTATTTTATTTTTTTTTCCCTGTCTTGCCAAGTCCAGTGACCCCTGTTTCCATGAAATTTGAATAAAGACTATTTTTGCTTGATGACACTTGCTGGTGGTTACCTGAAGTGGTGCTGTGGTTGCTGGCGGTTCCTAGCAGTTGCTGGGAGCTGGAAGGTGCAGAGCAGTCACTCACAGAGAACAGGTTCTGGGTTCAGAAAGCCACTTCATGGTAAATGTAGTCATGGCACTCTAATACAATCCAGTTAAAATGACTTGTTTCTCTAGAAACACCTGCTGTGGTGTTTACCATTGCAATAAGGAGAACACAGGGAGATGAAGCAGGAGTAATAATAAAGGTGACAAGCCTGTTCTTCTCCATCTCTGTAAGTGAAAACTTGTGAGCTCCAGCTCCCAGAACATGGGGAAGAAAATTTTTCACCCAAAATCTTCATTTGTCCCCCAGCTTCTCTGTGGTGTATGGCTGATGCCAGAATACCAGAGTGCTGGGGGCTGGAAGGGCCCTGCAGAGCTGCTCCAGCCCCAGCCCCTGCTACAGCAGGTTCCCCTGGCTCGGGGGGCACAGGAACGTGTCCAGGAGGGGTTGGAAACCTCCTGAGAAGGAGCCTCCACACCCTCCCTGGGCAGCCTGGGCCAGGGCACCCTCACCTCAGCACCAAAGGACTTGCTCCTCCTGTGCCAGTGGAACTCTATGTGTTTCAGCCTGTGCCTGTTGCCCCCAGTGCTGGAGGTGAGTGGCTGGCACAGTCAGTGTGCCCTCCTGCTCTTTGTGCTGTTCTGTAGATGGTCACACTGGTGGCCTTTCTTTGGGAAGTGAAGGGGGGAAAGAAACTCAGTGCTCTGAGGGGTGGTTTTCTGGCTGCACCTGCTCCGTGGTAGCACACCGAGCTGTGCTGGCTGTTTACTTTTGGTTCTTCTGTGATTTCATCACCTCTGCTTGGGAGTTTGGGATTTCATTCATGAACCACAACTTCCTAAAAGAGAAAGGGGTTAGTCTGACCCAGGTAGGACCAGGGTGTTCTGGCCATTGTGGAGCAGCCTTTGTGTGCAGCAACTGCTGTTTGTCTTCATATCACCCAGAAACATGAGAGGGGATTGTAGCTTGGAGATTTCCAGTCATGGATTGAAGGTTCAGTTGGTGTATGGCCCTTTCCTGCCGCACAGAAACCCCCTCTGCTCTGAATTTGCAGTGCCCAGATGGGCCTTGCTGTTAACTCCAGTTCCTCAGCACTTGCTTTTCCCGTCCTGCTTCTCCACTTAACACCCAGAACAACTTGGAGCTGAGGCTGAAGCTTGTCTCTTCTCAGCACGTTTTCCAGGAGTTTTTCCTCCCAATACAACACTCGTACTTGGAGGAAACCTTTATAAAAGGAAAAAGTGCAGGGTGTTCTTCTGTGGAGTTCTTGGCTTGGAAACAGGAGAGTGGTGGGGGCTGTTGTGTGCCCCAGGGCTGTGGGGAGCAAGGGAGGCAGCTCCCAGCAGGAGCTCTGTAGATGTTCCTGAATAATTTCTCTATTTTAGACTTGAGCCATCAGCAAATTGCTCAGACTGAACTTTCCACAAGCTTTCCTGTGGCACAGGGGGCTCTGAGTGAAGAGCTGCCATCCCCAGCACGTCCTCTGCCCGCCAGACACGTTCCAAGAAAGAAAAGGCAAAACATATTGTGTGAGCGTTTCTTTTCCTCTGGGGAAAAAAAATAAAGGGACAGTTCCAGCTTTATCAGGAATTCTTCTTTAGCAAACTTCAAACTGCTACCGGTACTTGGGGACAGCAGCTCTTGCAGCTAGATGTTAACTTCACAGGTGCAAGTAATTCCCTGTAATCTGATCATCTGAGACTTGTAGGGCCTGATGAAGACGACGAAAGGGAGACAGATCATCCGAGTTGCTTTCAACACAGAAGATTTGCAGAGAGTCTGAAGAGGGGTCGGGGTTTGGTGAGTGGCTCAGGCTTTATCAAATGTCACATTGCCACAGCAGCGTGAGAAAGCTCTGCAGAAGTGAGATTTAATTGCTTTAGAAGGAAAAGCCTTTTTTTCCCTTTCAGCTATATTTATTTATTTAGTGCTTAAACATCTCAGGTTCTCATAATGACATTTCTAATCCCTTTTGCTGCTTAATCTTAGTACAGAAGCAAACCAGGCTAGGCAAGAAGTTTGCTAATAGAGGATAATGAGCTTAGAAATACCTTTAAGAAAACCTGCAAATGATAAAGTCTAGACTCAGACTTTTATAAGTAACTCCAGCTTTGGCTGTCCAGCTGCCAAGGCTGCTCTTAATGAAGTGACTGTGGCTTTAGTGGGCCCTTTGGGAGAAACATTTCTTCCCTAAATACCCGAAGACAGACCTTTGGAGATGGAGGGAGGTGGAAAAGTTTTGGCTGAGGTAGAAATTTCCATTGTGTGAAGGAAGAGATGTTCTCTGCAATGGGAAAGACCAAAAAGCTTTCAGACTGTGTGTGGGAACACGTCAGGTGATGTTGAAAGTACGGAACCAGAACTCATCTGTGTTTAGGGGAGGGAGCAAATGAAACTTGTAGGTGAGCTCTGAGGAGGGAGAGAGAAATTCACAGGGCAGATTCTGTTGAAATGATCCAAGCACTGAGGTAAAAAGAGCAAGAAGCACCAAACAGGGATCTCTCAACAAATCTTACCTCACTACAGATAAAACTGAAATATAGGTCTAAAGAAAGATGGGTGGTTTAGTTATTTGTAACCTCTTTTGTCTCCTCAACATCTCTGTAAGCCCAGACTCAGTGGGTCTTAAAGATCGTCCAGGAGCCTCTGCAGAACCAGAGGTTGAGCTGGAACTTGCTGACACAGATGAGGTGAGAAATCCATTTGTTTTCTGACTAATTTTCAAGATGGGTATTTTATCTGCCTCACTCGAGGGATGAAGAATATTACGATGTGTATTTCAAATGAGCCATTTCAAATCTCATTTATTATATTCCTGAAATCTCATTCCATTCACTCTGTCACAGCTTGGGGCCGGCTCGCGCTCCTTCCTTGTTTACCATGGCAAATAAAAACCCCAACCCCAAAGTGTCCTTAAAAAATCCCGCCACCATTTCAAACACAAAGAGAAAGAACGTTCTCAGGTGAGAAGAAAAACAAGTTTAACAAATGCAGAGACGAGGGGGGAAATATATTAATCATCAGTGAGGGAGGTGTAGTGCTGGATGGGGTCAGTGACAATCATTCCCATCTCCAGTCCCTAAATCTGTGTTTCAGGTGTTGGCTGTGCCCTCAGTGCCTCAGGACACGGCATCCACGTGGGGCTGTGCAGCAGGGACCCACACTTGCCAACGGCCTCATCCCAGTGCCAGCCCTATCCCAGTTCCATCCTAGTGCCTCTATGTCCCAGTGTCAACCGTATCCCAGTTCATCCCTGTCCCAGTGCCTTCATGTGTGTCCCAGTACCTCCATGTCCTAGTGTCAACTGTATCCCAGTTCATCCCTGTCCCAGTGCCTTCCTGTATGTCCCAGTGCCTCCATGTCCCAGTGTCAACCGTATCCCAGTTCATCCCTGTCCCAGTGCCTCCATGTGTCTCTCAGTTGCTTCCCGTCCCAGTGTCTGTCTTTTCCAGTACGAGCCCAGTGCCAGTCCCGGTCCCGTTCATCCTCATCGCAGTTCCCGCCCATGTCAGTGCCAGCCCGTCCCGCAGTCCCTCAGCCCCTCAGTCCCTCAGCCCCTCAGTCCCTCAGCCCCTCAGCCCCTCAGTCCCTCAGCCCCTCAGCCCCGCAGTCCCGGTGCCTCCCGTCCCCGTCCCGGTGCCCGTCCCGCCCTGCCCCTCGCGCCGCCTCAGCCGGTGCCGCCGGACCGGCGGGGAGCGGGCTGGCCGCGCATGCGCCCCGTCCTCCCGCGGGACGGCAGGGCCACTAATTGTTGCCGGAGTTAAAGAGGGGGGAGAAAAAATAAAGAGCCGGTCCGTGCGAGGCGGCGGGCGGGCGGCCGNGTGTGCTGGAACTCGGCCCCGAGGCCCGTGACGGGGAAATGGCGCCTCGGGGGGGGCCGGGGCAGCGCCCCTCCACGGCCCGATGAGCCGCGAGCACGGGCCGCTCGCTGCGGGTCTGCGCCGAGGAGACCCCTGGCGGGGTTCCCTCAGCCCAGAGCTCGCGGCTGCGTAGGGAACGTGCTCTAAAGCTCTTATGGAGGGGAAAGGGCACGGTTAAAGCTCCCAGAAGGCGAGATGAAGCTGTTCGCAGGCTGGGGAGCACGATCATAACGCGTTTGCAGGCTCTGGCGTGTTGCGGTGCTTGTCGGCGGCGGGTCCAGGGCTCTGCAGCCGCCGTCCCTGCACGGGCTGCGTGAAAACAGCAAAAGCGCTGAAAAGAACACAAATACACCGCAATAGAAAGCGATCTCGGAGATTTAAGTTTGAAAACTGAGATTTTTTTTTTTTTTTTTTACCTGGGGGGGGGGTGGAAAAAAAACAAACCAAAAACCCCGCCTCATCGAACTTGGTGACAGCACATTCAAAGAGCAGGGCTAATGACGCTAAATTAATGCCGTGAACCGAGGGCAGGCTGGTGCCAGAGAAACAGGGGGATGAATGCAATGCTCTGCAAGTATTGATTAGAGCTCCGGGTAAAGACTGGTGTGGGACAAACTTAATGACGTCCGGAGTTCAGAAGAAAAGGATTAAGGCAGTTTTATTGACGCTTGGTGCCGCAGCGAATTGGATTAGATTTCCGATACGAAAACATTCAATTTATTCAAGTGTCACCCGGGTGAGTTTTAAAAAAAAGGAACAGAAACGTAACGCTTGTTGGTCTGTAATTGGGATTAAGGGATAACGAGCTCTGATCTTTTTGTGTCAAATTGTGTAAGACCTCTCTGGTTCACATCTTATTGTGTATTAATACAGAAGTCAAAGGAGAGGAAATGTGTACGCGGTGCTGTGAACTCTTCCTACTGCTCACCAGTTGACATCGTGGTCTCTTCAGGGTCAGTGTTTTGCCTCCCCGCTATTCCTTGTCCCATCTGTTTATATAGATTTTCGGGGTGGGGACAGGCTTTTCCTCTACTTGGCAGTGTAAGATATGTAATAATAATTAGCAGGAGTCCCCAGGGTAATTTGCTGGATTGAAATCTTCTGAAGTAATTACAGAATGCAGTTAGAACAGAGGGCACTTTCTTGCCTCTATGCTGTAGTTTTGGCCTCCGCTGCACCTTATGTTCCAAATCATCCCATTCACGCGTGTGAAACAAATTGGGATTCAGGGTGAGGACAGAGGTGGAAATGGAGCCTGAATTCAAGCTGCTCAGTGCAACTGGCTACAGCTACTGGGCAGATTGTACAGGGCCAGTTCCATTTGTCTTGGCCAGAGTTAATTCCTCTTGCCTTTGTGGGTTTTATGGCCATAAGAAGTACGTTGCAGGAGGGTGAGTGGTTACAAACAGATGTGCTCTGCAGATGATTCCTGACCAACTGACTTCTCATGGCCCAAGGGGGTGTTTGCTTTGCCTCAGCCGTGCTGTTTGGCTGCACTTCTTACTTCCAATGCTGTATTTGCTGGCATTTCAAGGCAGTAGCTGGAGCGTGGGTTATTGAAAATAGCATCTAGAATTTATTTCAAACAGCATCTGCAATGTTACTTTATAATGGTTGGCTTAAAATTGTGTTGTTTTATCTGCAGGAGAAGGTCTGGCTCTCCCTTATCTCACTTCAGTTTTCATGCAAAGCTTTTAGTCAGAACACTTCTAGGCATGATGATACATTCCAGTGGCTGAGGGGATATGAATTTGAGGGTGAAGCATCTGTACGACCCCACCTTGTCCTTTTCTATATGAACACTGGTATTTTTGGAGAGGTGAGAAGTGCAACAGTCTGCAAGCCTGACACGGGGCGATGGGTCAGGAGAGCAGATTCTCCTAGGGTGGTGATGGAGACGTAGATAGAGGTGTGGAGTGGAAGTCAGAAAAGCTTTTTGGAGGCCTTTATCAGAATGGTACAATTTGAATATCAGGAAAACATCGTTAAGCTCAGTCAAAGCCAGGCTGAGCCACAGCAACAGTTGCTCTGGACCCTCATAGCCTGGCTGTGGAATAACAAGGTGGTTCCTGACTTGGGATGTCAGTTTTCCCCCAAACAAACACGGTTCCACCTGCCTGTAATTCCTAACTTTTCACCTATTTCAACCATTTCTCAAGCCCTCCAGCAGCCTGTTTTGTTGAAGTAGAGGGAAGTAGGTAGCACAGCGGGCTGAAAAATTAGATCAGAGAACAGAGGGAAAACTGACCCGATGTTTGCTTGTTCATGAAGGCTGGCAGCTGAAAGCTCTGACACGTGGAATCAATTAGCAGCAGAAGCAAACGGAGATCCCACCAAACCTCGTCCTTTCTAATTAGTAGCACAAACTGTGCTCTGCAGGTGAGGTATGTGTACAGATGTGCCTTGCTAAATTTGGCAGATTACTTTCCAGAGGGTGTTTGGAGTTAGTGGCAAAGTATTTTCCCTTCCAAGGGATAGAAGTTTTATTACAAGGTTTAACATCTTTTGGCTCATCATCTGTGGTGGGGTTTGGTTTTCTTTTCAATTTCTGATTGAATCCCAGCTAAAGGATGGGATAAAAGGATGGTAGATGTAAGCAAACAGAGGTAGAAGCTGTATTCATGAACCACAGAGGATTTGTCTTGATAACCCTATTTATGTAGCTTTTAAACCAAATGGGATACATACTTTGAGCAAGAATCCTGAACAGAAGCAGCAGCAGAACTTGTTCTTGACTGGCGTGACGCAGATCAGAGCTCCCTCGTGGGATGCCATTTGGCTGCTGGCAGGGTGGTGCGGAGCTGAGAGGGCCAGGTGGCACATCAGACCATCCCAGGCGTGGAAATAGGCATGGCTGTTAGAAATTGTGTGGCTCCTCTTGTCTGTTTGTGCTGAGACTGATGCAGAGAAGAGTTCTGGAAGGCTTACAGAGGTGTGCTGTGCATCAGAATGGCTTGTCAAATACTACATGGCAGCTCTTCTTGCGTTCCTACAGCTCTGTGTCTTTGTGCAACCCTTCTTCTCTCTTGGCACCTAGTTTGTTATGGTGTTGTTTGGGGTTTTTTTCACTGCTTTCTCATATTTGGTCACCATGATGCTACTTTATGGTGTCACCAAAAGCTGGAATGCGAATGGTGAGAAAGTAGCTGCAGTGAATTTACTGGGTGAGCTACAGTAGTTTCAGCCTTCACTTCCCTTCTGTGGGTTATAACTTTTCAAGGTGAAAAGCTGGGTGATGTCAGATTAAAGACAGGGGTTTGGACACTTGCATATGTGCTCTCAGTGAAGCTCTGAGGTGTGCACAAAATCCTTTAGGAAGTCAGGTAGGACTAGGCATATACTTGAGTGTATTGTTAGATCAATAGCAATGACATTGTTCACAGAATTTGTGCATTTTCTTCCCCCATCCACCTTTGATGACTGTGATATCAATCCATCTGCACTGTCTGCAACTTCTGATGGGAAAGGAGGGATGGAAAATGGTTTATGTATCTGTGCAAGCTGTGCTTTTCTTCATAGTATCTGAAAAAAAGCACTTATCTAAGGTTTTGTTTAATTAGTTCCTTGACTAAACGCTTCACTTTCGAGAATCAGATGGTTTCCTAAGAAGATTCATTTCCAACCTAACCTTTTCTGCAACAGGGACAGCAGTATTTTTTCAGCTTCTCATTGTATTTAACACAAAGAAGGCATGTGATGCCTAATTGAAAGAAGTTTGGATGTTTTTATATGGCCATCTGTGCCAGATTTTACTCTTAATTCCTTCATTCTGTAGTAATGCTAAATCTGCAAATAACAATTTGACTGCATGCTCTACCAAGCTATTTAGAAAACAAATACCAGCAGAGAAATCTGGTTTGCAATTTTCATTGCACCGTTATGTACACAGAATATGGGCACTCTGGCTGGTTCTGCCTCTTGACTTCACCATCAAATGGATCTGAATGACAACCCTGCAGTTACTTGTAATTTTTTTAAGCTTGCTTTGTCAATTCTATGTGGGATTTGGGGTTTTTTTCATTTGAGATACTTACCATGCATTATTCACCATGGAACAGTTGCTGTTGGTGTCAGGGTGACACACGAAGAACTTGTGCAGTAGGTGCTGGTAGTTCTGCAGTTTAAGACTAATCATTGTTTGGAATTCAGATAACCAACCTGAACTGTTCCCCAGAAAATTATGAATGTTGAGAAAAAGTACAACTGAAAGTGGCTTCAGAACAGCAGCAAATCAAATGAGTGCAGAGGTTTGACATCCCTTGACAAGGTCTCTGTGGGAGGCTACACCCGACACACAGCCGTTACAGATGTCAGAAGTGTTGGAGGATGACAAAACGTTATGGGTAACGACATGCTCCTCTTGCTTTCATTAACTGCTTCCACTTTAAGAGCATGTTTTATTGCAAAATTAATTCTTTGTGCCTTAGTTAAACATGTCAGTGGTGTGACTGAACCTCTGGTTTTCCATTAGAAGAATCACTCTTCCCCCTCCTTTCCCAGCAATTTTTATGTTGTCACAAAATTGACTTTATGTTGACTCACAAATCTTACAGGTCATTGTGAAAAGAGTTCTGATTACAAGTGGCAGAAAGTATTTCTATCTTGCATCTGTTATTGCAGAAATTGGATCAGATTTAGGAATGGCACAAGTTCCAGTGTGTTGCTGGGCAGTGCTTTGGGTCAGTCCTGCAGAGCTGCCTCTGAATGGGAAGGTGTTGATGGTGTGTGGTTTCTCTGTGGTGATGTGCAGGTGGTAGTTAAAAGTGATTCCCTGAGCCTGGGGTCATCAATGCTCTAGAAGATGTCCCTGTGCCTCCTGGCTGAGCCTGTTGCCTGTAAGGTTTGCAGAGGGCTTTATCCATGACCTTCTCCAGAGCCACAGTTCTTGACAAGCAGGAGGAGATGGGGAAAAGCAGCTCAGCACCAAATACTGTACAAGTGAAGGTGAGATGTGCTGCAGTCTCTGATCTCCATAAGCCAAAATAAAGCTTAAAAGTAAAACTCTGTGTCCATGGAGGTAGGTTTTACACCTTCTTTTCCATCCCTCTGCTTTAATTTGGAAGGTCAAGGCATGTTCTCCTCCTCCTCTGCTCTGC
>WBNH01004531.1:0-18196 GCA_013401255.1 Urocolius indicus
CTGGCCAAACCCAGGACACTGCCCCATGCAAGAGCCAAGAGGATAGGACTAGCTCATTCAGGAGAGATATATTTCCATCCTACAACCCTCGGTCCTATCTCAAGGCCAGTGAACTTTGTATACCCCTCTTTACAGGGGCACATTTTCACGTGGCTGAAATAAGGAACCTAAGAGGGATTTTAAGTGTCTTCTGGTACCCCTACTGAGGGTAGGATAAGTACCTGCTAAGGTACTGGTTACATGTATCCAACTCTACACTTATATTTTTTCCTTATGTTCAAAGGGTCATTCTTTAAACTTATTATGCAGTTAAACCAACAGGCAGAGGCAGAGAAAATCAGCAACACGATGGAATAAAATTATTTGTTTGTGGAATAGGATTTAGTGGCACTGCCAAAAACAATGAAGTTAACTTGAAGTAAAGTTAAATGTTGGAAGTAAAATCTTTCAGGTGAAGTTTTCCACTTGCAACAACTATCTTATCCATTGACTCAGATACAAACAGCCATAAATTATGCTAGGCATGTGAACTATAAAAAGTTGAACACACAACACTCGAGAGAGGGCTCACAAGAAACCACACAAAACAGATGATGTGAAAAGGATTTAGAGAGCATTGAAAAGGCCTCAAAGGGTAAACTTAGACCCATTAATTGGCTTTGGAAACAGTCTGGGAAGCAAACAGATAGAGTGCACAGAGTTAGATAAAGTTCTTTTAAAAATAAACCCTAAGAAAAACTAAAAAACTAGCCTAAAGACACTTGTACTCCTTTTTCTGTGATTACCTTCCACTGCAATCCACGACAAGCAGCAGAAATAAAACTTGACCTGCTGGCCACACTCTTCTTGATGCCAGGATGCCATTGGCCTTCTTGCCCACGAGGGCACATTACTGGCTCATGGTTAGTTTATTGTCGACCAGGACTCCCAGGTCTCTCGTCACAGAACTGCTCTACAGCAGGTCAATCGCCAGCCTTCTGGAGAATCAGACAGTCCTCCCAGCTTGGTGTCACCAGTGAACTTGCTGAGGTTACACACTGTGCCGTCATCCAGGTCATTAATGTTGATGTTGAACAAGACTGGTCCCAGAACCGATCCCTGTAGAACTCCACTAGCCACAGGCCTCCAACTCAATTCTGTGACATTCATCACCACTCTCTGGGTTCTGTCATTCAGCCAGCCCTCAATCCACCTCATCAAAGCCACACTGCCTGAGCTTTCTGATGAGGATGTTATAGGCAACAGCATCAAAAGCCTTGCTGAACTCAAGGTAGATGACATCCACTGCTCTCCCCTCATCTAGCTAGCCAGTTATGCCCTCACAGAAAGTGATCAGGTTGTTCAAATAGGATTTCCCCTTGGTGAATCCATGTTGATTCCCCTGATAACCATTTTTTCCTTCATATGTTTAGTGACAACATTCAGGATGAGTTGTTCCAACATCTTTCTATCGTTGGAGGTGAGGCTGATCAGCTTGTAGCTTCCTGGGTTGTCCTTTTTGCCCTTTTTGAAGACTGGAATGACATTGGCCTTTCTCCGGTCCTCGAGCTGAACATGAGTAAAAAAAATCCCAAATCTCTCTTATAAAATTATCCAAAATTAGCCTATAATATTTCTCTTGATGTGTCTGTGCCTCTGGTCCCCATACATACACAGAAATATCTTTCAAAAGCAACACTAGCCTGAGCTTAGAAACATACTTGTGAAGTCTTCAATTACCTTAGTAATTAACACATTAGAAATAGAAGAAGAAAAGATGGTAGTAAAAGTAGAATTTGGAGAACATATAGTAAATAAATCATGGTTTTGTGTAACGTGTAGATTAAAAGTTGAATATCTATTCATAGAGTGACATCATTCACTATTTGCAGAGATCAAATCTGAGACTAGACAGTAGTATTTAACATAACACGAAATTATCTCATTGTGCAAATGTTACAGAGTGATACTGTTTTCACACTTTCCCTAGTTTTTCAGCATGATTTATTATCAACATTACTAATAAGGCTCCATTTTCTCAACATTAGAGTTCTATTTAGTTCTAATTTGTAATATCAGAACCTCTGTTTTTACCTCAGCTACACAGAAGTCTTGCTGATTCTATTTAGGATACCAAAGCTACATTAATTCCTCATTGCCAATTTAGATCAATGAAAATAAAATGCTAAAAAGTCTTTTTCATCCAAAAACTTTGATGTTTTGTTAGATTGAGTATCTCAGTATGTCCCCAGGATACAAAAAAATCCTGGCTGTTCATCTCTTAGCTCCAAGTAAAAAAATACTTATACTTTAAAGATTTCATAAGCAGACCTGTAGACCTGTATCATGAACATTATCAGCTCTGTCTTCAGCAAATATATAGTTAATATCTAAAGGAGAATATAGGAGAGTATCTCAGGCTTATATCTCAAGCTTAGAAGGTACTCTATAGTTCTAATAAAATAAAATGATGCTTTCCCAATCACATTCATCTTATTGTATCATTATATCTCATCAGCTCATTTTCTTAATTTATGAAGACATGCAAGACTATGAAACTATCATTTCTAGGAGTCTTTCAGGTGGTGATTCAGATATTGAATAATTTCATTACAGGGCAAAGTAGTCATAAAGCTAGATTAGGACAAAGTAGTCATAAAGCTAGATTTTGTGCTTTTTTTTCCCCAGATGTTATTAATTTTGAGGAAGTTTTCATTTAGTAAAACAGACTCATGTATTGGGTTTGTGTGGCAAGGTTTTGGTAGTGGATGGCTTTAAGGGTGGTGAGAGGCTGAGAGAAGTGTCCCCTCCCTATATCAGATACAGACAATACCAGCCTGCTCCAAGACAGACCTGTCACTGTACAAGGCTGAGGCAATTAACAATGGTCCTTAACTCCTCTGTGATTACATATTTGAGAAAGGGAAGGGGGAAAAAATTATACTGTGCAAGAGCAAACTGCAAGAATGAAAGTTAGAAAGAATGAAGTTAGAATGTGTGAGCAATACCAAGCAGCCATCCAGGTCAGTGAAGAAGGAGGGTGAGCAGATGCCCAGGCCCAGAGTAGAGATTCCACTGCAGCCTGTAGTACAGCCCATGGTGAGGCAGGCCCTGCCCCTGCAGCCATGGAGGACACAGGACATCAGAGATCCACCTGCAGCCCTGGGAAGACCCCACACCAAGGTATATCCGAAAGAGACTGTGACCCTGTGGAAAGCCCACACTTGAAGAAACTTCTTGGCATAACCTGTGAATCCATTGGCAGAGAGGAGCCACCTCAGGAGCAGGTTTGCTGTCAGGACTTGTGATCCTGTGGGGGACCAACACTGGAGCAGTTCATGAAAAACTGTAGCCCATGAGAAGGACTCACTTGGAGAAATTTGTGGACTATCTCCCATGGGAGGCACTCCACACTAGAGCAGTCAATGTATGACTCCTCCCCCTGAGAGGAAGCAGTGGCAGATACCATCTGTGATGAACCGATCATAACTTAAACCTTGTCCCAGTGAGCTGCTGGGAAGGGGGAGGCAGAGAACTAGCAAGAACAGAACGAGAAAGGTAGGTGATTGATTGATTGATCATTAACCTACTCTGATTTGGTTGGTAATAAGCTAATTTTCCTCACATTGAGTTTGTTTTGCCTGTGACATTAATTGCTGAGTGACTTCACTATCCTTATCTAAACCTGTGAGCCTTTTACTTTATTTTTTCTCCACCATCCAGTTTAGGAGATTGATAGAGAAACTTTGATGGGCACCTGGCAGCCATTTGGAGTCACCTCATCATAACTAATAGGCAAAAACTTACCATTTTCTTACATTTGACATCATCATGGTTTGAAATGACAGCCTTTTCTGATAAGGGGGAAGGGGTTGTAAAGATGATTCCTGTAAGAAGTTGTTCAAAACTCTCCCCAGCTCTGAGCCAGACCCAATTCTGGGGCTAAGCCAATTAGACACCTCCACGATCACTTTTTAAGAAGAAGCTAGAAGAGGAGGTTTCTTCCTGTTCCTGCTTTCCCTTCTATTCTGACTGATCATGGTGCAAGGAGTGGGAAGAGAGTGAGAAGCATCCATTTGGACTCCAAGGTCAGTGAGGAAAGAGAGGAGGTGTGCTAGAACACAGACTCCCCTGCAGTCTACAGAAAGGACTGGTGACGCAGTGGTTAGTTTGCATTTCATTAAAGACCCTGTGCCAGTGGCAGTGACTCACTTTGCTAAAACACCCATGGCAGGGGCAGTGACTATGGCCAGAGAAGGCCGTGTCCTATGTGAGAGACCCCATATTCACAGCAGCTGTAACTGTGGGGAAGAACCCATGCCAAAGAAGCTCATTAAACTTATGCCCAGAAGACTTCCTGTCCTGAGTGAGGGACCTTGTATCTGCAGAAGCTGAAACTGTGGCAAAGAACCCAAGCCAGAGATATTCATTGTGGACTGCATCCCATGTGAGGGAACCTGTATCAGCAGAAGCTGCAGCTGCTGGGAACAACCCACACCAGAGAAGTTTGTTAAGGGCTGTGTCCCAGGGGAGAGACCCCGTATTGGAGCAAGGGAAGAATGCAAGGAGTCACCCTCATCTGAGCAGAGAGAAGCAGCAGAGACCATCTGTGAGAGACTGACCCCATGCCCTATCCACCCGAACTGCTGAGGCGAGATATCGGGAGCAGTGAGTTGGGCCTGGCAAGAAAGGAGAAATGGATGAGGGAGATCTTAAAGTGTTGATAGTAATTTTCTCAATCATCCTGCTCTCTTTTTGCTTTTTATTCTGTTCTGTTTCTTGTAGGTAGTAGAATAAACTTTCCTACTTTCCTAAGTTGAGCACTGGAGTCTGTTTTGCCTGGAACTGTAATTGTCAGTGAGCCTTCCCTGCCCTTATCTCAATCCACAACAATCTTTTTTTTTCCTCCCATTTCACTGGGGCCTCCAAAATTCTAAGGAGAGTGAGGGTCAATGTGGGGCACTGAGCAAGACACTGTCATGGTCCTTCATTGTTAGCTGGGCCAAACCACGAGAGATTAAAATAAATGAGAAATGTTTACATTGGTTATAAATTCTTCACATATTGATCACCATTATTGCTTAGTATTGGTAAGTTATTTAGACTTCTTGGGTCTAAACTGTATTTGACTTTCTAGTTTTGCTAATAGTAAATATTCCACCAGATACCCTCTCTTTAGATAACACAGACTGCTATTAGTCTGTATGCATTCAAAATCTTTGGTTCATTTACTAGTTCTGTAACTTATCTCATGCCAAGTTTAAAAAAGACTGTTAATAAAATAATCTAAACTACATTCCCCAGCAAACAGCCAGTACCACTGATTGCTTTAATAATTTAAAATAAGTTATAGAATAACTATCTCTTTCTTTCTTACATTTGTCCCAGCTGCTTCCAAATGCAACTTTCTAGAGCTACAGTAAAAACAAATTTGCACATTTAATTATCCTATAAATAGTAAGTATAAAAATTCAGTCAGCAGTTTCCATTGTTTCTCTTACCAAAAAATCTCAGCAAAGGGTTTTTCTTTTTTTGGTGCTGAAACTCCAATTTTATAGGCTCAACAGACATCCCAAGCCCTAACACCTCTTCCCTACAAGGAACAGTTTTAAGGTTTGTGGCACATCATTCAAATAAAATTCCAGAGGCAATTCTGCGTTTGTACAACTTAGAGAAAAAAGCTGATGTCACACGATGGAGCTATCAGACACATTTACCTGATTCTTTATGTGGTAACAAATGTTCCATTTTTCGAAGAATGTATTTTTAATAGTACAGGGTTCTGGACCGAGTGATTTTTTGGTCTCTGACTGAAGTCAATACCTACCACAGTCAGAGCTTAGAAATAGAAATTAGTATTGGTATGAAAGATCTTTAAGAACTATTAATTGTGCTTTAGGGATGACACATAAGAAAACCAATGGAGTACTTCAGACATAATTATACAAATACAATCAAGATGATGAATTAGGTCATCACAATCAACAATACTGTAGAAAGTTTCCTACCTCACTTTCTACACTATTGTAAGCTGTAAACTCACATATATTTGTATTCATATCTTAAGGAGCTCTGTATCTACCGTCTAGTGTATTCTGCTTTGGCAATACAAGCTAAAATATTGTCGTAACTTTGAAGAATGAAAGTAAGCATCTATTTATCATATTTACCAAATTATGCATAGTTTTCCAGCGTATCACCATTGATTCCTATCTCCTGTTAATGTCCATGCCATAACAGAATCATATACATAAATGCAGAGCTGCTCTATAAAAAAAACCAACAAATTATTTTAGAGTGAAACTAAAACATTAAGTAGAAGGAGAGGAAAAGGAAAAAAGGAAAAAAGGAAAAAAGGAAAAAAGGAAAAGGAAAAGGAAAAGGAAAAGGGTGTATATCCAAAGGACACAGAACTAGAAATATTTGAATTCACTAAGCAAGTTCAGTTAGCTGATGAAAAAGAGCTCTTATAGTGGTTTCTGGCTTGCAGGTAGGTTTATAAATAGTACAATGTTGAATTTACATTTACATACATTTCACATTATACTCTTTAAACCACAAAAAAAAAGATTTGGGCTTATAAAAATAAAAAGATATTCACTTGAAGCAGGAATAAAAACAACAATCACACAAAACAAATCTGAAATAACATCTCTGAAATATTAAGACCTCAATGGATATTCAAAGAATTTTATCTGACTTAATACACACATATTAAACATGTATGAGTGTCAATAGATCTGTAGATTATGCTATAATAGCCAATGACATAACATTAGATGCTTTTTTCCAATTATATCTGTCTGGATTGCTTCTTTGACATTTGTTTGCAACCATTTTGTAAATAAATTTGTTCTTTATCTTCATAAATTTCATTAACAAATCAAATGAGCCAGTGCCATTTTCAATATTAAAAGATGCATTAGATCTGTTCCATGGATGTATTCTGTGGATGGTGAGTTGTATCAAGAACTGGCTGATGACAGAGCCCAGAGGCTGGTGATCAATGACACAGAATCAAGTTGGAGGCCTGTGGCCAGTGTTGTTCCACAGGGATTGGTTCTAGGACCAGTCTTGTTCAACATCTTCATCAATGACCTGGCTGAGGGGACAGTGTACCCTCAGCAAGTTGGCTGATGACACCAAACTGGGAGGACTAGCTGATTCCCCAGAAGGCTGTGTTGCCATTTGACAGGATCTCGACCAGCTTAAGCTTTGAGTAGGGAGGAACCTCATGAGGTTCAACAAAGACAAGTGCAGGAGCACCTAGGGAAGAACAACTGCATGCACCAGTACATGCTGGTGGTTGACATACTGGAGAGCAGGTCTGCAGAGAGAGACCTGGGAGTGCTGTTAGATAACTTCCAGAGAGAGTCCAACATAAGGCCACCAAGATGATGAGCAGACTAGAACATCTTACTTATGAGAAAAGGCTGCAGGATCTGGGACCATTCAGCCTGGAGAAGGTAAGATTGAGGGGGAACCTCGTTGTACTTACAAGTATTTCAAAGTTGTATCCCAAAAGGATGGGGCAACACTTTTTATGTAGTGTCCAGTGGTAGGACAAGGGGCAATGGAAAGCAGTTGGAACACAAAAAGTTTCATTTAAACATAAGGAAAGCCTATTTTATGTGAGGGTGAGGGAGCACTGGAACAGGCTGCCCAGGGAGGGAGTGGAGTCTCCTCTGGAGATTTTAAAAACCCACCTGGATGTGTTCCTATGGCATGATCTAGATGAACCTGGTTGAACAGCGAGATTGGACTAGAGGTCCAATCTTTAGAGGTCTTTTCCAAACTCAAACATTCTATGATTCTCTTATTGAGTTAGAAAATAATTCAAAAAGAAAGTGTTTCTGAGTCTGTCATTGAGTCTCTTACACATTCTTTCTTAGTAATACAAATATTAGAAATATATGGGGAAATACTGCTGTGATTTTTCAAAGAATCACATATCCATGTAGCCATATGAAATCCCCCAAAACTAGATTCTGAGCAATTTGGAAAAATATATAATTTTTTTCCTTCTCCAGTCCCTTTTTTCACTGTATAAGTGGAGCTTCTTTCTTCTGGTATCAACACCTTTAAATTATCTAGGTTGCCTACTAGCAAAGATTAACAATCACCCACATCATAATCATCGATAATTGCTTCTGTTTATTTATCTCCAGGCCTTTAGATATGTAACTGATCTGAAAGTGATATCTCAGTGATTGAAATAAATAAGAAGCTGGAAATAAAATAATTATGTAACCAAGTGCCCATTTCACAATGTGTTGTTTTTTAAATAGGAAATATATTCTACATTCTACTGTAGAAGTAACCACTAGCTCATGAATTGTTATATTGCTAACTACTGCTGCTAAACTAACAGAATATCTCTATGTTCTTCCATATTTGTCTCAATAAAAAGAAGTTAAAAACCCACGTTCTGTGTGAAAAAAAAAAAAAACAACAAACCACACAACAAAACAAACAAAAACACTCAACAAAAAACAGGTAAATGAATATTTTTTTTTCTGGGATGTGAAGCAGGTATTGGTAGTATCACTTACGCATTGAAAGACTCCTATAAATTCTGGGAACTTTCACTATCCCTCTTCTATCTCCATAAACAAAACTCAGTGGTTTCCTGTTTCTTTGTAAAAGATGCAAAATGAGGTTTCATTCAAAAGTCTTTTAAAGAGTCCAGAAGTAAGCATGTACATCTTTAATTTCTGTAGAACGCTCCAGTTGTTATACAGAGTTATCATTGTCTAGGGAAAGAAAGTGGAAGTTGCAATTAAAGTGATTTCCTCAGACGTAATCACTTCATTAAGTTGTTCGATTTTGTATTAAAATCATGACTATCTAAAACACAGCAATAAATATATTTGACAACTGGTGTCTGTTATAAACATAAAATAGATATATGTTTCTTGTTACTAAAACCAGACATGCAGAGGCACATATTAAATGTGTGAATTTGTACATGTAAAGGTCCTCTTTTTCCTTTATACCTTTTACTCATGAAATATCTGTCCAAGCTTCTAGTGGTTTTTATGGAAAAGCACTGCAGCAGATTGTATTTAATAGATCTATCTTTTCACTATAGTGCTATCGTAATTTGAGTTTTGGCTTAAGTCTAGTAGCTTGTCTTCCAAAGTTACTTAAAATTAATCATACTAAAACCAGACAAATGCTGTTTCATCTCCAGTTTGAATCTGCTTATATCTAATTGTTGCTGGTGATCATGACACTGCCAGCTAGGGAAAGAGGGAGTTTCATGTGCTGTCAGTACTGCTGTTAGCAGCCAAACAGACTTTACTATGAATCTAAAATCTGAATCTGTTTATATTTCTCAAACATATAACATAAGCTGCCCTCAAATTTACATGATCAACTGAAATGCATCAATTGCCTATTAAAAAGAAAATATAATCTCTAAAAATGCTTTTCCACTATGAAGAACGGTAGCAATTGTACAAAGAATGAACTGCCTATAAACAGGACTGGAAATAAGAATTGTTCCCCTGTGAGCCATCTAAATTCCCTGACCAATTAAATATTATATAATTAAAAGGCAAGCATATTATTTTTGCATTAGTTTAGTCAATCGAGGCTATAGAGAATTACAAAGAATAAAGTATAAGGTAAATTCTCTGTATTCTCATTGAGCAGGATATCGGTATTATTTCATTAGTTTCAGTGAAGTTACACCAGAAAAGATCTGGTATTCAAATGAAGTCCAAAGCTTTTGAACACTAATGGCAATTGTGCTATTAATTTTTTAATTTTTATTAAACTTTCTTTAGAAATGATGCAGTGCTTGTTTCCTTAAGTAGTTATTTCAGCAGACTTGATTCCCTTGATCCTGTTCTGCCTTGAGATACAAACCCACAATTTTGACATTGGACCTAGTGTTTCACACTTTACTCAAGCTAAGTGTCAGAGGAATTCACAGCAAGAGGTAAGAAGATCTGTTTACAGAAAGTTTTCTAAAACAACTAAATTTTGTCTTTTCATTTTTGTTTATTGCTTCTTAGAAAAAAGTAGAATTATATAGTACTTGAAATTAAAAGATTGAAAACTATTGTTTTCACCAAAGAAAAATTACATTAAGAAAACTTCTTAAAGATGTACAAATGCAAGATCTATAGAAGTATCATTAAAACACAATGAATACCAGCTGGGTTGTTTATGTAGTTAGGAGAGAGTGTATACATAGCTCAGCCAGGAAATCAAGGTCAAAAGTTGTACCTAAGAATACAATCACTGTGTTTGAAAAAAGACAACATATCATACAAACAGAAAGGACTCTAAGAGGTCACTTGTTCTACTTCTTTGCTCTCAAGCCCTGTACCAAAATGATCCTGACAGGCTTTTATGTATCATGCCATCACATTTTATTCAATAAAGGGAATATATATTATTCATTGCACAGTAATGTAAAAAGGCAACTTACTCCAGCCAGTGAATTCTCACCAAATTCTACTGATCTACATTCAGCACTTCTTCAATAAAACCCATTAGTGGTCTGCCTTTTTTGACACCCTTGAGTTTTTTGTGCAGATAGATTACCCTCATCACCTAATTTTTAATTCAGAAGCTCACTTTGCTGCATTTATGCATGTTAAATACAATTAATACAGTTTGGTTTTAATCAAATTAATTATTAACCAAGATCCAAATCCAAAATTCCCTGTAGTCAGTCA
This sequence comes from Urocolius indicus, assembly GCA_013401255.1. Lineage (NCBI taxonomy): Eukaryota > Metazoa > Chordata > Aves > Coliiformes > Coliidae > Urocolius > Urocolius indicus. Next base: position 10,671 of record WBNH01004531.1, read on the forward strand.
ATGCAAGTCCTTCACACTTTACCTCAGTACTCTCCTTTCTTTGCCAAGTTAGCATAAAACCTCAAGTCATTTCTGAAGCACATCGATCAGTGACTTTTCCTTCTAAGGATAAACATGAATAGAATTGGTTACAAATATTCAGTGAACTGTGAAAATCATCTCAAAAATGAACATACATGAAAACCCTCATGAAATTAACAGTTAAAATATTCTAAGAGATGTGATAGTTTTATCAGCAAAAGAAATATAGATCAGAATAAGATGTACACACAAAAAAGCAGAGCCTATTCTTTCAACCATGTATTGGGTTATATAGCATATGTCCTTCTGTGGGACATCATAATCTGGTATCTCTGCCCTCAAAAGTTACAAAGACTGAGTTCTCTGGATGTGAACACCACTAGTTAAGTGTGGACAGTTAAAAAAAATTAAAGACAGCCTGGGAGTGATGGACATGTAGGATGAGTAATTCAAATGTTAGTATCCTCATCTACTAGAGCCTATCAGCTTTGTTATATGAACACAATCTTAATTAATGTTAAATGTGACATAGAATTACTATCTGAAATGATCATTTTCACACCAAATACATTTATGCATCCTTCAGAACCCTACTTTTCTCACTGTATTGAATGAAAATCAAACTAATACCAGCATTTCTTTGCTATTTACTCGCTCCATCTCCCAGTAGCAGGCAGATTTTGTATATTCTGACCAATCCTCTGTCTACAACTTCACTACTCACATGACTTACTCTGAGTGACCTTATATAAGGCAAGAATTGACTGTGTCTTTCAGTTGGTAAGAGGGTTCTCATATAGAATATATGTAGCAGCATTGCTACCACTCGCATCTCACCCAAGGTTTCTCAGAAAGATTAACATCCCAGAAGAATATCTGAAATAGATGTCTGAAACACAGACCAGAGCTTTTTGGGTTTAGCTGGCACAGTCCTCAATAAATCCAGCAGCCAGTTTATGCCTGCTGTGTCTGACCTGAATACAACAATAAATGTAACAAAACATTTTGTCAAATATAAGAACAGATGTCCTTGGTTGACCTCCTAAATTCTCTTCAGTTTTCTGTCCTAACATTTTTTATGTATTAACCTTTCAATTCCAAATTGCAACACATAAGTATTCTACATCAGAAGGTGGTACTATTTTACTTATTTCTATTCAAGAAACATTTCTTTCTACATTTTGCTCCTTCTAGAGAGAAAAATGAAGAAAAGGGCACCAAAATAGAACAATCTTTTTCACAATCCATGTCTTGGCAAACTTGTTTTTTTCATAGAAAATATTTCTATCAATTTTCACAATTAATGATGAGAAGTTTGAATCACATATGATCCCAGTCATGTTACTCTTCCAATCCTCTTTATCTTGCTATGTCATTCTGATGTCTCCCATGTCTTACTGGTGTGAAATGTGCACTATTATTAGCTCATCACGTCTTCTAGCCTCTGGCTCAGTGAAGAATGATTCACTATACCTCTTTGCCATAAACAGTTTCAATTCCTTAACCTCTAAATTTCCCTTGATGTATGTCTTACCACTTCTTATTTCAGCCTTACAATATATTCTTTGGCACTGAGATCTGAAGTCAATCCCATCATCCTGTACATAGCAAAACTAGCTAAATATAATTTTCCTCTGCCAGTCAAACCTCATTTTACCTATTTGCTCTTAATTGAAATGGTTATATAGTATATACTATTGATACAATGAATAAGTTATTGCTCTACAATTCTTCTGATTTTCAGTTTAGATGTTTGGATTTAGATCATAAAATCATGGAGTTCTTCAGGTTGGAAAAGACCTTTAATGTTATCCAGTCCACCTATTAGCCTAGCACTGCTATACTTACCACAAAACCATGTCCCTGAGTGCCTCTTCTACATGTCTTTTGAATACCTCCAGAGATGGTGACTCGAACACTTCCCTGGCCAGTCTGTTCCAGTGATTGACAAGCTTTCTGATAATTTTTTTTTTCCTAAGATCTAATCTAAACCTCTGGTGCAACTTGAGGCCAGTTCCTTTGGTCCTGTCACTTTTAGCTTGGAAGAGAACACTAACACTCACTTCACTACAGTATCATTTCAGATAGTTGTAGAGAGTGATAAGGTCTTTCTTCAGCCTCATTTTCTGCAAAGAACTCCTGTTGCCTCATCTTCTCTTCATAAGACTTAGTGTCCAGACTCTTCATCAGCTTCGTTGCCCTTCATTGGACACACTACAGCACCTCAGTGTCCTTCTTGTAGTGAAAGGCCCAAAACCAAACACAAGATTCAAAGTGCAGACTCACCAGTGCAAAGTAAAGTAGAACAATTTGTGTCCTGCTGGACACACTGTTTCTGACACAGGATGCCATTGGCCTTCTTGGCCACCTGAGCACACTGCTGGCTCATGTTCAGACAGCTGTCACTAGATCTTTTTCCTTCCAGCAGCTTTCCAGCCACTCTGTCCCAAGCCTGTGTTGCATGGGGTTGTTATGGCCCAAGTGCACAACCCAGGACTTGGATTTGTTGAACTTCATAGAATTGGCCTCAGCCCATGGATCCAGTTTGCCCAGGTCACTCTGAAGAGCCTTCCTACTCTCCAGCAGATCAACACATCTTCACAACCTGATCTTATCTCAAAATTGACTGAGAGTGCACTCAATCCCATCACCAGGTCATTGATAAAGATATTAAACAGAACAATCCCCAACACTGAGCCCTGGGGAACACAACCAATGCCCAATTGCCAAGTAGATTTAACTCTATTTACCACCATTCTCTGAGCCCAGTCATCCAGATAGTTTTTCACCCAGCAAAGTATATGTCTATTCAAGCCACGATCAGACAGTTTCTTCAGGAGAATGCTGTGGGAACTGGTGTCAAAGGCTTTACTAATGTCTAGGTAGACGACATCCACATCCTTTCTCTTGTCTGCTAAACAAGCAGGTAAACTTGTCATAGAAGAAGATGAGGTTACTAAATCAGGACTTGCCTTTCATAAACTCATGCTGAATGGTCCTGATCACCTAGTTGTCCTATATGAGCTGTGTGACGACAAGCAATATGATCTGCTCCGTAATCTTCCCTGGCACCAAGGTCAGACTGACAGGCCTGTAGTTCTCCAAATCCTCCTGCTGGCCCTTCTTGAGTGTAACTTTGGCCAAGTGGGACTGCTGATAAATGGTTGAAAGTGGCTTGGTGTGCACTCCTGCCAGCTCCCTCAGCACCCTCAGGTAGATCCCACTGGGACTCAGACACAAGTGTCTAACTGGTGTAGCAGGTCACTAAAAATTTCCAGCTGAGGGGGCTGAGTATCTTGAGAACAACAGGTCTTGTTATTGATGACTAAGGCAAAGAAGGCATTAAGTAATTCAGCCTTTTCCACATCCTTTATCACTATATTTCCCCATACATTTGAATGAGGATGGAGATTCTTCTTAGCTCTCCTTTTGTTGATGGTATATTTATAGAAATATTTTTAATTGCCTTTTACAGTTTTAGTCAGATAAAATTCTAATTGGGCTCCGGCCCATATAATTTTCTGCCTGCAAAATCTTAAAAAGTTCATAAACAGTTTTTAAAACAGACAGAAAAAAATAATTACTTCCCTACCAAGATAAATAAATGCTTTTTGGTTTTTTCCTTACTGCTTAGTATCTCACAAGCTGAATTTTTAAAATAAATTTAAAGCACCTTTTTAAACTTGTGCTTAAAATGTGTGCAGTACAAAACTAAAAGCCTGCACTAATTCTACCTAATTCAATTGAAAAATAACATTTAACTTCTGTGATATGGAGATCGACATTCTTGCTTATCTCTTTCCTTATAGAGGTGCTAATATTGTTCCCTCCATATCTTTTGTATTTATCTGTCTAGTTGCCATAAAAATAGGCACTTTTGTGAGAGTTCATCTGGTATCCAATTTTAAACTGGGTCCCCTATGAGTAAAGCATATTCTAACTCAGTCAGACAAATTCAATAAAGTCTGCTTTCTCATTCAGAAAATTATTTGCATAAAAATTATATTTGCATTTTAAAAAAAATTAGAACATTCAGAGTCAGACATCTTTCTTTTTATTATTTTGAACTCTCTTCACCTTTAAGAGTCTGTACCTGAAACCTTGGTTACTGTGATCAAACAGGATATTTGGTCTGTGTAAAGCATAACCACAAGGCAAACATCCTACAGTTAATAGCAACATTTGACCACTCTGGTGTGGTAGTCGAGTTCCTAAGGCCTCATGTCAGCCAGCTTCTAAATAAACTGATAAGATTCTCAGAAGTTCTCAGCATTTGCTAGATAATCTATACTTACTTGCAGCATAGATATTCAGAATCTATAAGTTTCAAACCAGAATACAGCACTTAGGTTTATATGCTCTGAAGTTACAGATTTCATCCTACTTGTCCATGTCAATAGATTAGATAGGTAGATGCTAGACAGAGTATAACAAGTCTTAGATCCAACATTACTGTTAGATTCATCCTATTTTAACTAAAACCACTGCTATCACACTTGTTCTCTCCTCCCTTTTTACCATATCCCACCTGTAATACTGTCTCCATGAATACACTGGAGATCTTTTACTAAAACTTATTTCTCTAAACAACAGTATAAAAGATAAGTTAACAGGAAAATCTCATTTTATACCTTTGAGAAGCTTTTACACGTAAAAAGAGTGAGTGAAATCTAGGTTGCTAATAAAGCAATTAAAGTAGCACTTAAGTTGCTGTTTATGTCAACAATGCATTGTTACAGGGGGAATGAAAAACTTTATACCAGTTAAGAGAGGTTTTTTAATCCTTTAGTTCTTAACAGAAAGTGTTTTATTCTGAGGGGTAAAGAAGTGGCAAAGTGAGATCTTGCCTTGCAGAATACTTAATGCTTCCCAAGCCATCTAGAAACATTAACTGAAAATGTAAATGGGAGAATCTTGTTTCATTTAAAAGTTTGTTTTATCAGTGGAAAATACTTGTCTTTATTTAGGTCAATACATTTTTAGGCTACAGGAAAAACTTATAATCAAGCCACCTGATGTCCTTCAAAGCACAAGATACAGAAATATATCTAGTAATTTTGCCATTGAATTTTATTTATTTCCTGCTATATTTGAATATATTTTGTAGAAGGACATTAGCTGATAGGGACTACTATATTTCCAGATAAGTTGTTCCAGTCACTGAATGTCTCTGCTGCTTTTTTTGGCAAGGTTACATAGTTTTCCATTATCAGGTATGTATTCTCTAGGTGCTTGTAGGCTAATCTTTTCTGAATTAAGCTAAACAGATTGATCTTGTGTAGCTTATGACTGACAACATAGTCTGCTTCTACAGTAAACCTTCTGAAATCTGGCATCAGCGATGGACATATAATTTTATTTCTATTCTTACGAATTTCATACTCAGAGGTATTGTCCTGGGTTTGGCCAGGATAGAATTAACTCTCCCCAGCTGCCGCTGGGGGGCGTGGCCAGGCTATGCAATCCCATGTGACATCATGCTCGGGATATAAGGGCAGCAGCTGGCCCGGGGTGGTGCTGCGGCCAGTGCGGGAACTGCAGTTCTGCCATTGGTCTGAGCGCGGTGAGCAGTTACATTGGGCATTGCTCATTTTTCTTTGTCCTTTGGCCATCATAGTAACTGCCTACTCACTGTGGTATTCTATTAAACTGTCCTTATCTCAACCCAGAAAGTTTTACAACTCTCTCTTGATTCTCCTCCCCATCCTGCTGAGTTGGGGAGGAGTAACTGGGTGGTTTGGTTATTGTTCAGTTAGGGCTAAACCACTACAGGCAGTTATCATATTTCACTGCTTCCCTAAAAATAAACTGTAGAGACTTTGTTCAGTTTGTGTGAAGATTTCCTAAGAATCTCTTAAGACTTTCTTCTATAAGTATATGCTGGTCTACAATTAAAAGAGATGTAATTTTCAGTCTTGACATTGTAAACTAGAGTCTTTGGAAAAGCTTTCCCAGAGGAGCAATATGATGTAATGTCAATGTTTTATGATGGAAATTAGTGTCTTGTGATAGGCAGAAACTGAATTCAATGACTGAAAATTCCATCCCAATCTGTGCTCTTCTTTGTGAATATTTCCTAGATCCCCCTGGACTGACAGCACCTTCTTAACTTCTTTCCATATTCTGAGTTGGAAAAAAAGACAAAATTGAATTTAGTCAGGATTAAATTTGAGGTGGATATGACGCGTAGGCTTTTCTAGTACTAAAGAGTTACTAACTGTAGAAGATTTTGGTTTCCCAAATTTTCAGCTTTAATTTTTCTACCGAGTCTATCTGGAGTGATATTATGAGGTTAGCTTTCTTCATGGCAGCTTGTATGATGCCGTATTTTATATTTGCTGTTGATAACATGCCAATGTTTTGTCCACTACTGGACAGTGCCTAATGTCAAGGCTTTCACCTTTTTCTCTGCCCATCACAGACAGGAATAGGCTGGGGATGAGCGAGAGACTGGGAAGGGACGCAGTCAGGACATCTGACACAAGGTGACCAAAAGGATATTCCATACTACATGAAATCACACATCATTGAATAAAAGATCAAGAAAAGTGAGGTTAAAAGGGGGATGGTGTTAGTAATGGTATTTGTCTTCCCAGGCAGCTGTTTCATGTGCTGGGGCCTGCTTTCCTGGAAGTGACTGGACATCTGCCTGCAAATGGGAAGCAGTGAATTAACTCATTTTTCTTGCTCTCTACTTGCATATGTGGCTTTTATCTTTCTTATCAAACTGTCATTATTTTGATTCGTAGGTCTTTTTGCTTTCCTTCTATTTTTCTCCCCATCTTCTGTGAGAAGGGACTAAGATAAAGAAGGTTATGTGTTGAGCTGGCAGCTGCCATCAATCCACCTCAATGTTTAACAGAAGTTTGGAAAATTTAGGCACAATAATAATTTTTGTCTTGTTTTGAAGACCAGGTCTTTAACTAGAGTGTCTACTTCTGTTGTGATTTGGCTCTGCTAGCAAAGAAGCATGACGACAGTCTCTCATTCGGTGCCCCCATTCACCTCCACCCTCTTCATGATGGCAGAGACTCAGCTAAATGGGAGTAAAAAGTTAAACATGGTTGTTGTAGATTAAGATAAGGACAAGGAAGGCAAAACACACTCCAATGCTCAACTTCGAGAGGATAGTGGGAAAGTTTATTCTACTACCTACAAGAAACAGAAAGGAATAAAAGCAAAATGAATCTTTGCCCCTGACGGGAGGTCATTATCAAAATAAGTCTCTACTGCTGATACAAGGTCTTTAAAGAAATGCAAACAAATAACTGCTTCACCAGTCCTCTCCATAGAATGCAGGGGAGTCTCTGCTCTAGTACTCTTCCTTTCCTCACTGACGTTGGAGTCTGCATGGTTATTTCTCTCTTTTCCTACTCCTTGTAGCACCACCAGCCAGAGAAGAAGGGACAGAAGAAGGAAGAAACATGAAGATTAAGGAGGAAGAAGTCTCTTCTTCTGACTTCTTCTTAAAAAGTTATCACAGAGGCGTCTAATTGGCTCAGCTC
>WBNH01004532.1:0-13890 GCA_013401255.1 Urocolius indicus
TTTTGTTCTTATTTTTCTTTTTTCTATATTCTCCTTTTTTATACCTTCTATTATATTGTGTATTATTTTTATATTATTTACAGGTTATATAGATTATATAGAAATTCAATTAAAAGTAGAACTCTTCTAGAGCATGGATCTAGGATAGCAGAAAATTTGTAAGTCCTCTTTGAATTACCAATTAAATTTATCAGAAAGTGAATAACTGAAAGAATAAAAGAATGTGCTACTAGTTTCATTTAAGATTGTTTATTTACTCTTTTTCTTCCTAAAACAAACAAACAAACCATTTCTGCCCTTCCTCTAAATAGTACTATGCTGGTAAAAAGTAGAGTAAATGATAGGAAAACACTTTTTTTAAATTTGATATGGTGAAACAGAGATGTTTAAGTTTGAAAATAAGAAAGGTAAATTAGCAACAATGACAAACAAAAAAATATTCTGGAATTGCTTCCTGTTATTGGTAAGAACAAATAACATAGTTTCAGATCGAAAAATGCCTTCTAGATAGGGAATCTAGTGTGGCTTGTGAACTGTTGCCTTTTTTTGCCAGATTTGAATCTGACCAACTCAGGTAAACTACAAAATGACCAGACAATAACTACATATTATCTTATGTGATAACATTAGTTTTATTTCATCAGATAAACAGTAATATAAAACAGCTTATGTTTTTATTTCACTATAATTCTATTTCACTAAACTGTATTTGCCATGAAGAACCCAACATCCTATGGTTTGACTAGGTGAGGCTTTGCCAGCGTAACCTATTCTAATGACCCAGTCCAAATGTATTGTGAACAGCCAGAGAAAATAGGAGGAGAGGGAATAAAACAGGGCTCTTTGAGGAATGACTTATGAACTCAAATCAAGCAGATAACTTTCTTTGCTGATACCATTCAAATGTGAAGGAAGGCAGAGAACATTTGCTACGTGAGTGGAAGAGCTCCTGTAGCACAAGGTATGACTGATAAAGTTTATCCCATTCATCATGGAGTTAAGGTCAGTGAATTAGTTATCTCATGCTATATGAATAAGTTTGAGAGAATATACAAAACATATGAATTTGGTGAACTGGTTATAAGTTCACTCATTAGTATTAAAGAATGCATATTTAACTAAAACTTGGGAAGAGAAAAAAAACCTCTCATTTTTTTTCCTTTTTTTTTTTTTAAGAGAGATTCTGTTAAGTATAATTTCCAGAAAGTCAGTGTCACATAGCATTCAGAAAACAGGACTGAAAGGAAAATTGCTACTTATCTAGTTTTGCTGATAACTTGCCCTGTTAGCCAGGCTTTACACTCCATATTTCTGTACTTAAATATACCCATCTGTAAAACTGTCATAATCTCCTCTTCACAGCCAAGTTGTGAAAAGCAGATTCATAAAAGTGCTTTTACACCTTCTGAAGAACTCTATATTCAAGCAAATAATCCTTCTTGACTATTGGTGAAAAAATTACTGGTTAGTTGCAATTTCTACATAAAACATTTAAGTAAACAAATACTTCGCGTGCAGGTCATTGCAGAAAGGTCACTATCCATAGTTTGTTCTTCAGTGGATACATAGGAATACTTTGTAGTTTCCCTATTCAGATAACACAGTCATGCTATGATGATTCTTTCTTACTGTTTACAAAAGATCTACAGAAATAATAATTGAGAGGTGCTAGCCTTTCTGGGTGTCATGGTTTGACATGAAGCCATTTCTAGTAATGAGAAAGAGGCTATGAAGATGGCTTCTGTAAGAAGCTGCTCGAAACTCTCCCCAGCTCTGAGCCAGACCCACTTCTGAGCCAATTAGACAACTGCACAATCACTTTTTAATGAGAAGTCAGAAGAGGAAGATTCTTCCTGTTCCTTCTTCTTCTGCCTGTTCTTCTTTCCTGGCTGATGGTGGTGCAAGGAGTTGGGAGACAGATAGAAGCGACCATGCAGACTCCATGGTCAGTGAAGGAAGAGAGGAGGAGGTGTGCTGCAGCAGAGACTCCCCTGCATCCTGTAGAAACAACTGGAGGAGCAATGATTTGTTTGCATTTTGTTTGCTCCCCCACATCAGGGGCAGTGACTCACTTCATTAATGATCCTGTGCCAGGAGCAGTGACTATGGCTGGAGGACGCCGCGTCCCATGTGAGAGACCCCATTCATATTCACAGAAGCTGTAACTGTGGGGAAGAACCCACACCAAAGACATTCTTTAAAATTATGCCTAGAAGAGGCCATGTCCAAAGGGAAGAATCCTCTATCTGCAGAAACTGCAACTGTGTGGAAGAACCCACACCAGAGAAGCTCATTAAGGACTTTGTCCCATGGGAGAGACCTCGTATTGGAGCAGGGGAAGAATGCAAGTACTCATCCTCCTCTGAGAAGAAAGACGTGGCAGAGACCATCCATGACAAACTGACCACATTCCCCATTCCCTACACCTCCCAAAGCCATTGAAGGGGCAGGCGGTAGACATATCAGGAGCAGTGAGCTGAGCCCAGGAAGAAATTGTCTCAATCCACAACATCCTTCATTATCTTTTTTCCTCCCATTTCACTGAGACATCTGCCATCCTAAGGAGGGTGGGGATGGAGGGGGGTCAGTGAGCAAGAGAATGTAGTGGTGCTTCATTTCTAGCTGGGCAAAACCACAACACTGGGTAAGAATTCGTTTTATAGATATAGATGTCATATAGAGACCTACGCCTGGGTTGATAATGCTGTTTCCCTTACAGTGAATGGAGAGATACAGGAACTTTTAGGGTACAAGTTATTAGAGACATTTTCTAGAAAGAAAGGAATTGTTCCTGAAGCGTCTATCTGTTCCTATTGACTAACAAAGATAATCTGGAATTCAGGTGTCGACATCTGTATTGCACATGACTAAAGCTATGTGACACTAATCCAATTCTGACCTTGTGGTAAGACAGCATAACAGCAGTCATGAGAACTTTCAATGTGATTTTTATTGTAAGCATTTATTTGCTTCAGTTTTCTGTGAAATGTGTGAGATAACTGGAAATACAAGTCCTTCTTGTAGGTTTACAAATAGTATGGTGGATATTGGAAAACAAGCATATTTTACAGCAAAGATACTCACAAATTCACACATATTTTAAAATGTGTAGGTTTAGCTTTGTGCTACTTATTTAATTTCTTATTCCCTAGAACGTTAGTACACTTAGTGCACTGTCACCTTAAGGGTCTGTGGTCATGAATTAGGAACCTGTTGTGTCCATAACTTTGGAAATGATAAAATACAAAAAATTCCGATCCCAGCAATCATTGTCTCTTGTTTATGGAGGTAAAAGTTGCAGTAGGTGAAAACAGTCTAGAGAGAAAGTGATTTGGGAGAGAAATGACAGTGAGCAAGCACATACTTGGGATAATGCTGATTTCTGTGCAGTTTATTTATAATCTATGTACTTGGACTTCAGGGTTGTCTAGGGTTGTTTTTTAGGCATTTGTATTTATGCAAGCAATTCCACTTCTTATTTCCACTTTTATCTTTCTCTTCCTGGGATATGAGATGCTTTTTTTCCCTCTTTCTTAAAATTCATCTAGATATCATAAAGTTCACTGTTCTTATTAAGTCCTCTGGGGTACATTGGTGTTTTGAACATGTAACTCTAATAGTAAAAGTAGTGATTTTGCCCAGCACTTCTCTTCTGAGAGTATTAGTAATTTGTGGCATAGCATATTGCACAGTTTTGTTACATTTTTTGCTTTGTTTTGTAATTTATTTGAAATATAGCACGGAGGTGGATAGGCACACAGGTGAGGCAATTGACAAATAAAATTATACAATGTCTACTATAAATCTAGAGATTTCAAGAAGTGCTTTAATTTGAGAGATTTTTGGCAGAATAATAGGAAGGTCAGATTGAACAGAAACTGAAAACTGAATATTGCACTAGTTGGAATCTTTTATGTGCCTTTTAGTGTCAATTTTGTAGGAAAACAAGATTTTGTTTGGAAAAAAAAGGTCTGTATGAAGTGTGTCATATAAGCAGTGCAGGCTTAAGAAGAGAAAGTTACTATAACTTTTTCAATAACACTGCTTTTTAATATAGACAGAGACAACTTATTCTGTTATTTTCCTTATATTTGTGATTGATATATGTGATGCAACTACACAGCATTTTGCTTGCATGAAGCACCTACATTAAAAATTCCAGTTGTACACATAGAATTTTAATATGCGTTTGTGGCACAGAAGAAAGAAATTTGAAATCTACTTATCACTGTATTACTTTTCTTCAAGGACAAAGCAAAACTACAATTATTTTCTTCAGCTGTTGGAAGTAGGAATAATTTGTGATTGGTATATGCTCGCTTTTGATATTTAAGATCAGTCTCTAGCCTCCATGATCGAAGGAATGTAACATTAAGAGAAATAAGAAGCAACATGCAGAAAGGATTTAGACAGAAAAGTAAAGAAAGACCATGGCTGAAACCCATTCAGAACCATTAGTACATGTCATTTACTTGTTGACGAATTGGGCAGAAAAGATAAGAATGAGCAGAAAAATTAAATATAAGAATCATCGCTTTCCTGTCCTTTCCTGCACCTCACTCCAAAAAGGAAAAGAAATAAAGACAGTAAAGATATGGAGGAAACCAATTCAATTTCTAAAGAAACACAGACCATTTTTAAGAAGAGGAAATGCCTTACAATGTGTTTCTAGACTTGAAGAACTCTAAGAATCATATGTCTTTATCTTGTGTTTAAAAAAAGTATCACAAATATTCGTCTCTGTGGTGGTTTCTGCTATAAATAAATCAATAATTACAAACACATAAAGTTAAATAAGGATAGGTAAACAGTCAGGACTGAGTTTTGATTTTGTTTTCTAATAAGAAACCATTTTAATGAATGAAACAATTGTCTTATTTGACTGCTGAAAACATCATCAGCCTTCTTTTCAATCAACAATTCTGCATTAATAAATCAAATGTAATCTGCAGTATAGCCATCAAAGCTTCCTTTCAATAAATCCTAGATAAATATGTAAATGATATGTGCAGATCTCTTTTGACTTTGTAATTTTTCTGTATAAAGTTTGATGAGAGTAAAAAGCCACAAACATGTTCCTGGTGATCCACTTCTGATTCTGAAGTCCTATGAAAGTATGTCTTGCCAAGCAGGCGAAGTCAATTGTGCAGTATTTTTCTGGAAAATCACCAAAAAAACCCATTCTGACATTGGAGGAATGTTGAACATCTTTGTCAGCTGCCTCCGCAGCTTAAAGAACTCAATGACAAAACCAGGTAGGTAGTAAACATTTCAAACAGGAATATAGGATCTAAGTCCTCAGATATTCTAAATATCTTAAAAGCAGAAGGTGGATAATGTTTTCCCTTAGTTGCCTGCCTGAAATTCCAGTGTTTTAAGAGACAGTTAAGTAGCAAGCCTGTCTCTCAACTGTATTATGACTCACTTATCTCTCTGATTTGGGTCATACATCATTGATTGGAGTTTCCATCTGACATCTCTTTTCCTAAACAACTTTTATCAGGGAGCAACCTTTCCCACACTCCATCAGTGGATGGTCATCTGGTTCCAAAGTTTCATCAACATACTTTTTTGTCTTTCATAAGACTCTGGAAACAGGTGGCTTTATTTCTGATGTCTACTTGTATCTCTTCTTGAATTTGGTCTGTGCCTTCTGGATAGAGAACAGATAAAAAAATCTCTTGGTCCTGTAAAGAAACTAAAGGAAAAAAAGTGGTCAGAGTAGTGATCAGAGAACTGATGTGAAAAAGAAAATTTGGTTATTGTTTCTGCTACTGAAATACTTTTGTAGAAATATGAGTAGATATTAAATTTTAATTTATTCTTCCAGTGGGTGACGAAATTTTCTTCACAGGACAAGTAAGTAGTAGGAGCTTGCATTTTATGAAAGCATGTCCCCATGATAGCTCTTTATTGCCATTACCCATGTGCAGAACACTAGACAAAGTGCTTTGGAAAATGCAAGTATGGGCTTCAATGGTCTGAATGTCAGAATTTTCAGTCAAATGACTGAAAAGAGACACTTCATTTGCTTTTCTCTTCTAATTATTTCATATTGTCTCAGTCAGTAAATGATACCACCTTATAGTCACATTACTTTAGCAATTGTTGAGATCTTTCTTTCTAGTTCATATTATGTAATAGATGGTATACAATAGCTTATACTGAAGCAGAAAACTGATCAGTTGATGTGGTTTATGAAGAGCTCTGTATCATTTTATCTTCCACAAAAACAGCTTGCCCATTGTCACTCGATAAATAGTGTTTAACAACAATATAACCACAGGGTATGTCCAGTATGCATTCTTTAGATAAAGTCCTCATTAGATTAATATAAAATCACTGGTTTTAGTCTGCATTTTATTTTATATAATGAGTTCCTTTTTATACAGTAAGGCTTATGAAAGAAGAAATTGTTGGCTCATAGGGAAGAGATGAATGAACATAATAAGGCTTCTGTTGCAAGGATTTATGATGTATATTTAGCATTGCAGACAACATAGTAAATCACTGACACATCCAACGTGAAAGATACATTAGTTGCCATTTTTTTTTACCAGCCTATCTAAGTCCTTTTCAGATGTCATGCTATGATTTATAAATCAGTCTCATTTCATGTTATTAAAAAGTCTATTACACATTATAATGCAACTCTAAAACATGGCAAATTATTTCACTTTCTCTGTTGTTGGTAACATTAATATCTCCTCCCCATTCTATGATATTTAACCTAGATAAAGGAAGAACTGGTGCCAGGATTTTGAAAATGATACAGAAATTTGTAAGACAGATAATATGTGTGAAATGTAATAGTTGTAAGATTTCCCCAGTTTCCTGGGATATTCACAAAATCACAGGATCACCCCATGTAAGGTGATGTTTTGTTCTTTGGTCAGATGCTTCCATTAGTCTTAAAATACTACAAAGAATATTAATTTTGAAATAGCTTAAAAGAGCAGGTTCAGTATTCTGCTACAGAAACTATGTCCATAGTGTTAACTACAAGTGTCCATATTAGAGGACCCACGTGCATTTGAATTTTTCTGTTAAAACTTCATAGGAGCGTCTCTGGGTACACAAGTAGAAATCAGTGTTCACTGCAGAGCATGTATAACTATTTTTATACTACCCAGCATGATCAGTCCCAAAGAATTGATTAAAGCTTATAAGCAATGGAAGTGATCAGAAGACAGTTAAAAAAATCAAAGAAGTTAAATGATTACATTTGACTGAATATTCATAACTCATATTTTTCAGTTTCTATGACTTCTAGTAACTAAACATGGTACTTCAAAATGCTCCTTCAATCAAGTGTAAAATTCTGTATCTTGGAAAAATAGATTTGAGCACTATTTGGGGTATTTTTGTTGTTGTATATTGGATATCGGATATCTCAGAGGGCTGTAATATAGATAATGGTTTCAGTCAAGAGGGAAGACAGGGAAAAGGGTTTGTACTGAACTGTCATAACTGAAGGCCAATAAATGAAGGCTTCTTTCATCTATCTCGGAGGAAAAAGTAGAGATCACCATAACTATCATGTTGACTTTTCTTTGCTAATAATTTACTTGACCTCTGTCATTTCACGACATCTATTTTGCTCAGGTGCATGGATACAATGACAGATGGTTAATAATATACAGTTTTCTTTATTTGTGTATGTGGTCCAATTATTTTCCAGCATGTTTTGCTTTATTTTCTTTAAAATACTGGTCCTTTGATCTGAATATGGACAGTAAAATTGGTTTATTAATAAACTTTATAGCACTGTGAAGACTGTTTTCATGGCCCTGAAACATTTTGAAGTGTTGTAATTTGAGGGGGAAAACAAGAGTTTTGCTGTTATTTTACATGATATCTTGGCATTTAACCTAAAAGTACATAAAAAATGAAGATACATGACTGTTATTCTATAGATAACCCCAATGAGACTGAATGGTGAGCCAATTTGTATATATTGTTTTATTATGTACAGGAATTAAGTATAAATAATGAAATATAAGGTCTTTATTCTTTTTTTTTTCCTTTTTAAATCTTAATTTTAAAAACTGGAGGAAGTAAAGTGTAGATTGTGTATTTATAATTTACAGTGAATATGACTTATACATACATATGCACAGATATATACCCTTATCAAACTGTGGCTTGTTTATGTGCAACTGTCAGCACAAAATGTGCTCAAACACTTCTTGATCTGCTTTTTAATACTACTCTTGTTACTTTAGTCTACCTTTGTAGGAGAAAAAAAATATGAAACTTGAACAGCTGGTGTTTTAAACTTAGCAGCATCCCATCATCAGTTTCACAGGATACAAATTTCATATATTTCAACTATAGAAGTAAGTGCATACTTACAATTGAGGTCAGGTAACCTGGTTTTAAAAGATATTTTTAACTGTGACAAGAAATCACTGTGCCACTGTGACAAAAGCGAGGAAAACCCTGAGAAGATAATTCTGCTTATTCCTTTGGGAAAGATAGCAAGAAGACCTGTCTAGTGTAAAATATATAAATTTTGTTCTTGTCCCTCCTATTCAAAGCTCAATTGAATCTTATATGAAAATACTTCAAGAGTTAAAGAATTTTACATTTTTGTTCACATTATGAGTAGTTGCTTCCAGTGCTTTCTTCACATCTATTACCCACCTGGCCTATTTCTAGTGCACCTAAATATAATTATTAAATTTTCTAACATTCAAGGAATGTGTTGTCTTGGGTTCTTCTGTAGGTAGACAGACTGCTTTAGGAATTATTCAGCACTTCCAAAGATATAGTTGATTAGTCAGATTTATCTGTGCCTTCTGTGGCTTCCCGTATTTGTTATTCATGGCATTTTCTCATTTTAAATAAAACTTAGCTAAAATAGAAACTGTGTTAATTGCCAAAGAGAAATATTTGAAATGGCTGGCCAAGTTTTATACTGCACCAGAAACTTGTAAATATGGTGAAGAAACTTGAGGGCAACACCTGTCTTAAGAATCGTTCTATTTGTCTCTTTTACTGTCACCTAGTGAAAAAAAAAATCACTTCTGAAATATGTATTATTTCACAGTTGTTAATTCTCTTCTCTTGCAGTAGCAGTCTGCACAACAGTATCTCTGTGGGTTCTAGTCTGAAGGTTAGTGTACATACACAGCAGAGTTACTAGTCTTCTGACTGGTAACAGGAGAAAATGTCAAACACTGTTTTTATCTGAGCCCTACACAGGGCATTGTTCAATGTTTAGAATATAACAGTTTCATTTACCATCTGCTGTGAAAGTCCTCATGTGACTGCATCTGGAATATTTAGGGCCCCTCAGTTCAAGAAATGCAGGGAGCTGCTGGAGAGAATTCAGCGCAGAGCCACAAATATGATGGAGTTGAGCATCTCCCTTATGGTGAAAGGCTGAGGGAACTGGGGCTCTTTAGCTTGGAGAAGAGGAGACTGAGGGGTGACCTCATTAATGTTGACAAATATATAATGTTTTCAGTGATTCCAATGATAGGACAAGAGGCAGCAGGTACAAGCTAGAACATGAGAGGTTCCAAAGAAACAAAAGGAAAATTTTCTTTACTGTGGGGATGATGAAGCATTGGATGGGCTGCCCAGATGGGTTGTTGAGTCTCCCTCTCTGGAGACATTCAAAACCCACCTGGATGACATCCATTGTGACATACTCTGGCAGTCAGATTGGACTAGATAATCTTTCAAGGTCTCTTTTAACCCTTAAGATCCTATGATTTTATGAGAGGCTTGACAAGTGTTTCTCTGTAGTCCATTAAACTTGGAACTCCTATGGAATACTGGTAATAATTATCCAAGTATACTGACAAATGTGGAGAAGGAAAAATAGCAGTCTTCAAATTTGAAACCTGTTCTTTTCTGTGCACTTTTGAGTTTTGAAAAATAGGCCCAGGTATTATGGTGATAGATGCTTTGTGTGTGTTTGCAATATTGTCATTGGTAACTTCTTTTGAAAGGAGCAATGCCTTCTGAGAACCAAGATACCTCTTTATCTTGATTGCCTGAGGACAGAAGCCTCCAGGACAAGCGAAATAATAGGAACTAAAATAGCTCCAAGTCCCATTAACTCTAGCCTTCATAAAGCACAAGTAAATGCACACTCAAACAATCATTATTTCCAATGAATTCTGAAAACATGATATAAAGCCTAAAGCCAAACTCTGATTAAAATCAATACGATGTTACATGAGTACTGATGTGTCTTTTGGAGTTGGCATGTGAAACAGAAAATGATTACAAAATAATATATTAATTATAATTTCTGAATTTGTGGATCTTTTTAAAATAGTTTCACAACAGTGTTATCCAAACAACATCAGTGTTTACGATCTGATGATAAACCCTTTGAGCTCCTCTAGAATTTGCAATACAACCAGTACCCATTAAAACAAATTCCAAAAACTTGCATCTTATTACACCTTTTAAATCTATATTGGTATTTTCAATAACTTTCAGGCTATAATAACACTGAAAATCATAGAATCATAGAATGGTAGGGGTTGGAAGGGACCTTTGTTTGTAAAACTGATTGAGGTAAATATTTCTTTCACAAAATAAGATAACTGTTACTATTTATTTTATGTAAGAATATTGATGATATTGCCATATCAGTATGATGGACAAAACAATGGTGTTGATGCCATGTTCAGCTTCATCATAAGACTGAAAGAGGAAGCATAATTTTCTCTGCGGTCCCTCTTGTGTCATGAGATTTTCTTCCCATGAGTATTCTCATATTGTCATTGACCTCCACTTGAATGAAAAATAGTCAGATGTAACAGTTCCTGGTAACCAGCCTGCTGTATGTCAACATATAGTCTAAATATCAGATTCCAAATTAACATCTCCATTTTTTTGTCATATCTGCTCATCTTTCTGGGGCTGTTACTTATTAGTAAATTCCTATTAAACACCACATATTTTTAGTTCTGTAAATCTCGACGGACTACTTATCTACATTTTTCATTTATGTTTATTAGAGTGTGTCCAGAGGAGGGCAACCAAGATTGTGAAAGGTCATGAGGGCAGGACCTATGACAGGCATCTAAGTTCTCTTGATTTGTTCAGTTTGGAGAAGAGAAGGCTGAGGGGTTATTTCATTGCAGTCTACAACTTCCTCAACAGGAACAATGCAGGCGCAGGTGCTGAGCTCTTCCATTAATACACCTATTTCTTATGAATGACATTGTTAAATAGACATAAAAAGCGTTACCTCATTGGAAAACTATTTGTCTATATAGCTTTTGATTAAAATGGAAGTGAAGTTGTGAGTTTAAAACACTATTAATTTTATGATTTTATATGTGGATATACAGGATACTTGTGGTACTGTAACTTTCTGTATAGACCTGACACATCTAGAGAAAGAAATATTTATAAGGAGATGGATAGAAGGGCATAAAAAGCAGAGAGATCATCAGTGACATGATGACTCTGAAAGTTTTCCACATGACTTTTCAGGTCACTCTATCATGTGCCTATCTAATGCAAAAAAAGATTAGATGCATTAATATGTCATATGTGTATTCATGCAATATTCTGTTTGATCTGATACACCTGGAGAGGATACAGAGCCTGGCTACCAAGCTAGTAAAGGATTTGGAGCACGTCTCTTATGAGGAACAGCTGAGGGATCCAGGACTGTTAGCCTGGAGAAAAGAACATTCGGGGAGACCTTATCACTCTCTACAACTACCTGAAAGGGAGGTGTAGCAAGGCAGGGGTCAGTCTGTTCTCCCTAGGAACAAACAATAGAACAAGAAGAAATGGCCTCAAGTTGCACCACAGGAGGTTCAGGCTTGATATTAGGAGGAATTTCTTTCCTGAAAAGTTTGTCAGGCATTGGAATGGGCTGCCTATGGAGGTGGTGGAGTCACCCTGCCTGGAGGTGTTTAACAGATGGGTGGATGTTGCACTTAAGGAAATGGTCTAGTGTTTGATATGGCTAGGACAAAGGCTGGACTTGATTAACTTAAAGAACTCTTCTAGCTGAAACAATTCCACTATTCTCTATAAAAATAATAGAGAAAAAAAAAGGCAGGAAAAATATCTGTTGTTGGTAAAGCTTACTACTGACCACAGAGAGTCAACAAAAGCTACAGATTTTTAATGTTCACTGGTAGATGTACCCACTGAAAACTCAGTCTATTAGAATTTCTTACTGCCATCTGGTGTTAATACTTCAGGTACCTTTAATTATGCCTTACACTGCTTCAGTCATCCCCTTTCTTGGCTGACCTGTGTTTGGTGTACACCCATTTTTCTGGCCTACATCTCTTCAGGCATACATAAACAACACAGTGAACCAGCATTAACCATGATAAGTATTCTACTAATATTAAAAATTTGATTGAAGGAATGAAAAAATGATTGGCATCTTTGTAGTCAGCTTCTGCTTGGAAGTAATAAGGGCTATTTACAATGAAATATCACTCCATTTATGAGTTCTTGACAAATAACCATTCTGAAACAAAGCAAATACAGGAAATTTGGTTTAGAAGTATAGTATAGGCTATGAAAATACAATCTGAATATTTTTTTCTACATTCGGTATGTATAATGTGAGAGGATATGGGTTATTACTTGTGATTTGTTTCTCTTTGCTGCTTTTATCAGGTAGTCTGTGATATTTTATACTCCACCTATTAATATTCCACTAAGCCACATTTAGGCACTTTCTCTGCAAGATGGCTCCTGTAGGAGTCTGTTTTCATAGTATGGTATCAACAGAATAGTCATAACTTTCTCTTTGAAAGATATACTGTATATACTCAGAGCTGCAGCATAATGTATGGCAGTAACATACCTATTATTTAGAAAAACAGTGGACTATTTAGCAGTATTTAATTTGTTGTATTTATTTTGGGTTTTTTTTAGAGTTTTAACTGCACTGACATACAGTTACCTTTTTCAAGAATGCTGATCTTACAGTTTTGCTCTGGCAGTCAGGGGATACATAAGGGAAAATTTAAAGGGAAGATGTTTTAGACCCATGTATACAGAAATATTTGGGATTTTACCAGTCCTTCTGGCAAACAGCTAGTGTTAATTTAACATAAAATATGTTGTCTTGATATTTCAGAAACAATGAAAAAAAAAATAGAAGAAGAAAAAAAGTCATGTTTTATGTCTGAGCTCAGTAACGACTTATAAGAGCAGCAGCATTGTTTGTTTCAGAGTCAGGGATCTTCTGGATTGGCATTTAATTTAAGATACAGTTTTGTGACGAACACACCAAAAGTTGCATTGGTAGTAAACTTTATATATGGACCAAATTAAGCTTTTATGATGATACCTAATATGAACCCCTGATCAGATCTTAAAATGCAAAAATTTCCATCCCAGTATCTGAATTTTGTGTGTTATCTTTTGTATGTGACCAAAGTTTTCCCTACACAGTGTTTTGTGAAGGCTCATAGCACAGTTTCATGTGTAAATGCTGAAACATGGAGAAGCCCTGAAGAGCTTTCTCAGAAACATGGCACAATATACAAGGTAGTTTGTTAAAAGTAGAAATATTTTAATTATTATTATTATTATCATTATTATTATTATTATTACTTTGAAATATTTATATCTTCAATTTTACACTCTCAAAAGAGGTGTAAGTAGAGTTATGCACTAAAGAAACTTAGACTATGTATGTGATGGTAGCACTGCTATGCCTTCTATTATTAGGAAATCAGTAAAATTTCATTAATTGAACCAATTTCTCTTGCTACATAAATTTCAGATTCCTTATCACTTTAAAAGCTCTTACAGTCACTCACAAGATACAAGAAATGAGAAGCCAAAGGGTAGTAAGTTCTCCTAAGCTATGGTTCTCATGAGATCTGTGATTATTTCCCATCTTTGCAGCTCCAGGATTGTAGTGGGTCTGGGATG
>WBNH01004533.1:0-33227 GCA_013401255.1 Urocolius indicus
GATCTCATTAATACTTACAAAGGTGCATATGATGAGGATGGGGCAGCACTTTTTTCTGTAGTGTCCAGTGACAGGACAAGTGGTAATGAATGTAAGTTGGAATACAAAAAGTTCCATTTAAACTTAAGGTGAAACTTCTTTCCTGTGAGGGTGAGGGAGCCCTGGCACAGGCTGCTCAGGGAGGGTGTGGAGTCTACTTCTCTGGAGGTTTTTAAAACCCATCTGGACATGTTCCTGATTTTTAGAACTCTATATCATTTTGTGATTCTACAAATCTGTGATAAAGGGAAGGTTTTTTCTAACTTCAGTCAGTTTTGTCTGACTGGTAGGTACCTGAATATGTGAACTTCTACATGTCTTCTCCTCTCACCCTTTCTATTGCAACTGATTCACCCAAGTAAACACATCTTCTCACAGACCTTGTTCTCAGTAAAACTTCATGACAAATCTGCACACAAAGACAAGCTTTTGCAGTGATAGTTTACTATGAAGATAACTGCTTGTGATCTATATAGTGGCAACAACTCACTCCCTAATCCCCAAATTTATTGATTATCTTTTCATTATCTCTTACAGAAGCGTTGTTTTGTTCTGATTGTATGCTTACTGTCTGTCCACTGACCTTCTGTGCTCTCAATGTAATGTTTTGGTGATCAAAGTGGAAAATAGCTTCCCAGAGAGTTACAACACTGATTTTTGAAATGGCTTTCTCTAGACATGATTGCATTTGTAACCACACTTTTTATACATTTGCAATCTCTCAATTTCTTTCCTGTTTTTGGATCACAATCTAAAATATTCCCGAGATGATAATGGCCTTCAGATATGATTTTCCCCAAAGGTAATAGTCTTAGAGCTTATCATTATGGAAAAGTAATTGAAACAATTCTTTCTGAAGGGCGTTTCTTTAATTTATTCAGAAGTTTCTATCTTATGTCAAGCATAAAAGCAAGCTGTACATTCTTTCCCTTGGCTTTCTTAAACGTAACTGCAGTGTTCCCAGTAACTGTTGCTGAAGTTGCACCTTAAAAAATTCTACAGTGCTTGACTCCTTAGACATCATCCAATTCCAAAGGCAACCAAGAATCTCAAGTGGGCTTTAAGAATGCATTAATGCTCTCTGTCCATATAGCTACAAAGACAGGTCAATACTTGTGATGCTGCAACAAGTGAAGTCTGAGACATTGCTTTTAGACAACAGACTGTCTCTAGAGATAGGCTGAGAAGACTCTTGCATATCTCTCTTGGGGAAAAGAGGATAACAAGGTCAGAGAAGAGGAAAACTGCATGTGTACTTCCATTAAAAAATAACCAAAGTCAAGGACAAATCACAGAACAGATGTAATGTGCCTCTTATCTGTCTAACGCTACACTGGGTCCCCTTTCATATCTCTACTGTTTACCTCTGTTTACTCAGGTCATAAATAATTTGGGGACAAACTTGTATCAGATAAAAGGACATACTGGTGCAGGTATTGACTGTATCACCTTAGGTCCCTTAACACAGCACTACATTTTATTGCTGATTCTGTAGGGCTTTTCAATTATTCACTATAAAGCGTTTCACCTTGTTAAAGTGAATGAATCTAAACTTACTGTATCACCACTTAAAAAGGTCTGTTCAAAGGCTAATGGTTTTAATTTCATCTACCTTGTAATTTTTGTTTGCACCACAGGTTTTAGTGACAACTGGAATTATTCTTGTGGCATGCATTTACCATTCTAGAGTTTGAAAAGCTAAATGGAGTTTAGAAGAGACATACAGAATAGTATTTCATTTTCTTACATTGGCTTACAAATCACTTTGTCTAAACTTCTTTTAGCTTGGTAGATGTATTGCCTATCATCCACTAATTTTTTTGTTCATTTGTTAAGTTCCTTAACACAGAATCTGGAATTAGTTGAAGTCCAACTTTTATAATTCATTAACAAAAGAAGTGTTACAAAACTAGCAAAACTAAAGCAGTCATACAACAGCACTTCAAAAATTCTCCATTTTCAGAACTCAGTTACCTCAGAAAGCATCAAATGCACATGGATTTTAAACAGAGATTTGGTAAAGATTCAGAATCAGCATTGAGCATTAATCCAGCCGCTTTCCCAAATCCATAGTAAAGTATTTGATTGTCTAATACTTCAGAAGTCAGCAGAACAGCACTATAGTGAATTCTGTAGGCTTACACTCTTGCATATTAAATCTGGTTTATTTTAGGAAAATTCTAAAGGAACAACTTACCTTTAAAGTCATCTCTTGGGCCTTGCATTTCCTTCTTGTTCATTTTTCTGTCAGTGCAGGAATTGTTATGGGCACCTTTGGAATTGTTTTCTAGGTAAGCTGAGCTCGTTCCTTTCTTGGAGGGATGAGGATCACAGAGTTTTGCATTAATCTTATAAAGCTCGAGGGCCTTAATGGCTGCTGCATTGTTATCCATACGGAGAAAAGTTGGACAGGAAGCACAAAATTCATTCGTGCAGGCTTCATTTCCACAGCCCTCAGTTAACTGGTGGTAGTAGCGCTCTATTAGATGCTTTGCAGCTGCTCGCTTCCTGTAGCAAACATTCAAACAGTAAGTATAAGGATTAGTAGAGCTTTATCATACAAAACTCATTCAAAAAGCATCAGCATGGCAGAGATTAGTCAGGCACTGAAACACAAGATTTCTGTGTCAGAGAGGACATACCAGGAGATTTTTTTAACCGCAGGGCTCTCATCCTGACAAATGCAAATATATTTAACACACAATTTAATTTGGGGGTCCTATGTAAATGAAAGGTAAATCCTGCTTATACAGAGTTTTCATCTTTACATTCTAGTATTACAGAGGACACAATCTTGTTCAGTTCTAAAGCATCTCAATCATCACTGAAAGAGTAATTTAGATGTAAAGCAAGGCTGAAACTGAAAGAGAGCTGGAACTCATACAAGTGATAGAGCCTGATGTGTAGTACTAAGGTATAGTTGCCATTGACCGAGAAGCAGCACTAAATACAAAGGATCCAGGCGTTTCTTCAGTAACACCATTAAAACTACATCCATAAGATATAAACTCCTAGAAAAACCTAAACCATTTCTTCCACAAGATTCCAGGTGACTAAGTTATCAGCTATTTAGACTATTTAAATTGTAGGAAAGCTATTCCTTGATTAAATTAATGAGAAAATACACCATTACAGATGAGCTTAAGCCTCAATACACCCCTCTTCAGCTTCATAAGGTATGTGATTTGCTAAAAAAGCTGCCTGTCAAATCCTTTCTCCTGCTATTCTACGTGGCAAATATGTAGTTTAAAGAATTATAACTGTATTGCTATACAAGTCAATGTGCTCAGTACCATATATACACACAAGAAAATTGAACTGGACAATTAATAAAGCCACAGACTACTACAGAAACATGCAAATGGTAAAGAAATTTCTGCAAAGCTGTAGATAATTGAGTCAGAAGAAGCTGAATGCAGCACCAAAAGCACCATATTTGTCCACATTTTGGAAAGAAACTCCCAAACCTTCACTTATTTAAGAAAATGAGCTATTAATGAAAAACATAAATGTTAGAAATGCTTCATAGTTGAAGTGTAACATACAGGCTTTTTATGTAACTCTAGTGACGTAGTACTATAAAGATTAGAACACAGGAAGCAAGACTTTAAGTTAATATCACAACTTCTGATGAAAATTGTCTTTTCTGGTGTTGATGTGTACACAGATTCTGCACAGTACAAGTACCTGAGAACAGAAGTGCTAGTACTACACAGCACTTGCTGCACCTAGCCGTTAACACTGGCTGATTAATCATCAGTTTCACTGCAGCTGCTTCAGAAGGGAAAATTTCCTCAAGTTGTGAAAGTAATTATTGAAGAGTCTATTATTCAGCAGTAATATCCTTTTTCCTGCTCTTTTGTACCCTTCAAGATCTCATGATACTAGAGAAGAAAACATTCTTACGAAGACAACCATTACCTCAATGTTCACCTGATCTTCCAAATTCCCCAGTGTGTTCCAAGACAAAAAAGAAAATGAAGAAAAAGGTTTCCCTGCCACCTTGAAATTGAGGGGGAAGACCATAAAAAAATCCCTGCACCAGCAATACTATCAAAACCACTACTGTATATAAAAAAAATAGTTGTATTCTCATCTAAGGAGAAGAGTTCTAACCTCTCCAATTTTCGTATGAAGACTGAGGAAAATCTACCTATTTCCACATATGTTTGAAAACATAAGTTTTTTTGATCGTCTTACATACTTCAGCTCTTAGATCAGTACATGCTTTCAGACAGCTATTTCTAAATGCCAACATTTCATGCCTTGATCATTCTTTACTTCCAATCATTCCAGATCTTTAGAGTTAGATAAGAGAGTGAAATGTTGTCATTTGTAAGCAGGTAAGTATATAATGCAAAAGCTTGTCTTGTTTGTACTGAATTTTTACACCTGAGCTACAGCCACCTGTCTCAACAACATGCTCCTTATTGCAGTCTCTCTTAGGCATTATCTTGATGCCTTCATGAAAACTTTCCAACTCAAGTTGAAACTTACTGTTCCTTTAGTTTTCCTCCTTCTGTTTTCCACAGTGTATGCAAAATGGTGGTTAATTTATATACACATTATCATTTTAACTTTCCTTTTCCATTTTCCTTCCCCACTGTGTTTTCCTTCCATCTTATTTCTCTGCTGCCATCCACATGTAATTGGCAAATCTATGCCAATTTTCTGACCTATGTAACACCTACAAACATCACAATTATTGTTTTACACAGCTGTTCTAAGCACATGTATTAGGAGTCTTTTCCCCTCAAGCAGCTGGAGATATTATTCAGATTAAATATATTGTAAAAAGGTGATATTGTAAAGAGCTGACCAGTTTCCTACAAAAGAACTTCTGCTTTCAAAATTGGATTAGAGGCTTGCACAACTTTCTATTCATACTAGATATTATGTAAGCTAAAATTATTTCAATGTATAAACACTGATATATTAACAATACATTTTATCATATTAAACAACACTCTAATCAAGTCATTTCTAAGACGCCAGGAGACAAAGCAAAGCTTAGGCTTGTCTCTAACTTTGGAGGGACTCGAGATTTTTTGCTTCCAATATTTAACTACCAATTACTTCTCAAACTCTGCCATGTCTACGATAATACTGTTTGTACAAACATTTTGTTTGACTCATGGCTGTAGACTCACTAACTCAAGTTCTGTGAGATTCTATTAGAGACAAGAGGATTGATTGAAAGTCAAGATTTTTTTTTTTTTACATTTAATATCAACTGTGGAAGGAAACAATACAACAGTACTAGAATTCCCCCCGGTCTCTCCCTGGTATATATTCCATGGACTTTTGACATGGTCTCAGACAAGTTATTTAAGGGGAAAAAAAGGAAAAAAAAAAAAAAAAAAAAAAAAGGAAAAACAGAGGTGGAGATTTAAGGTCAGAATACAGACCTAAGAAGATAGGACAGAATTCACTGAGCCTTCTGCAAGAGCTATGTTCACTGAGGGCCATTCATGAAAGCACTTAGAAAAGAACATGTAGTTGATTTTGCAGGACACTAAGACATTCCACACCACATTCTCACTGGGGTATTTGAGGAATTTACTGTGGCTGTACCGTGTCAACAGTTCACATTTCCTAGATAATTCACACAAAAATTTAGCATACCTCTAAACTCTCCCAAGGTGAAAACTTCATCTTTCTGCATTCCCTTGCTCATTTACTATGCAGAATTTAACTTAGCCTGAGGCATTAAAATGGGTTCATGAAACAAGGTAATACAAAAATCCCTCTCTATTCTTACCTCATGCTATACAGTGAACATTGCAGCTCCCTTTAAGTTCCTACACAGGGATCTAGCGAAGAGTATCTGATCTCTTATAAACTCAGTCACTGATTTACTGTACATTAACACACAGACACCTTCTAGCGTAGCTAAGGCGCAGTGACTGACATAGATGTGTGTTTACAAAGACTCATATGACTGTTGTACATCCAAGTATGAAACTGCCCTGGTGAAAGATAACTTCCTACACAGTGGACCTTGTATAACCTGCTCAAGCAGGACACACTACTTCAGTGAGGAGAGGTACCCAAAAGAAACATCATCTTTCTTCCATAAAGTCCAACAATTTTACAACTGCATTTTTCCCTTTAGAAAGAAATTAGTATTCAATGACTTAACTTTTATAGTACTTCAAGAAAAAAACAATAACTCCTGTAGGCTTTTTAATTGCTCTTTAATTAATACAAAGCCAAATAATACGTACTTTAGATACGTAATTCAAACATTGCCAAAACTGTGGAGTATCACTAGAAAAATGTACCACAGAGCCTCTGCCTTTCTAGATACTCAGGCAAAGGTGCACTAGGCTGCATTTTGAGTTGTAATGTGTCCAAAATCTATACAAAACAAGAGATTTAGTACCCTGGTTCAAAAGATCCTACACATCAGCACTTAACCTGCATTCCTCAAATACCTTTAAATATAAAGGAATGTCACATAAAGGAAAGTTTTCTGATTTTTCTATTACAGATGTAAACATTTAAGAAACTTTCGAAAAAATCTGACGCATTTAATTCTTGGAAGTTCACCTACAAAGCAAAGAATTTTAATCCAAGTTTCAAAACTTTCCTAAAGTTAAAAATATCTGCGTAAATGCATCACTTTTGCTTAAAGTTTACAGAAATGTTACAAAGACATACAAATGTTTTATACTTGTCTGGAAACATCAGTATTAAATTACGTATCTCTTAGTAGTTTCTGCTTGGTGCACAACAACTTTTACGCTCTTTCTACACAGAAGTCTCACTTTGCTACAAGATGATAAACTGGAACAAGTGGAAATTTTTAACAGCTTGCTTTAACAAAAATTAGTAATTCAGAAGTGCAAAATGTTCTTAAGATGTTTTCTTTCTTAAGACACAAAAAATCCCAACAACATAAGTAGTAATTTGCATGAAAGTTGAAGGAATGTTTATTTCTTGGTTGAGAAAAAACCCAGAGAACAGGGTTTTTTTCAGTACTAACAACAAAAAAACTTAACAGACATGACCATACTTACACACCTTTCAACAACAACACTACACTTTAGAAATAAGATGACCCAGCAGATCAGAAACCAATTAAAAAAAAACCAAAAACGTGTGGATTATGGATGAACATCTTTTTGAAATAAATACTGCTTTCTGCAGGTTTCGGTTTCACTTTCAAAACTGACATATTGGTTTCCTGCTTCTGTTCAGTTAAAGAACAGCAGGGCTAGAGAAGACAAGCTTCCGCCTAAAGCACTGCTGGCACAGACCCTTTGGAAGCAGCCTGCACACCAAACTGCCAGACATTCCACCCGGGGCTGGAGCTCAGCCCTTTGTCCTAGCAGTCCTCCAACACCTTTTGCCTGCTTTGGACACTAGTACCCCAGCAAACATACATCTGCACATGTACACACACAGGGAACTGGCATTTTCCAAATCTTATTCTTTCTAGTGTGGTGGGCAGCAACAGGTGAGGCACAGACTATGCACCCCCCTTGGATCATACTTGTTTCACCCAAGGGATCTCCCTCCCCACCACATATTCTAGACCCACTGTGCCCCTGGGAACATCATGTGCTGACAGTCAGGCATGGCATTTCCTCAGAAAGGGCGAACCTGAGAACGGAAGAGTTGCCCTGGCTTTACAGAGCAATGCAGAAAGGCAGCTAGAGAGAGGGAGTCAGTACCTATCTCTTCATCTTGCCTCACAGACAATTGCTATGCTCCTGTTAGGAAAGAAACTCTTTGTTATTGCCCTTTCCTCTTTGAGATATTAACTTGAGGAGTCTATACAGATAACATCATTCCACAGGCCAACTAGTTTCCTACTCTGGTTCCTATTTGTCTTTAAGAAGGTGTGCAGTGCCCAGTTACTGATGTGATTCCTTCAATATTCAATTAACCATTAAACTGAGATATAATGCACGATTATTCCCATGCTTTTCAATCCAAGCAATTTTAGGAAAAATCCCCAATTCCCACCCTACCAAAACTGTAGGCCCAAAGCTCTTAAATAACTGATAACAGGGGAAAAAATTAGTAGGCAGTAATTATAAGCAATCAGTAAACATAAATGGTAATGACTGCAGGCATGCCTAACTGTTTTAAATACTATGCTTACAATTACAGAATTGGAGCCTTTTAAAAAGGCAGGGAGAAATACAACCTTCACAAAAAAAGTCCAAAAATTTGTTTAAGTACAATGAAAAAAGTAACTTGAATTACTGCCATAATAAACTTACTACTGAGTTTAGGACTAATTGTGAATTTGTATCTTACTCTCTTTGAAGAAATTTTTTGTTCTTAATATTTTAAAGAAAAAAAGTAAACACAATTGGTATCAGCTGTTAAAATTTCCAAACAATAATCGCATCCAACCACACAAAACATTTCAACAGTTGTCCAAATATTCTTTTAAATTAAGGAATCCTAAATGCTGATACTCTGTACCAGTTGTGAAACTGCAATAAAACCAAGTTTGTCTTTAAGGGAAAGAAGTGAAATGACAGTAACTTCACATGTTTGCGGGAATCCTGCAGACTGTCTTTTATATTCAGGACAAAACAAACACTGTTTCTTTTATCAAATATTAAGTAAAATAAATATTCTTTAGTACTTTCCATGTTGTTTTCCTTTGGTCAAAGAAGTCTTGGCTCTCAAGCTAGTACCAATTAAATTTCATGTTGTACTCTCCTGAATGAGCTTAAATTTATCAAGTATGAAATTTATACACTGTATTCTGATCAGCAGCCCAAAGAAGATTAGTATTAGTGCTGCAGTGAGATATCAAAAACTAGAAACACTAACTTGAAGATACTGATTCTGATTGCCGCTTATTTCCTGCTTTCTACTTTTCACTTCCTGCTTTTCACTGAGTGATCCAAATGTAGACAAAGTACTCAGAACAAAAATATTGATGTAAGAAAACCATTGCAACACTGTTAAGACCTATCTGCAGAGAAGAGGCCTAAATGCTTAACAACCTTGTACAACTTGAAGAGGCCAAGTACAGAAAAAGGAGTCACTCAAATCTGTTCTCAAGTTATTAAAAACTCCAGAATGCCTTTTCAAAGTTAGGTTTCCATGGTAGGGTTCTTTTGCTATGACTTCGTTCTGCATGACACTGTCCTAGAAGGATCACATAGAAATTCAAGAGCAAATAACATGGATTGTAGGACTTAAAACATCCGAGTTTCCAGTTTAAGAACTGGCATTTGTGGACTAGGCAGCTCCAGAGAGACAAATATCTCCTCTTTAAGCCTTCTTTTTGTTTATTTTTAAACTGGTAAATTTACAGCATCCTCCAAGCTGAATTGGAACCAAGGCCTGTAATTTATGTTTCTAGTGCAAAGTCTGGAATTCCATTTCTTTATTGTAAAATTCAGTCAACTTATGTTACTGCACTTTTGCTCTTGGAAGCAAAGGTAAAACTGACACTTAATTGTAATTTAAGTCATAGCCAAATTTAAGAAAGTAATTATTCTTGAGCAGAGTCAATATAGTCTTATTATCTGATAAAGCTTTCTCAAGGGAATCACTGCCTGACTAAATGACATGTTGCCAAAAGTTCTGAGAAGTTAATTTTTAATTCATCCTAGACAGATCGCAGCATAACACAATGCAGGGTTGCAGGTGTACATAAAGATGTTTTTTACAACTTTTCCCCCCAAAGATGGCAATAAACCAAGCAGCAAATGCCACACTAATACCTATATGCGGCAAGGTTTGATACAGCATGTCTCACAGTTATGTTATTACAAACCCATCTGTGTTTTCAGCTATGAGGAAAGTAATTTAAGACATTCTATACCTACCAGGCACCTGAAAGTATGTAGCATGAAACATTGTTACTGTATATATTTGCAATGGTTGTAATTTGGTTTTCTGGTGTACTTTGAGGCTGATGCAGAATTTTTATTTTTATTTTTGCTATTCTTTCAAGGGAAACAAACCAGCTATCAAACTCACTCATGTGAGATAGCTGTATGTAAACTATAACTGTTAGAAAAAAAATGGGGAGATAGTCAAATAACTTTAAACAGTGAGAAAAGGGTTTTTTTTAAAAAGTTTTTTTGAAAAAGAAGTAGTTCGGAAATTGGGAAGTGTTCCATCCTCAGAAATAGAAAGAAGAGATGAATGCATAGAAAGCCATCTTATCAAAACACCCAAACCTTTGCCTTCATATGGGAGAAGATGCAATACACAGAGTAAAAATACACAAACTCATAAGAAGTCAAGTTGGTGTTAAACAATAATAACAATAAATAATAATAATTTTTTAAAAAATCACATAACTTAGTGCTAAAGAGGTTTTACTGAAAATTACACTAATTGAAACTGAAAATTAACGCAGACCTGTAACAGAAGCAGATAGAAGATAGATGCTAATCTTAAAAACTGAAAAGGCTGGATGAGTGCCAAAAAGAAGAGACTCTCAACTCTGAGCTAGCACCAAGATGTTCATCATGCCAGAATCTGAAAAGCTTGGGATAAGCAAGACTTTACCCATGGAAGAATGAGGCATAAGAGTCAGTAGATGGTGTTTTTTTAATGTATTTTAATTGGCATGTGTGAAACATATGTGATTATGCTCTTAGTATGGAACTTTGTAATGCAAAACAGAAACAAATAAAGCAATTATCAGTCAACAAAAGCAAAAACAATTTAACTATTCATGGTGCAAACAGCAAGATTTGGCAAGTCCCTGCATTTACTAATGAATTTCAGGCATGTAAATAACACAGTAACTCTTTTAGCTACACCATAGGCTTGCAGGTCACACTGTATGACCCAGCCTGCCATTCCACCTTATGTCACAAGAACAACTATGCAGCAGGACTGCAGAAATTCTGTGGTGTGATGTACACATCACACTATGATGCAGCTTTAAAAATATTAGTTTTGCAAGTATACCATGTGTTTATACTGTATGACTACTACTAAAATATATGAGTCCCTACTGCTTGTCTGGCATATACCTATTGTAGACAGATACCCAAAATCTACACAATCAAAGAAACTCTCATCATCACTCTGCATTAAAAAAAAAAAAAAAAAAAAATCTTTCAACCAGAAAAGCTCACTACTGT
Source organism: Urocolius indicus (assembly GCA_013401255.1). Taxonomy (NCBI): domain Eukaryota; kingdom Metazoa; phylum Chordata; class Aves; order Coliiformes; family Coliidae; genus Urocolius; species Urocolius indicus. Next base: position 11,121 of record WBNH01004533.1, read on the forward strand.
AGACTATTTTTTTTCAGATTCAGTTTTAAGAAGGATATAACACAGACACACAAAAACTATTTCAAACTGCTAGAAGGAAAAAAGAGTTATACTGCCTTTGCCTTCCAATTTATCGTAGGTCCTTGTAGAATCTTTGTTACACAGGAGTCAAGATGCTTGTTTCTGACACATCTTTCTTTACGATGTGTAAAAAGCAGTAGTACAATTGGCCATATCCATACAGATATTCTACATACCGATTTCTCCTGTTAATTTTAAGCCTCAGTCTACAGTCTGATTTTTCAGCAGGGCCAGGGAAACAAAAGAACACAACTCCACTTGCTGCAAGAACAATAAAACATAATGCAGCATGGGCTGCTACTGCAGCAGGAGAAGCAGAGTTTTTGACCTGCAACCTCTGTCTCTAACACATGCCCAGTTACCTCTCAGCTTTGGATCTCTGCAACCCATACTCCTAAGAAAGCAGCCAGACAGCACTTCTGTAACAGATGGAATGAGAGAGAGGAAAGCCAAGTCCCAGGAGAAATGTACGTTCTAGTGCAAGAAAAGACTTCACTGCAGTGAATTGCTAAACACACGTAGCAAAAGCTTTCCTTTTCTTTCTCCCTACTTTTAAGGTTAGGTATGCAGTCTGAGGTGGAGGGATCACCTCAACTTTGCCCCTCCCCAAGTTGGACAGCTACAGCAGAGAAGTCCCTGTGCAATTCACACCATGTCCCTAGTCTCCAAAACATCTGAAACATTCAGCCCACAGTCCATAAAATGCTAGGCCACTTGCCGGGAGGGCATGGAAGAGACAGTTTAAGGTCAGAGAAGAAATCTGTGGCAGAAGAGAAAAGAACTCGGATTTTTTTTGAAGCCTTAGACAGTACTCCAACTATTGGGCTATGCTCCCTCTATTATTTTGGAACTTACACTGTAAGCCAGAAAAGCAGAGTTTGTGGTTTCCCTATTGTAGTTCTATGACAGAATGATTTGAAGAGCTGGAAAGGGATCTTTATTTGCTAACTTGCAGAAGAATAAAGTTTTAATTTGTTCTTTTTTTTTTCTTTAGTGGTTCTCTCACTCCTGCAACTCTTTGGAAAATTTGAAATGGAAATGAATACTTTAGCCTATCACAATCTTGCCTGGCTTCTAGGCTAATGAAGAAAGACCAAAATAAAGTTCAGAACTGTGAGCAAGATGCTAAGTAAATACTGTTCAGTGAGAGAAAGTTAGTTTTCTGTTTCTAGATGCTACCAGTATATAAATCTGCCAATTAAGTGAGATCATTTTCTTTGTTTCTTCTTAGTTCAGCAATCCATTTGCAACAGCAGACAGTAGCGGGTAATATGCCTTAGTACTGAAGTGTCTTCAAACACATGCAAGAGGTTAGTGAATAGCAGGTAGAAACTATTCCCCTATTGTCAAGTGTAAATATAGGCCTGAACATTTCTATCACTGTATTATGCTACCATCTACTGGTTCACATTAAATTAAACCTCTACACTTTTCCCTTCAATTCCAAAAGAAAAAAGAATTAAAAACCCAATCAGTTTCTACAGAGGCTTACAGATACTTTTCCATAGGAAAATACTAACTTGACATTTTCTAAGGTAAATCTGCAATTCTACTTAGTTTTTGTCTTAATTTTTTAAGCAGGTGCAAGAATAGCTTACATGTCTTTATAACATTTTTAAATAAGATACGTCAAACTCATCTACCCATTTACTTACATTCGGCTAGTTTCAATGTTTTCAGAGTGAGGTTCTCCTGGTGATCTGCAAATACAGATAAAAATCCTTATGCATTGTTTTTTACTGTAAATCATTACAATATGAAGACTTAGGAAAGGTGAAAAGTGATGATAATGTATTATTGCCACTAAATCATCAATTTTTATGCTCTTACACATTTCATTTGACCAAACTCTGGAAGTCAACTTGATAATATAAATTAACTCAGATTTCTCTAAGGAGGACAGCATTTTTGCCCCATTAACACAACAGCAGCCATTAGAGAAGAGCTCTGCTGGCAATACTTCTGTATTCAAGCTGCATAGTACACTAGTTCTGGGCTAATTCTTCATAACCACAGATTCTCTTCACTGTTGGACTCTAAGAAGCAGCAGCTCAGAAGCAAGTCTCAATGGAATCTCAAAAGAAATTTCAGATCTCTCCCTTCTCCAATTTATGGACATAATCTCACAAGCAGCTTTCTGTTTCTTCCTTACAGTCAACAGGTGATATTCAGAATTAGGTGTTATTGCCTGGCATTTTTGAACATACAAGCAGCATCCACATTCAGCTTGCCAACTTCCTTAATATAGAGCAATTTAAGAAGTAGAGTTCCATATTAACTTCAGTAGGCTAAATTATGGCCATTTAGCTCCTCCTTGTTCCAGCAGTGATTCAACAAGTTAACATTTAATAGTTTTTAGACATTCTTTTTCTTCCTCTCTTCAGGACTTTCCCTTATCCACTGAGTTTGTAGCCAGATGAGAGTTTGTAGCTGGACAAGACAGGAGAAAAGGCAATGCTAATGCTGCAGTTTTCACTTTGATCACCTTAAACTTGCTTTGAAATCATATCCTGAAGAACTTTATCCAATCTTCACTTATAATAAGTTTTGGTACAGTTGACCAGAACTGCCACGTTGGATATACTGCATGAGGAGTGGAAACAGAGCAATGTCATTACAGTAAAACTCTACAGCTCACATGAACAAAAATGTCTTTCATGACTGAGCTTTCTCAAAACAGAAGTGATCTAAAATCTGCAAATAAAACTCACTTTGTAGGCTTCAACAGAGTTTGCTAGGAGACTTCAGTTAGCACAGCTAAGCAGGTTTTGCCATAGCCTTGCTGGGAACAGCTTTTTTTATAGGAATAGAATTTCTGGTTTTTTTTCCATTTAATAAATGACTGTAGTATTCTAAACATTATTGAAAATCTCCATCTGTAGTCCAAAACATTTTCTTTTTATGTACATTTCATTGTGCTGCCTCACTGAATGGTTCCTGAACCAGCCTGAACTGTTCTCTGAATTGTCTACTAAAATCTTAGATCCTTTACTGACATACCAGATCCTAGCAATTTTCTGGATTTTACCAAAACTTTACTATACTAACAGACTCAGTGCCTAGAAAGCATTTCTGGCAGAAAACCTAAAATTCCTAGGCTAGCTGGATACTATGCAGTGACAGATGATGCAGAAGACATGAAGTTATTTATTTGTATTAAAGTTATAAAATTCAACTGATGCTAAGGGTGGAATTTTGATCTTAACTATCCAGCTAACTTTATACTCATGCTTGAAGTATCAGCATCCTATAACCAGGAAATAGCATTAAAACTGGTCAATCTCAAAATTTTGCCTTTATTTATTCCCTGACTTGTTAAAGTTCAGGACTGATGAGACAGTTGCTGATAAATACAATGCTCAACAGCAAAACAAATAAATTCATTTCCCTTCAACTCCAGTGAACAAAACTAGTCAATGAATACTTACCAGAGAGAAAAGAACCTCAACTACTTTTTTGGTTAATTATTCACCTAAGCATGCAAGTGCTAGAAACCACACAACCCGATGAACAGTGGAAAGATAGCTTCTCTATTCACACCCAGGACTTCAGAAACTGATACCAAAGAGCTTGGAAGCTTGAGACGTTGCTATCTTTGTTTTAGTCATAGGAAATACAACACAATGAGTAGGAGTAGTGCTTTAAGTTGCTATAAAAACACAAGTGAAATAGCGGTGTTAAAACAAAAAAACACTAAAAGCATTAATCACTTTTAGCCTTCAAAATACACAGCTGTATGAAGAATTACAGAAAAAGAACAGATTTATATCTAAATTTAGCATGTCAAAAAGGTAGCCTAGTGATCTGTAATACAGACCTGTAAACTCAGCTATCAGTATTTTTAAAATCTTTTTCTGATCCTTATCATTTGTGTGATTTTTTCCTGGGCTTTGAACAGACAGTGCAGTTCAGTACCAGCTATTCTGCAAAAAAGGTTTGTTCTAGAAGACAAACAATGTAAGAGATGACACGATTTCAGGGAAATTCAGCAAAAATAAGACCTAGCTGAGCCAAAAAAAAAAAGTTTGGTCCTCTAAGGTTAAGTGGTTCTACAGAAAATAGGGATCAAATTCCTTCAGCTTATTGTTTTCTATAACAGGAGCTGACCTACCATAACTATGATTTGCAGAACCATTATTGCACTTACTAACTCGATTTTAAAAGGTTTCAAATGATAATGTAAGCACTAAATAAAGTGTTCAGTACTCATTAAAACAACATGAAATATCAATCTAATTATTATATATTGCAGTAGTTTGTTGAGAAGTTATTTATTCTGCAATACATAATTGCTTACAAACAAGATACCTTATTGTTCCTCTGACCAAGCGGCAGTACTGAAAGATAACTATATAGTATGGCAAGATGTCCTTTCATCACGCTTAAAACCTGAAACAAGAGTTTTGTTCAGAGAAAAATCTCAGAACAAATGCTCTTATAAATTTCAGCTTTGAACTAGATCGTAGATACTGATCACAAGACACCAACTAATCTGAACACTGCAGCATGAGCTAGCAAATTCAAATGGTGGCTCACTTCCAATAACACTGTGAGCAACTTCTCCATTCTTGTAGCCAGTTCTTTTACTTCTACTGTACCTTCCTAGCAGAGAAACGTAAAGGTATGCAAGTCTACAAATTTTATCATCAACCCTCCTGGACAAATGCTCAAGTTTGTCAGAACAAATTGCTTAAGTATGTGAACAACTTATACAGAATTTCAGTATGACAATAACTACCACAGACTTTTAAGTGCTAGTATTGTTCTTTAAGAAAGATACCACGCAGCACCACAATGATCGTATTTTAAAAAGCAGGCAGGAAGAAGCTAAGTGAGCTTTGAAACCACTCTAAGCAAGTAGGAAAGACAACTTTTCTAGCTGACTTATTTTAAATAAACAATACACCTTAATACTGTTTATAAAGCTAACTTTTAAGTAATACAAATGAAATACTTTGAAAATAAACATTGTACTAAAATGATCCTCAGAAACAACACAATAAGCTTTATTCTTACCTTTTACAAGCTGTGGCCATTCGGTGACATCAGGGTGATCACAATTTTGAGTCACTGGTTAAAAACGAGTTGTCACACCAGTTCTGTATCACGCTGGGCTAAGCATAAGCTCAACAACTCTAAATAAGTAAAAATAATGTAGTTAAAAGTCCTTAAAATTATTTTTAGCCAGTCTACTAAAAAAACCACATAAAATAGAAGAAAAATATAGACACTAAGCATTGTTTTATCTACGCGGTTAAGACCTAGTTGCACAAAAATTAGATCATTTTTTAATTACGTTAAGACTTCTAGAGGAAGTCACTACAGTACACTCAACTGATAGACTTGAAAATTCATCACCTTATTTGTAGCCTCTCTCGAACAACAAAACCAAACCCCGTCTCTTTGACCAGAGGAAAGCTCCCAACATCAAGACAACAAGCACTCAAAGATTTGGAAGCATGTATGTAAATATGATTTCTAACTACATGATTTCTTAGTTTTTCCCTGTTCCAATTCAATTAATATGGGTTCGTAACGGGGCTCTGTGCTCCCAGAGGAGCAATACATAACATGCACTTCGCTGCGTGCCTCTCCCCAAAATGAAGTAAGCTAAAGCTATGTAAAAGTTTCAGAGGAGCAGCCTTTGTTATCTCTGCACAATCTTTTAGGTTCTTTGCTCCATTTACGCTACATGTACTCTCTCCTCTCCCCTTTAATTTTCAAAAGCGTATTTTACCTGTCAATTGTTTCCCGTGATCTGGCTCCACAGGTATAAATTGAAGGGTTGGTCCTTTACTTTGTCACGCAGGTGGCAGCCAGTGATCACTCAGCAATACTCGAGCCCAGAGCGCCCTGGGACCACCCCAGCTGATTACTTCCATGGCTGAAAAGGAACCAGTTAGTCTCTTACCTACTGCTATTATCTACTCTAAACTGAAGTTAACTGATAAATTATTTCAAAACATGACCCTCAACACTCAATTCACCCCATTCTTTCTCCCACCCAAGCTCCTAGGTGCACTGGATGAAACTCTAAAGAAATAAGTCCTCTGATGGAGAGTCAGGTCACAAACAGCATTACTCACTTTCTGTTAACATAAAGTTTCCATTAAAATGGATATGGTATTACTGTATTGAGTAAGTAAAATTTATCTTTCTCTAAAAAGCTATGGTAGCTATGAAGAGACCTCTGTACACTATCTGAGAAGTTTATTCCTATGGCTCTAATCCAGATGAAACCCCATTTTTCTAAGTTGCCATGCAGCAGAAGACTCATATAGAAGCAAGGCACACAAAGATATTGAGGGCACATCTGCAGCTTTCTACATCGCCCACAATCTTAATGATCTTGTGCAAGTACTAAGAGAGCACATTCAGACAGCTTTAAATGTTTCAGTCAAAAAAGCTTTTGTCCTTCAATCCAACCTATTACAAGACTTTCAGTAAAGTCTGATGAGCAATCAAGCATTGTAAATACTAATTTGTATCTGTTGACTGGTCAGAGACATGAGATTGCTGACCAGTAAGCAAGGCCCATGTTTTTTTTTTTTCAAGTTTGTCAGAAAAGCTACTGATTATTGCCCTTCCACTACAGTTTGCCATTCTGCTACCAACTCTGTATTAGTTTCGGAACGATGCTTATTATTTTTATTTGGTACACTCCTTGAAATGGGAAAAGTGTCATTTCATTATTTCAACACCAGTAATATTTGAGTCTCTCACCTAAACACATAACTAAAGTAAAAAAAACCCAAAACAACAGACTACTGGAAGCCTCAGAAACAAAACAGAGATGTTTCAAAGGTGTAAATTGTCAAAGTTTACTGAGTCAATGTCAGGACTACAGTACAGTGAATAAAAGTCAGTTGCAAATTTTCCTCATCTGTCAACATTAAATGACAAACAGGGCAAAGATTTTCAAATTTATGTTTGCTGACCATCAGCTGTACAGATTAGCATCTTTGGTTTTGCTGTTTGCTTATGCAAAATTAAGAAGACTTAAAACACTGCTTAGGGCATTCTGATCAAGATCTGACAATGTCCACTTTCAGGCAGGCCTTAGCTTTAAAGAAACAGATGCCTATTTCGAGGCTTATTGCTTTCTGATGTGACATGGCTCTATAAACTGCATTTAGAAATTAACATTGCTTCCAGCTCTTTGCCCAAGTAACTTTCAGTATGCTGGTCAAAGAGGACAATGGCCTTGTTGGCTGAGAAACCCACCTTCTGTTTGATTGCTGGAAGTACCAGCTCATGTCACAAACACAGTTGTCAACAGTGAAGGAACACATGAAGTGTTCGTGCTGGATCCAAAAAACATGAGATATTGAAATGTTCATTGAGGTGGCTCAACAATCATGGCTAAGACAAGTTTGTGCCCAGGCATGACACAGATCCAACTCTGTTAAGATTTACCACACCACCAAACATTGCCATCTACAGCAGCTCCATGGAGCTGTAATATCCCAAGTGGCATGAATCTCACCACCTGAAGGTAACTCACTGAAGTTCTGTAGTGAAATTTGTGCATCAAACAAACTGAATTTATTGTGTATCGGAGCTTTTAATCAGGCAGTTGCAGCATTTCTAACCTGTTACATGACACCTTAAAGCTGGATTCAACACGGTGGTGTCTAAAAATCTCATGATACTTTTCAACAATCCGGATGCAAGAATTCTTAATGAATCATTTCCTCTTCTATCTCCTCATCCCACCTTCCCCATCTATCCTTGCTACCACTCCTGCAGGGCAGAACATGACTGGCAAGGATTCCCAAGCACAGATGAAAGAATCCATTTATTCTAAACTCTTACTTACTTATGCATCAGCAGATTGCTGTCTACTGGCAAAGAGATGAGCATGTTGAAATATGGGGTAGATGGGGAAGGAGATTGCTATCAAAGATCCCTTACTCTGAATCTAGTTTGAACAAAGGACATTTTGACTGCTGGAGCCAAACAAGACAGAAAATAAACCCCTAAAACCAACTGCTAGGAGAGTCAAAGGACACTACTTGACCAGGAAAAGGAAACCACAATAATGAATACACCAATATCTCAGAAAACGGCATTATGATGAATAGGAAACTGACCTAAACCAATAACTTTTCTGCTATGTGGATTCTTTTACAAATAAACACTCTGGATGTATCTTATCCTTTTAAAAGGTAGGAACAGCATCCCCAGAGCAGATATATATTCTTATCATTTAAACAGATTTCTCTGGTTTTCACTATCATGATTACTGTCACTGGTTTACAGTTTAGGCTTCACAGATACTCACAGCAGCTGCAGATATCAAACAAAACTTGTGCCTGTGAAGTATGTCCGAGAAATGTGAGATGGCTGCTAAGCTCTTTGGGACTGGACAGGCTCCAGTATAGACATCTATATCTGCCTAGAGACTATTTACAAGAGGCAGATTCAAACAGGACTGCAACAACCACTATTATAATTACAAAGACAATACACAAAATCAATGCCTTTAAATCATGTATCTGAAAAACCTTGTGTGGCTTGGAGTAGCCGTCATCAACAGGGAACAGGATAAATACTGTTTAGGCAGTAGTTTGACCCAACATTTGTTTCTTCAAGATAGCAAGGTGCAGGGTTTTTGAAAAGAATGTCCCTATCAACTCAAACAGAGTAAGGAAATATTAAATAAGTGAAAACACAAGGAGTCAGAAATCAAGTCCAGATGCTCCAAAAGTGGCTAAAAGCAACTGTATTGCATAGTCTGATGATATTTTCTCTTTGCATATTTCATTTAACCTTGGAAGTCTGGAATCACAAACATGAGCCAAGAAGAGTCCCCAGCTTCAACATACCAAACATCCACACCATGGAAAACCCAAGTATCTTTTTAAGTACCTTTCTGTCAGCAACTGAAAATAAAGCCAAAAGGCTTCCAGCTACAAATCATTTAAAGTTGTCACTTAAATGGATTTCCTATACCTATTACTTTCCCCAGTGTTATCTGATGTTCATTTTCTGTGCCAGCAAAACGATCTGGCACCTGCCACCCAGTATCTGAGGTCTAGGAAGATCCCTGAGAGAAGGAACACTTTCCTTATTTAAACTGTAACATCTTATTGACCTTATTAACGATGGGGGCCCTGGAAGGTACATTTCTAAGATTTAAAATTCTTCTGTAAAGGAAACTTCAAGTATTCACCTGAGTAATCTTTCATCCAAACTTTATGATTCTTTTTGACAGATGATCCAGTAAAAACAGGAGTGATTCACTTGTACAAAGAAGTACCGTGAACTTCTTTATCTTCTGCTGCCAGAATTTGAGTTGCTTAAAGATAAAAATTTATCTCAAGAAGACACTACTAAAGACAGATTTTCTATGTTTTTTGAAGAATCCTTCTGAATCTCCCAATAACGAACCTGATACATTTCCAGAATGAGTGAGTACCACGATGAAATAGCCAGTCATTATCATTATCATGTTACTGTAAAAGGTGCCCTTGGAACTACCCTGCCCAGCTCACTACTTTAAAAAGGGAACTGAAAACTAATAGGAAATCCAGTCTTTTATAACTTGAGATTGATCCAGTTTTTCTGGAGAAAATTGTAGAATGCTTATCAAATTCCTAAGTTCTATCTTAGTTGTCACTTATAGAAAAAAAAAAGTAACAAGCATGTCTGAGGTCTAATTTCTTGGTAAGGCTGGAAACATTAATTACTTTTGTTGCCTGATGCTGCTTCCAACACAGAACACAAGAAAATACATATGATTCCAGAATTTTTCTTCGTGCAACTAATAGCTGGTTGAATTATCAATAACTTTGAAGTACAATAAAACAGTCACTAATAAAATGTGGTCACATAAATCCTTATTACTTTTTTTTTGTGCAGCTTCATAAGGCATCTATAATTTTCTTTCCCCATTGTCTGTTTAATCAAACCATTCAACTAATAATAACAGACATAAAATCTCATAGTCTGAAGACTAAAAGAATTGGGCTCTATCCTGGAAAATGCCAAGCTAGAGTGACTAAGGCAGTCACAACTAATGAGCAAACACACACATGTTCCCACTATCACAGCCAGAACAACCACTATGATTCATGAAGGGTTCCTGGAAAGGTGTCTGTTCATCTGCACAAAGTTCTTCAGACATGTTCAAAACTTGAGCCCAGTTCTCCAACTATTCATTATTGTTCAGAAGTATTCCAGAAGAAATGAGACACAAAGACAGTACGAAGATAGGAGAAAAGTGCCTTGTGATTAGAAAATGAAATGCGTTCTAAGTTAACCAAGCTAATCAGTATGGAAACTGGAAGAAACAAAGTCCTCTCTTAGCACAGAACAAATATGTAAAAAAAAGATCTTATAATTACAAGAATCTTATAATTATGAGAAAGCATGCAAACCCCCCCACATGACTAGAAAGTGAATACTGACAAATTCAAATTAGTGTAGGAACACAGGCATGCGGGATAGTAAGTACAATTACCACTGGAATAAAGTATTTGAGGTGGGGACCTGAATCTGCTGCCATCATCAAATTAAACTGGTACTATTCTGGAATTCACACTTCAATAGAAATACAAGTTCCTGAGTTTTATTAAAGTGGATTTTGGTGCATCTCAATACAGAGATCAACCACAGATTTTTATAAAGGCTTTATCCTATATTGTCTGTATACTTACTTTGCCTTGATGTCAATACTCCACAAACCACACAGGAAGAGAAAAGGTCCAGTGTTTGCCTTCTATTCCCTCCCCTCACCCCCAAGATCAAGGCCTGTGTTATTCTCATTTTCTACAATTGCCCCTGCAACTCTGGTCACTAGATTTTCCCTTCAACGTTGGGTTTTGGTTTGAGATTTCAGTAAGATCATGGATGTACATCATTTACCTTTGTATAAAAGAGGGAAAGACCTGAAACTGTCTCTAGCTTCTGCATTTTTCTCTTAGACCACAGGGTTTTTTTTACTTTCAAAATGCACACTCTTTTTCTAGAGGGGCAGAACCACGCTCCCCCCAAAATGATAGGTGGTTATGAATTAAAAGCCCCTCCTACATCAGGGTGTGAAATCTAATCATCTATTTAAGTTTGCTTTAGTAGCTCTCCTTTTACTGGCTAGGTATCAAGTTCAGTTATTTTCCAAACAGGTAAGTTTTACAGCTTCACAGTGGCTTTACAAATTTCTATTCCATTTGCTCTTTGAGTATGCTTTTTTATTTTGCTTTATTTTGCCACTCATCTTTCATGCAGTCTTCCACTTAAAACACCTTACTGTTCACCAAGTTCTTCAGTGTCACCAGCATGTTTGTTTTTATATATAGTTTACATAAAGATCAAAACAACCATGCAATTCTGTAGCATAACATTCAGCTTTTCTGACATTCCATTAGTATTTGATACTTACAACTTGTGGGAGACTAGATGGGAATTCTTTATTAATGTATGAGGCGCATACCATTACAAAGACTCTGTGCATACATACGGTGTCAAGCAGTTAAACATTCAGAAAAAAGCAGCCAGCAGAAATAATGGCAATAGAGAAACACTGGCTTAGGTTTGAAGGATAGCCATCATTCACACAACTGGTATTGAAACTGGAGAGCAAGAAGCGGGTGGGTGGTCCCAGTGGTGCTGTGGGTGCAGAAATGAATATACACTACCTGCCAGATGCCTGCTAGAGTAAAGGACCAATCTATACAATTCTCTCAGGAACATCTGGATTGTGATAATGTAACATTGTAGCTTTAAGAGATTTACAGTTTTTTAATTAGCATACACTGTAGTCAAAGTTTCAGTTTACAATTAATAATTTTAGCTCCTGCCTATAGTTTCCTACAAAATAATTTTTAAAAGAAAGAAAAAAAAAAAAAAAGATACCAAACAACTCTTCTGCAAGGTTGAAATTTTAAATCTTTACTTATGTTCCTACGTTATCTTCAAAAGAAAAATCTAGACATAAGCCCATAGCATATATAACTCCTATCAGCAGTCACCGAGTTGTTCTCCACATTTGAAGTGGTTAAAGAAAGCACACATGTTGAAGTAACAATTTTATATATGCATTAATGAACCTATTTAATAAGGTAGAAAAACAAACTTAAACAAGAATTGTTTTTCTGAATGCAGCAATGCAAAAAGTTCCAGAAATTCTTTAGGTACAAAGTGGAAGAAATACAGAACTTAGAAGACAATTATTCTGTACTATCAGGTATCTCCACAGGACTACACAACAGAATAAGGTTAGAAAATGAGGAATAAAATAACTGTAAGTTAAGGTTCCAACCTTGCTGTAATACCTGTACATATTGGCTGGACACTTAAGAGCCTAGACAGAAAGAGACATGTCACAGGCTCATATTAACATTGCTAATGTAGGTTATGCTTCTGCATTTCCTAACATTCCAATTTGACTTATGCTGATGTTTGCTTACATTTTCTAGTAGTTTTGAACTTACTTTTCAAGTCATACCTAAAAATTGTGTAAGTCTCACTATAAATACATTCAGCAGTAAGAAAAAAAAAAACAAAACCACTAATTCTTATGCAATCCATGCAGAAATAGATGGATGGCAGCAGCATGATGCTGAGCTTGTAAAACAAATTAGAAGGGAATTCATCAGTGTTGTATCATCAGTATTTTATTTTCTCCAAGAAAAATCCAGATTACTCAGTTTTCTAGAGAACTATGCAAAGTATAGTCTTTCGACACAGTCAAAAAGTGGGAACAATGAATGTGTGTTTCTTCTTGAATTTATTTTTAACTTTTTTTTATTTAGATGAGGGAACAGAAGTATAATTATTTATTACAACTATTAGCATACATACAAGTAAAAATATAAACATACCATATCTTTCCAGAGCTGCAGAAACTTGTTCTTTCAAATTCTAAAATGGACTTCTATGGTTCTTGTACCTATAATGCAAAACGTTACATTTCAGTTCTTGTACCGTGCTCCACACTAATCTGAAACTTGATACAACTTCAAAACAATATATTCAAGAATGGTTATTCAATTAGTCACAAGTTCACAACTAAAGAAAACACATATTTAGAATCATAAATTATCTCAAGTTGGAAGGGATCCAGTAAGGATCATCAAGTCAAACTCCCTGCTGCTTGAAGGACTACCTAAAACTAAATCATGTGGCTTCCTCCCAAAAAAACTTACTTCCTATAAAAACCACAACAGAAAATACTTGCTATGTTAGGGAAACTACCAAAGCAGAAAGTCCATACACAGTGTTCTTTATTCTTTTCTCTGTAGTGATATGAGTTTTACAATTCCATTCATCCAGTTCATTACAAAGATCCATTTCCTCATTCTGTAAGATTTTGGCAAGGTTTCTTCCCTGCCTTGTCCCTCCTCCCTTTTCTTTTAATAATTGGCATTTATAATAAGGAAAACAAAACAACAAGGCAGCATTAAAAAGAAGTCACAGATACAACTGCACAAGACTGATGGTGCTTCATAATTTCTATAAACTTTTCATTTGCAGGGAAGTCATAAACAAGAGATGCGCGACTACAAGGTACTCTAAACTTTCAGCTAACATCTGAAAGCACAACCAATTTCAGGAAAAAGAGTGACAGAAATGGACATGTAACTAAAGAAACCTAGCAATTACTTTCCAAAAAGTTACTAACTTTACACAGAATATCCGGTTTTCAGTACCATGACAATTTAATATTCAGTTTCTTGGTCCTAAAACTCTAGTAAGAACAAACGAATCTAACGCAGCTGACTGAGGCTGATCTCTGATACAGATCAGAGTTCCCACGAAGGAAACTCTGATCTGGTTACCTTAAGAATACATTAAGGTTTATCTTAAAAGATGGCAACGCAGAGAACCCATCCAATAGCAAAGGCCCAATGCTTTCATATCAGAGATACAAACCAGAATGATTTTAGACTGACGCAGTCATGTCAGTATAGCTCTACAGCATTAACAGTTTATACACTCTTTTTTTATTGAAAGAAAAAGTTAAATAAGGCACCCTACCTGGTACACAAAATGAGATTGACATTTCAACAAACAATTATCATAATTATGTGGATTTCTGTACAATTAGGAATAATGAGTTACTGTCGTGCAACTGTGTCAATACAACTTTATTACTGTTCGGAAAAATAATAAATTTATCTGAACAAGACAGCAACTTGATGATTTTCCTGTTAAGATATTCTGGATTTCTGCTGTTCATACAAAGTGGAACATCTGCCTTGCATTCTTTTGAAGAATAATTCTTCATTCATGGTAATGTCATTATACAGACTTGGTTAAAAGTATTCTGACAAACGTGACCAGTAATTTCACACTTTGCATCACAGGATTTCCAGCTTAAACTTCAATGTATGCATTTCTTTAAGTACACACATAGAGTAATGTTATCTATATAAAATACACTAACCATCCTCTGGGGTCCAAAAGCACCAACTTGGCAGCATGCACATAGCATGAGCAGAGCACAAAGTACAGCATGAAAAAATATCACAAACACATCCATCAAGGATCTTTGTGATTATTGCCCAGCAATAAGAGAAAAGAAAACAAAGGAATTCAACACAACTAAAGCCATGTTTAAGACAGTACAGTTTACAGAAGAAACAAGACAATGGTGGAGGAGATGGAGATGAGAGATTTGCTTAAAAACACATAGTCAGGAGCATTAGAGCAAGTCTTAACAGCACAAAGCTGAAGCTCCTGGACTTCTCTTTTCCCCGTGTCCCCTCATCAGCTATCCCCAAGGCAGAACAGGAGTTCTGCAGTCTACTAAAAAAAGATTTGCTCAAAATCTACATGATCACCAACAAAATGAAATACAGAACCTCTAATACTTGTCTAAAAGGAACAAAAATAATGTAATGAAGTTAGATGTGTTTTAACATTGACCTTTAGTACAATCAATTACCACTAAGCCATATTTGCCTAAAAAAAAAAAAGCAAATGTGACTAATAGCATGGCTAACACTATTGTTTCACTCAACATAAAGAAATCTTGATGTCACATGACCAGAAGTAGACATGCTTGTTTATAGTTGTGTCATACGTTTTCAGTAAGAAGCTTCAAGGCACAACGTTAACAAAGATGGTGATTTACTGAATAAATCAAACTGTAGGTTCCAGAACTGCAAAATACTTAGGAACTTAATCATAAATTGTGAAAAATACTTTTCGACTCTCACATATAGCTTGATGAAGGACACTTATGAAATCTTAGGTGCTTAAATGATGTTTTCCACTTTTTTGGTCTTGTTTGGTTTGGTTTTTTTTTTTTTTGCAACAACTGTCCAAGAGACAAGCAAAAGAAAAATTTCTGAGTGCACTAGCATAAAGAAAATGGTAGGTATTTTACCTAGTATTAGAGATTCTCTCACACTCTTCCATGACTGACTTTCTTAATACAACATTAGCCAAATAACAAGTAAGAAAGATGAAAACATCTATGGGTATTAGAAGATCTCTTCAGTATTATCTAGCCCTGTATAAGTTTTTTATACCTTTCAAGAAAACGAAAAATACAGTAAAACCAAAATACTTTAAAGCATTGAGCTCAAACACGTAACTAACCATAATGCAAAAGAAAAACTCATCTGTAACTATGGCAGCAATTCCTGAAGTATTTTGACCTGCAGCCTTTTTAAGAAGTTCAGCTCCTTTAAGAGTCACTTCACCACCTAACAGCCAAAGCCTCCTGAACTGCAGCTGCTCCAACCTGGGTGCCACTGAGCATACCAGAGCAGGAGTACACAAGCAATGCCAGAGCCCGGCTGCCTGGACAAGTCTGGCATCTCTCAGCACTGCACAAGCTTGGCAACATATTATAGATAGCTCTTATGTCTCCCCTGTACACAGTTCATAAAAGTAAAGGATAGAGGTGTTTATTTGTCATTCCCATCTTGTTACACCAATTTCTTTGGCACAATGATTATCAAGGAACTATCAAGTCCAAAAAGAAGGTTCACCAAAGGGAGTAAAGTGCGTGGTGTCCTCTATGAAGGAGAGATGAAGAACTAGCCTCACCCTTAGAACGCTAGTTCAGTCAAGACTGCGGAAGTCCTGCCACCATCCTCACAGGATACCAGAATGAAAACCAAACCACGTGGACTAATTACTGTCAGAGAGCTATGCAAAGCCATCAAACCCAAAGACAGGTTCTGTGATTTTCTGCATGTGATCCTACTGGTTGGTGCAAGGCTCCATGAAGATCAAATTTCCACTGGGTTTCAAATGAAGATGTTCTACCTTATGGTTTTTCATATACTTTGTCTTATTTAGTTACTGGGTCACACGTTTGAAATGTCACACATGGATTGAATGCGAAGGCTCATGGAGAATAGTGAGGTGATTTGAGAAAGTCAGCATGGCTTCACCTAGGCCAAGTCTTGTCTGATCAACCCAGTGACCTTCTATGACAGAGTGACTACATCAGTGGACAAAGGAAGAACTATGCTAAGTCTATCTGTAAGGCTTTTGACACAGTCCTCCACATCATTCTTCTCTCTAAATTGGTGAGATATAGATTCAGTGGTCTAAATTTGGTGGATGAGGAACCAGAGGGTAAGAGTATAGCTCAAAGTCCACATGGAGATCAATGACAAGTGGCATCCCCTCAGAGGTATTGGGACCAGTACTGTTTAGTATCTTCATCAGTGACATAGGCAGTGGGATGTGGTGAACTTTCAGCAAGTTTGCAGATGACACTGAGCTAAGTGGTACAACTGACATGCCTGAGGGACAGGATGCCATCTGGAAGGACCTGGACATAATAAAGAATTGGGCCCACATGAACCTCATGAAGTTCAACAAAGACAAGTACAAGCTCCTGCATATGGGTTGGGGCAACTGCCGGTATCAATACAGGCTGGAGGGATTAAGAGCAGCCCTGTGGAGAAGGCCTTGGGCTACTAGTGGATGAAAAGCTGGACGTGAGCCAGCAATGTGCACAGTCCAAAGTGCTTACTGTATTGTGAGCTACATCAAAAGCAGTGTGGCCAGCAGGTCAAGGGAGGTGATTCTGCCCCTCCGCTCTGTTAAGACCCCACTTGGAGTCTTCAGCACAGGAAAGACACAGACCTGTTGGAGTGAGTCTAGAGGAGAGGCACAAAAATGATCAGAGAGAGGGAACATCTCTCTGTTGAGGATGGGTTGAGAATTGGGGTTGTTCAGCCTGACGAAGAAGAGGCTCTGGGGAGACCTTATTGCTTAAAGAGGCTTGCAAGGAAGACAGGGACAAACTTTTTAGCAGGGTCTGCAGCAACAGGACAAGGGGCGATGGTTTTAAACTAATAGAGGGTAGATTCAAACTAGATAGAGGGGCGACAGTGGTAAAACACTGCAACAGTTTGCCAGCTGCCCAGAGGTGGCATGTGCCCTACCCCTGGAAACATTCAAAGTCAGGTTGGAGGGGGCTCTGAGCAACCTGATGTAGTTGAAACTGTGCCCACCACAGGGACATTGGACTAGGTGACTTTTAAAGGTCCCTTCCAACTCAAACTATTCTATGATTCCATGAACAAAAGTACTACTCTCTGTACCAAACAGCCAACTGGTATATCAGTTTAAGCCTCTGCTAAACCACCACCACCGTAATTCACCTCTGGGATACTCGCACTGTTCACATACTACACAAGGTAAGTGTGATTCTCAAAGGTCAAGCATGTGAATACAGAGCATATTTTTGAAGCTATTTGAATGGATGAAAACAGTAATGCTTTTTGATGGAAAGTCTTGAACAGCTACATACTGTGAACATCCTTTTCAAGCTACTGAATTACAATGAAAACAACAAAAGGAAGAGTCCAAATCTTTGCTTCACTGACTATAAGTTTCTCTCAAAACACATATACCTCTGTTCTAAGGAAACGCTTCAAGAGAAGCGGGTCACTCCTCTTACCTAAGGCAGTGAAGTGAGGGTCCAGAGGGAAGCCACCCATTTAGTTCCACTCTGCTGAACAACTGCAGCTTCTCCTAATTCTTCACCACTCTGTAAAACATGGGTAAAGAACCATGCAAGATGGTAATGGAAAGAGTATTGGTAAAGACTGACTTCCATCCCCTTCCTCCATTCAGCAGTTCGCATAATACAGGGAAGCAAGCTCAACCTATTAAAAGTAAGAAGTTGTTAATGCTTCCTTTAAGAGACTCATTCATAAGAGTATTTGTGAGACAGAACACTATGGTACTATTTAATTTGTAATGTAATTTTGCAACCAGGAAGTTATGTTGTCAATAAGTTCTGTCACTCCTAGCCACAAGAAGGTGGAACTATACAAAAATAGCAATTTAAAATGCTATTTGGTCACATGTTGCATCACCAAGCATGAACCCTGAATCTCAACATTATTTCTGGTATGAGGTTATTTTCCTGAAGAAAGGTCTCACCAGCTGGTATAGCTGCTGAAATGTTGCTCTGTTGCAAAATATTACCTTTAAACTGTATTTGCTGACTTTCTGTTAACGAACCAGACAGATGTTACACATTACTAATCATACAAATAATTTTTCCCCCCAACTTTTACTCATCCATATCAGCCTATCAGGCAGTGTCTGTAAGTACAGGAAGTTAATGCAGCAAATGTTAAGGTCACAGTATTTAAGGTGACAAAAGTCACTTCCAACGTGTGATTTGCTCACTGCTGTTATCTCTCAGAACCAGCTATTTAGCCGGGCTTACAGGGTGATACTTCTTTTCTGTAGCATCCAGTGATAGGACTTGAAGTAATGGACATAAGCTGGACCACAAAAAGTTCCATTTAAACGTAAGAAAAACCGATTTCACTGTGAAGGTGAGGGAAGCCCTGGCACAGGCTGCCCAGGGAGGGTGTGGAGTCTCCTTCTCTGGAGGTTTTCAAAACCCGCCTGGACACATTCCTGTGTGACCTGATCTAAGTAGACCTGCTTCTGCAGGGGTTTGGACTGGATGATCTCTAGAGGTCCCTTCTAATCCTGACCATTCTGTGATTCTGTGACTCTCCAGGGCAAAGTGAGGGGGGGATGGGGGGGCAAGAAGAGATTTTTTTTTTTAAAGTAAAAATCAGTCTGAGTTATTTGTTACAGACCCTGACAGCAAAGGTATTATCCCTCTCCTTCCACGTACAAAATGGGATTTGATTAATAAAAATCTTTTCAATACAGCTTCTCTAAAACCCAGAGCTACCTTATGATACCTCAGAAAAGAACTGCAAACAGTAACTCTGTTGTGTAAAAATCATTATCAATAACAATAAAGTGAAGACCTGATCCACAGTACCAGAAACAAAGACTGACACTGGAAATGACACAATTCTCTCCTTTTGTCCCTCAATTGCATGTTCTATTTTTAAGAATTAGTGTCCTTTATCTTCCAGTGTATGAATACCTTGGTGTGGGGAAAGAGAAAGACGTTTCCTGCAATTAAGAAGAGCTGAATTCTCTTTGGACATTCACTAAGTAAACTGAAACCAAAAGGAGAGGGAAAAACAGTAATTAAAAAAGCCTTTTACATATATTAAAAAAAACCAAACAACAGCTTTCCTGCATAGTAAAAACTAAGATGATTTACAAAAACGTAAACAATAAATTCGTTTCATGATACCATATAATGTTTACTAATTGTTTATGCAAAACGTGTGCATATTCATAACAAAATAAACATACTGGGGTAAATAAGTCACTTCATATTTCCAAAGCAGGTTGTCTCTCCATTTCATATTTCCAAAGAAGTTAAATGAAAAGAATGAGAACTTGTTACGTTTTCTCAAGTCAGTTACAACAGTGACAACCTCAAGGCGCTCTAACAAGCTAAGAGTATCTCTGGATCTATTTAACATACACACATTTTTAAATTCCATTCACAGAAGGATCATCATTTGCACATCTTTAAGCAGCAGCAGCAACGGAAAAACAGACTAAAAGTTTTGTTTGCTATTAAAACCTGATCAAATCCACAAAATATTAAGACTTCTGACCTATACTGAGAGATGTGGGCTAAGAAACACAATGCTGTGAAGAAGTTACACGCTTCTGCTTTTTCTTGTCTTCCTTTCTTTCCAATTTTTTTTTTTCTTTTTTTTTTTTTTTTTTTTTTTTTTTTTACACAGTCACACAATCATATCCCTAAAAACCATCAAACAAATAATTTATTTTGCCATCTAGCTTGGTGCTTTCATTTCTAAACTCCCGGGAGATACTAAGAATACTCCAGTAAGGAGAAATAGCAAACAACTCCAGTAAACAGAAAAAGAACTTGTTAATTCCAGTATGAAAGAGGCAAACATTTGAGAGTGGAACGGAAGGTATTCCTAAAAGAGAGATGAAGTATCAGTAGTATTGTACTGAAACTGTTTCAATTAAGAAGCTATTTTTCAGACCCAAGACCTGCTGTAAACCTAAGCAGTGGTCTAACTTTTCTTCCAAGGTTTGTCTGTGTTGACATTCATTAAACTTGAGGTGTCAAAGCATGCTCAAGTTAACAAAAAACAGTATCTTCCAACTGTTTCTGAGATGAAAGGGCACAGAGTTTTTAATGCTACCATCCAAACTAAGCAGTTTCATGAGAACTGAAAAGTTGATTTTCCAGCAGTTTTCATTCTCATCAAGGGGTACATCTCACCATCTCCATTATTCTCCCACCCAGTCATAGATGTCTTAACAACAGTTAAACTCAGAGTGTAGTTTCTCCCTTAGCAAGGACTCTCTCTTAACCACATACAATTTGTATGAATTGAAAACTTAATATTAACTATCTCAAATCAGTCAAAATAAATTTAAAAAAAAGGGATAAATTGATATGATAAATCACATAGGTCTTTCTTCCTTAGGAAATCAAAGTTAAAGTCAGGTAAAATTGTCCACTGAGAAACTTTTTGGCGGACAGGCAGGAGGCATAGCAAAACTAATCTGACAAGCCGATTCTCACGGAGCCTCAGGTTTACACAGAGTCCTACTGAGGTAGGGATGTTTTCAAACAGACACAGAGCAACTGTCTCTGAAGTGATGTGCAAGACACAGGCTTTGTCCCAGAACTAGAACATTGCTTATGAAGAAAGAAACGTAAACAAAGATTTCCATTAATCAGAAGAGGAAAAAGTAACTAAAAGACTACAGATTACAGGTTCTTACTAGTTAAATGGAGAGTAGTGGAACATGTCACGTTTCCTAAGTAGCAGCAACTTCTCAATGACCACATCATATCATCTTAGACATCTGATTTACAAACTGGCTGTGAACCATAACAACCCACAGAGTTCTTTTAAAAGAAATACCGCAGGTATGCTCAAAAACTGAAACGCATAACGTCCTGCAGTCAGGAGTGGCAGATCACATCTATCAGCAAAGCAGCCCGTTCACAGGGTAGTAGATCAAAGTCTCCAGGCTGGACAGAAGGTAGGTAACACGAAGACGCTGTCGTACCTACTTCGTTAAGCAGGCCTTGCACACTAGGAAAGCACCCGCGCTGTACTTCACATACCCGTTCCTGCCCGACTACCAGAGCTGGCCACGCCAAAGGCAGCGGGACACCCCACGCCGACAGCAGCCCCGCGAAACCGACTCCTCCACAGCTCCGCTCGGCCGAGCCGGGAAACTGAGGCAGGTGTAGGCTAGGTTCACCCAAGGTCGCCCCGTGAGCCCGGTCTCTGCGGGGGGGGGGGTGCGGGCTGAAGCCCGGAGCAGCTCGCCCGCCCTTCCCGCTGCTCGGGAGGGCCCCGCATCCCCGTGCCCCACGGATCACCAAGGCCATACGGCCCTGCCGCCGGCACCTCCCGCCCGCCTTCCCCACCGCGGGGCGCGGGGAGGGGGGGGGAAGATCTCCCCGGCGGAGGAAAGCGGGCAGGGCCGCCTCCCTCCCCTTCGGGGCCGGCGTGAGACGAGTGCCATCCCCGCTCCCGGCCCTCCCCCCGCGCCTACCGACCTGGGCGCCGCGGCCTGCTGCTCCCGGTCACTCCCGCCGCCGCCGCCGCCGCCCGGGCTCATGCGGGGGCCGCGCTGCGCTCAGGGCCGGGCCCGCAGGCGGGGAGGAGGAGGAGGCGCCGTCGCCGCTGCCGGTGGAGCCCGTCGGTGCGGAGGAGCCGGAGCCGGAGCCGCTGC
>WBNH01004535.1:227-55664 GCA_013401255.1 Urocolius indicus
ACAGTTTATTCTATAAGAAACAGAACGAAATAAAAGCAAAAAGAGAGTAGGGTGATGAGGAGATTACAACCAGCACTGTAAGATCTCCCTCCCCCATCCCTCCTTCTTCCCAGGCCCAGCTCACTGCTCCTGATATCTCTACCTCCTCCCTCCTCAATGGCTCAGGGAGGCAAGGAATGGGGGATGTGGTCAGTCTCTCACAGATGGGCTCTGCTGCTTCTGTCTTCTCAGATGAGGACACCTCTGGACATTCTTCCCCTGTTCTAATACGGGGTCCTTCCCACTGTACACAGTCCTTAACGAACTTCTCTGATGTGAGTTCTTCCCAGCAGCTGCAGCTTCTGTCGATACAGGGTCCCTCACATGGGATACAGTCCTTAGTGAATATCTCTGGCATGGGTTCTTCTCCATGATTGCAGTTTCCGCAGATACAGGGTCCCTCTTGCAGGACATGGCCTCTTCTGGGCATAGTCACTGCCCCTGGCACGGGGACTTTAATGAAGACAATCACTGCTCAGGGTCTTTAACTGAGTCACTTCTCCTGGCATGGTGTCATCTTTAACAAAATGAGTCACTGCTCCTGAAGTAGGATCTTCAGCAAAATGCAAACAAATCTTAGCTTCACCACTACTCTCCACAAGATGCAGGGGAGTGTCTGGTCCAGCACACCTCCTCCTCTCTTCCCTCACTGACCTTGGAGTCCAAATGGTTGTTTGTCTCTCTCTTCCCACTCCTTGCACCACCCGCAGCTGGAAAAGAAGAGGCAGAAGAAGGTAGACACAGGAAGAACCCCTTCTGGCTTCTTCTTAAAAAGTGATCATGGAGGTGCCTAATTGGCTCAGCCCCAGAAGTGGGTCTGGCTCAGAGCTGGGGAGAGTTTCGAGCAACTTATTACAGGAGCCATCTTCACAGCCCTTCTCCGTTACCAGAAATGACTGTCATGTCTAACCATGACTTATGAGATTGTTGTGGCCCAAGTGCAGGACTCTGCACTTGCCCTTGCTAAAGCTCATACAACTGGCTTTGACCCATCTTTCCAGCCTGTCCAGGTCCCTGTATAGAGCCTTCCTGACCTCAAGCAGATCTAACACTCACATTCATTGTGGTGTTCACTGCAAATTTGCTGACAGTGCACTGATCCTGTCATCCAGATTAAGGAGAACAAGTTCCAACACCGAGCTCTGGGGAACACCACTGGTGACTGGCTGCCAACAGGATTTAATTCCATTCACAATCACTCATTGGGCCCAGCCATTCAGGCAGTTTTCCAACCAACACAAAGTGGGTCCATCCAAGCCATCCAGAGCAGCCAGTTTCTCCAGGAGGATGCTGTGTTGAAGGCCTTACTAAAGTCCAGGAAGACCAAATCCACAACCTTTCCCTTATCTACGAAGTGGATCACCTTGTCATAGAAGATCAGGTCAGTCAAGCAGGACCTGACTTTCATAAAGTTAGTAAGATTATTTTTAAGCATAAAACAACTAATCAAATTTGAGATTTAAAAGATATTGTAGGTCATGCTGGTATTTTTGAAAGAAAACACAGTTCTAACCCATTGGAATTCTCCCATGCCATGGCATTGAAACTTCAAACTCTTGTGGTATCAAACTTTGAATTGGTAATTTTTCTACATCTGAAGCACCTCTATGAATTTCAATATTGTATGCACAGAGGCACTCTGTGATGTATGGTACAATTACTACATACAGGTGGGAATATATCTTATTACAGAAAGGAAATTATCTGCCAGTTTCATAACTTGCTGTTTCTCAGAATTTAGGATATTAGATGTTTTTAAAATAAATGAATATCACCACTTTAACCAAATACAAAATTATTTTCTCTCCGCTGTCAATTCATGTTGGACTGACTAAATTTTAAGTCAGTTTTGCTATAAAATAAAAGTATATCTCTAATATATATTTTCTATATTATATTTATATAATGAATATATTTATTACTCTTTTTATTTTGGCAGATGAACTTTTCCAATAAAATTGTGGTTTATTCACATGCAATAAATGTATATCCAGTCTGTGTTGTGTTAAATATTCAAGTATGTGGTATTCCAGCTTTTAAAGAGGATGATTATATTGTACAGAAACAGAGTTATAATTCAATATATTATTTTTTTTTCTTTTCTGTAGGGAAAATGAAATTTGGTATAATTTTTTGATCAGATATGAGAGCTATTTATGTGCACTTGAAAGCTAAACCTGGTGTGCTAATTACATTTAAAGACTGAGCTGTGTTAAATATATTAGAATTAGAATTAAAACAGGAGATCAAGTAAGTTGGTTCCTCCAGAACACTGCTGTGGTTTTGGCCATGGTCAATACCCTCCTGTTCACAAAATGTCCAACAAGTCACCTACCAGAACTACTGGTGTTTTATTTGGGCTGTTACACCGTGTCAGAGATCAGAATTTGGGAAAGAGATCAAATTCTTCTGACTTTCCAAAATAATAGATGTGTCCTTCAAATAGCTGGGAATGCATTTCATTTTACCTGAAATTTTAGGTCTTGTCTGTACCTAAGCATTCAAAATACTTCTCGCATTGAAGGTGTTTTATGTGTCTTTTGAATGCAATTGCACGTAAGAGGCTGTGTAAGCTGAAAGAGCTTTTGTTTAATCAAATCACTTGTCCAAATCACACAGTGAAAAAGTAAAAAAGATGGAAAAACATGGAACATAAGATAAGGTCTAAAGGATCTTGGTGGTTTTTTTTGGTTTGTTTTTTTTTTTTTTTTTTTTTTTTTTTTTTTTTTTTTTTTTTTTTTTTTTTTTTTTTTTTTTTTTTTTTTTTTTTTTTTTTTTTTTTTGTTTTTTGTTGAGAGGAAGATCTAAACATAGATGGTGCAAAAGTAAACTGCTAACCTGTACATGATAAGTTTGAGGTAATTTCATAAAATGGGATTACTTTGTACAACATGAACTAGCATCATCTATTAGTAACAGTTTTGTGGCTTCTGACAGCATAAGTATAGTTAGCATTGCATATCATTTGAAATGAAGAGCATTTAGCAGGGATATTTTAAAATTGTTTAGAGGGTCAAGCCTATCTTATTAGAGGAAAGCTCCTTTTAATCCATGCAGATGATCCAGAATTCTATAGAGAAAGCAAATCTCTGTTTCACTCAGGAATGTAAATTTGTATAATAAATGTAAAAAAGAAATTTATAGCACAAATCATTTTACAATCTTGTTTTGGAGAAGTCATACAAATTGGCAATTTTTGTTCTAAGTGAGCAAATTATTGTTAGTGATCAACTTTGCATCATTGTATGTACAGTTATTATGTCCTATGCAAAATGTCTGCCTCACCTGCTTCTCGGTGAAGGTATGTTTCTGGGACAAGTTGTGATGCTTCCATGTTGGGGAAAAAAAAAAGTTGTGAAAAGGAAAAAGAATTAAAGTAGAGAGAACTCTATAGGTTTCTTAATTTCAAAGAGCTTTGAAGAGGTACTTCAGATTGTGTCTATGGAACAGTGCTGAAAGGTGGATGATGCAGAAGTAGAAGCCAGGCACAGTAAAATGCATCCAGTTTTGACTTGCTTAGTAAACATATATAGAGATAAATTGAGTATAACAACACAACAGTTCATAATTTATCAAGCTCATCACACTATTCATACTTGCGCTTGTGGATTTTGCAACACTTATTTGGAAGGAACAGTAAAAAATGTGGTTGAGGATTTCATTGTTGAGTCCCCACCAAGCACAAGCGACAAATACCACCTACATTTTGGCATTAAAAAAGAAATTTGTTCTAATGAGTTACTTAAAGTTTAGTTGGTGCCTTTGAGAAATGAATTTTCCATCTAGCTTTTACCCTGAAACTGATCAGGTGGTTGGCAGATTGCTCTGTTGCTTTCTTTTCTGAATCTTTGAACAGAGTTACTAGCACTTTCCTGAAATTCTTTCCTAGCAATAAAATTTTTGATGACTAGTGAAGGGGAGTGTGAAGAATAGGTAGGACTAGGAGTTTGTTCAAAATGTCAAATCTTCAAACAGTGCATCCTTAGATTCAATAAAAAGGGTGTAATGAAGTTGTTGTAGGATGAGGAGGTGAAATTCTCTCAGATAAAGCTATTTTAATAACAAGAACAATCTAATGCACATGAAGGAATGGGAAGACTTTGTTTCAGAGACCCCTACAGGGAGTTTCTACTCCACTTAGGCTATACTTTGATTTTCCTTCTAAGTCTGAATTTCTACTGCTATTCACCATGCAATCAGTTACTAAGACTTTTTACTTATTACCTTCTACAGTAATTGATGGTACTGTAAAAGCTATTTACTGCATTTAAATATTTTCTTGCTTTCTTCTTAAGTCTCCATGTGAGACCAACAGACCTTTATTTTGAAACTCAGCCTCAGTATAATCAGTATTTACAGATTTCTGTGCTCCATTTATGTCTGCTTTACAGAAGGGAAATATTTCTTCTTCTGAATAATATGATAGCTCCAACACGTTTTCTCTTTAAATCTCGATTTTCTTAAATTTTTGTAACACTGGACTGTTTCCTAACACAAGGCATGTGAAGCATTTATACACTATAACGACTCTTTCATACCTAGTCACCAACTTTCAACCTTTTGTCCATGTTCAGGCTTTTAGAAAATTCAGTAGCATTCTTCTGTAACTCTTCAAAGTAGTCACCTTTTGCTTTGCTGTTTTCCAATTTCTTTAAAAGGTTTCAGGAAAAATGGTCTAAGAGATTACAGTAAGAATGTGTCTCTTTATTAAACTGTTCTCTATCTTACGTGTCTCAACAAGTTTCCGAGGAAGTTCTTTAGCATTAGATGCAGCAAACTCATTAACAACTACTGCCATGATTGCTTGCTAAAATAAAGTCATCACTTCAGGAATGTGTTTTCTGTTGGGATGGCAAGTTTTCTCTACAATCAGTGTCATGGTCCCTTCTCATATATGACGATGGAAGCAAAGACAGCAGACAAGTTCACAGAGTCCTATTCTTTATGCATTACCTTTAATTCCACTTGAACTGGTCTAGACTTGAAATGTACTTAGACAGAAATTTTTAGATTTTCTTTTTTAATTTCTCCTTGATTAAAAAAAATAAAAGTTCTGTATCTTTGAAATCTGTAATTTGACCTTCTGTAGGTTAAGGAGCAGCATAAAACTAAACTGAAATGATCAACTATCAGGGAAAACCAGAATACACTCAGGTAAGAAAGTGACCACAGTCACAAAAACAGTGAACAGTTTCTACTGACTCGGTATTTTCACATCAGGAGATGAGGCAAGTACAGGATAGAAAGTTAGAAAGGACTATGTGACTGGGAGCAGCATGAGAGGACATTTACTTGTCCATGTCAAGTTCCATAACTAATCTATTTCTTTTTCTGCTGACTTCATGTCACTCCTTCAGTCTTCCTGACACTGAGGAGATACCAGAACCCTAGGAAAGGAAAACTATTCAATGGCCAGAGGTATACTGGAATCAAGTATGGAAATTTGCTTGGGAATTTTAAAGCCACGTTTCAAATTAGCCCCTGACAAACAGTACTTGCCATGTCTTTGTAATAAAATTATGCCAACGCCCACGTTAAGCCAGCCTTTGCCAAACCATTTGTAGTAGCATTTAAGGAAGCTTTTCAAAAGTGTCAATGTGTGTAATTCAACTTCTTTACCTCAGTTGCATGGGTAAAAAACAAAGTAATTTATCTGAACAGGGGAAAAGTTAAACACAATGATACAGTCTGGATTTTATGGAGTTTTTTGTTTGTTTGTTTTATTGCCATTCTTTTCTATTTTAGGACTACAAAACAAGATTGAAAAACCCTATTACAGCTTTGTGCATGGTATTTGTGAAAACATAGGGAGTTTTTTTCAGAAAGGTTTTTAGACCAAGAACAAGATTTAATCAAAACCTACATTGCTTGGTGTGGCATTGCAAAGAGTTTATTGCTCCTGCTTTCTCATTCATGTGACCAGAGGAATGTAAGACAGATGTTCTTTAATGCAAGGGACAAATGGTCACAGTAACTTAATGTCAAGTTAAAATTGCATGACTCTCTCTAAGAACAATTTTAAGAGGAGGCAGAAAATCTACAACCATTAAAAATGTATGTCTGAGATTACCAAAGAATATCCTCTCTTTCAGTACTTAATGCTCTTCAAGCATTTGGAAAATAATTCTAAGTTACTTTAAAGTGGTGCAGGCAGTGTGCTTTAATCTTATGGGGGCATCCAGGAGGCTACATGGCTTTGAAAGGACACTTGTCTTGGCTTCCGGACTGTACATCTTCAAGTTTTCAAAAGCACAGCAGCTGCCACAGTAAGGCATGAATTGATTTTTTTTTTCCCTCTCTGCATTATCTTTGTTTCAATTTAGTTCCTCTAACTGCTCAAACATTTGAACTTCTCACAATAATGCTGAGAAGTTTATTACTTTTGTTACTAAGGCATCACAGAAAAACTTAATTTTTGTAAATTTTGGAATTGCAATGCTATGATAACTAAAAAGTCATGTAACAAAAGTCAGTGTACTGTAGATTTCAAATAAAATATTAATAAACATATTTCAAGTCTCTTCCCGAGATATTCTTTTTAACAATGACTGATGCTGCTTAAGCAGATTGAAAAGTTAGTATGAAAATGATGGCTTCTATCAAATGAATCATATGGGGATTTTTTTCTGTCTATGCAGGTTAGGCCTGCTCCACCATTTTTTTTTTCCTAAGGAAGTCAGCAATATCTAGTCAGGGGATAACTTCCCGAAAAAATGAGGATTGCCCCATAGGTGTCAGCAATTCAATGAGCATGGGCGCTAACTCTAGGAAAAGTGCTAAAACTAAAGGATGTCAATGAACTTATTTCTACTGCAGTATCGCTGCTGGAATTTTGCACAAGGCTTGCCAGAAACAGTTACTTCTAGCAGACTGTTTTTCTTTTAACTTAATATATTTGTAAGCCTTTTCTGACCCTGTAAGGACTGATTTCCTAACCCTTGGGACAGCAAATTACATAGAAGCCTTCAGCACACACAGAAACAATACACTCAGCCTTTCCTAGGAGAGAAAACCTTCCCTAAAATTCTGAAACATTAAGTGCTGCGAACAGGAACAATTGAAATAACAACAACAACTAAAGATCATGAGTGAAATAATTAAAATCCTTCAGTGAAGACAGGAAACTTCTTCATTTCCAGACTGAGAAAGACAGATATTAAATGGTGGAGAGTGAAACAGGAAGGCAGGAAAGAAGCCTGAGCCTGCCCATCCCAGTTACAATGAAAGAGGCTACTTGAGCCAAACAGACTTAAGCATAGGAAAAGCGGGAAGCTTCTGAAAGTAATAGTGCCTTTGTTGCATCTCCAGTAGGTGAAGAGAATACAAAGACTCAGGAAAACAGGAGGGAAATTGCCTTTTTTTTTCCTCATCAGTAAGCAATGAGAGCACATGGAGAAAGTTTTGCTTCTCAGTAGGTAAAGCTTGATTTCAGCTAGAAAAGAAGAGTAAAATTGAAATTACTGGCACAAAGTAATGTTAATAAATTATGTATGGCAGAGGCTTGTCAAATGGACAGATCATTTGTCTGTATTTCTTGGCAG
Source organism: Urocolius indicus (assembly GCA_013401255.1). Taxonomy (NCBI): domain Eukaryota; kingdom Metazoa; phylum Chordata; class Aves; order Coliiformes; family Coliidae; genus Urocolius; species Urocolius indicus. Next base: position 7,808 of record WBNH01004535.1, read on the forward strand.
AAGCTTTTCAACATTAGAGCAGGGAAAATCAGAAGTTCTAACAAAAGTTTCACTGCACCTTAAACTGTTTTCTATGAGCACAACCAGAGATGCACAAAGTCATACTTTCCTGCAAGTGTGTTAATGTAATTAAATAATTACAATATAGCAGCAGCCAGTTGAGTCCTCTTAGAAAGGTGAATGTGCGGACAGCACACTTGTGGCATACGTTCTTAGGCAGACCAGACAATAAGGTGGGGAAAGGCTTCCTCCAGAGCACCTGATGGATGGGTCGTTAACATGTGTGGCTACTAGAAGAGCAGCAGCTAAAAATGCCCTATTTACCAGAGGGAAATATACTGTAAGGCATCATTAATGTGCCCTGATGTAATGGCTCTGAAATTCCTAGTTTTCAGATACAATTGGTGTTCCAGTGAAGTATTCCTTGCCTTTTTTTCTACATTACTTCACCAAGTGTTCACTGTCTGGAGCACCACACAACAAAACAGTTTTGATGAGGTTTCCTTTCATGCCACAGCAGATAACAAAAGCCTGCAAATGGGAATAAAACGTAGCAAATAAAAAATTTGCAAAGTTGGGTAAAAAACATTACCTTAGCTACTCCATCCCAGACTGCCATCGGAAATGCTTTCTCAGTCAATTGGTTGCATATGTATTTATCACCAGGACAAATGTATTGACTCCATTCCTACTTGTCACCCTTGGTGACTTCAATGTTGGTTCAAACCAAGGACCTTCACCTCAGCTGGCACAAACAAACCTGAAGAGGGTTTGGTTTTCTATGTCTTCTGGCTTCAAGTCATAAAGTTCATATTCAAATTTACCAGGTGGGAAGTTACATTTGCCCTGTTCAAATGAGTCCTTTTGGTCAAAAAAAGAGCTTCCCACAGTGCCCAACACGTTGTCTGAAGGGCAGTAATCCTCTGGGCTTCTCTTTCCATCACTTCAGGTGAAAATAGGATATATTAGCAAAATGTATTCATCATGTCTGAAAAGGATACAGTAGTGTAACTACAAATTCAGTATAGTTGGCTGCTGGTAAGGTGAATTGATTTTTCTATTCTCAGTCTATCAGAACTTAATTCCTTAAAAAGAGATGGGATGCAACCTTCATAGAATCATAGAATGATAGGCGTTGGAAGAGACCTTTAGAGACCATCTAGTCCAACACCTCTCCAGAATCTGTTTACCAACCTTGGCAAACAGTAAGTCAAAAAGGCTTTTTTTTTTCATTGCTGTGTAGTTGGATAATTTTGAGTGACCATTGGTCTTGCTTTTCTTCATATTTCAAATAATTTTTGTAAAAGAATGTAGCCTAATGTCATCCCAGGGGTTCTGGGAATAGTCATTAAGGTTAAGAGCTCTGATAGTCATTGAATAAGCTTCATATTTGACCAAATGTACCCTTACTTTGCAGAGGCTATAAATTCTTCTGTTTCCAAAATCTGGAATCTTTTAAGGCTTTTTTTCTAGTTTTCAGTTGTTTTGGTTGTGTTGTTTTTTTTTTTTTTTACTTAGACTTCAGGCCTGTAAATTTCCTGTGTTTAGACACTGGAAGTGAAACAGACATTGTAAGTTCAGTTATCACTTCCGACACTCCATTATAAACATCCAGTCACTAAAGATCAATTTCTGACTCAAGTTGTTTATGGGCCAGATACAGCAAAGCTAGTTTACAAGAAGTAGTAGATTTGACAGAACTAAGAATGTACCAAGCTATACATCAAATCACCTTTAATACATTTTTTAGTGAGAATAGGTCTGTTTGAGTAGATGAGCTTTGCGTCAAGCCAGCAGTTTGAGCAGTTATAAAGTTGCGAGTAACAACATTTAGGACTTGCAGTTACATAGGAGGGTCAGGCAGTCAACATCTAATTTGCAGAAAATCTCTAAAAGCTCCACTGATCTTTCAAAGAGCTCATACAACTGAATGTAGACACACTGGGGACTTGATCTAGGAAATGCTTGTGGACATCAAGACATGTCTACTGCCCAGGGCTGCTTCTGAGTGAAGATTAAAATATGCAGTGTCTCAAACACCATGACACCTTGCTTGGCACAGCTGCCAAGCATTAGAAATCCTGACAAAATAAGTGGTACCTGTCTCTGTACATGAAAAGCTGCATGGTAGGGAGCACTCTCCTCTTTCTGCAAGCTTCTTTTAGCTTTATTCCTCTTAAACTTTGCTCTTGCATGAAAACCCTCTCAGCTACCTGGCCATATGGTCACACGCACTACTGAAAGTGGCAGGGGAGACTGCTGATGTCTCCTTGCTGCTGTGTGGTTCACTTTCTTTGGAGGAGGGCTACCTTGTTGTCTATGCAATATAAAGCTGGAGGGCAGAGTTATGTTTGTTGATTTATTTCTCATTTTCTCTCCGTTCGTATTTTTCCATCCAAAAACTTGTCTCACTTCTACATGTTTCATTCCTAGCACTTTGTTGAAGCTTGACCTCTTACTGGTCTCCCAGCATACTGTGGTATGTTGTTGTACAACTGGTGTTATAATAAGATAAATGACAAATCAAGGGTTACATTAAAATCCCAGTGAATCAAATCAGTTCACCATAATTTCATTTCTAGGATATTTGTGAACTTGTTTCTGTGATGGCTTTTTTACCTAACAGTTTTTAAATAATTTGTCTTATTTGAAATAATGGAAACACTCTCGTTGATATTTTAATATTTATTACAGCTTGAAAATTGAAATGTTGCCGGAAGACAATGCTCTATGCAAAACAGACTATTTCTTGGAGAAAAATAGGTTTCAACAAGTTCTTGCAGAAGGCAATGGGCCCATAAGAGTGTGTCTGTTAGCCTGTGCTTGGCAACATTTTTCTTAGTGATGAGAACCACATCCCACAGAAAGGAGAACTGAATATAAAACTTCTCATACTTGATATCCAAGTAATTTGGGGATTTTTTTTTTAAAAAAAAAAGAAAGAAAGAAAGAAAAGCAACCAAACCAACTTTTGCTTTTCCTCAGTTGAAAAGTCCTAGGCTAAGGTTTTCATGGTGTAGTTCACTCACAGACATGCTGATGTGATTCTATTCCCTGAAAACATGAGAGAGATTTTTCAAGGACAGGAAAAAGCTGAAATGTCCAAAGCTTTAGTAAAGCAAAACTTCCATGTTCCAGTTAGTTTTCACTGAAATCAATATGACATCCTTGTGCTGAGAAGGCTTTGACTGCTGCTGGCTGGGCAGAAAACAGCACATGCCTTCCTCTAGTCAGTAGAAGATTGTCAGGAGGGCTGCCTCGTATTTGCTGTGGACCTATGTATGGCTTGTTGCAACATTAAGAGGGGTGGTTTCTGTGCAGCTAGTTTCAGCTGATGCTGTCAGTGATACCTGGCTCCTCAAAGTATAACATAGGAGGGGCAGAGGGAGAAGACAGGCTATGGAACCTGAGAACCAGTTCTAGAGGTGACTTGTGGCTCAGAGTTTCCTGTGCCATGGTGAATATTTTGCTTGAGCCAGGAATGAATACTGCTGGGAACAGTCTGCATTGCAAGTGCCTAATCTGTTGCTCTGCATGTGTTCTTGCCCACTTCCACTACCATCCTCCAGTATCGACACATAAGTTGCCAACTTGCATGTATGTGGAATCTCTGCTAAGCTTTGTCTGAGGAAAAAGTTAAGTTACATGGAAGATGGCTTTATATCCTGCTAAATTCTTAGGTTTTCACTCTCCCAGAGACTTCTCTTACAATGGATTTTCTACCTACTAACATCTCAGTCACTCCCTCCTGCATGCTAGTATTTTTTGGCAATATTAATCTCAAGCCACGGATTTCACAGATTTCTCCAAAAAGCCTGCCCCAGTTTATGTACAAAATACCTGGGAAACCAAGAGATTTTGTTTGCGGAGAATATCACAATCTTCAAGATTTCTTGGATGTGTGCCTGGAATTTGCATTCATGTGAAGCCACTGTCAGAAGCTGGCAGTAATCGAGCTCCATGTTTTAAGACATCTAGGGTAGGGAGTGTATCAAGCATGTGAAATGCCTGTATGAAAAATTTAACAACAGCATCCACAAATCTGACAAGTCCATGCTGCTTAGAGGAGTCTGGGCCTTCTGCTTATATCCCACTGACCTACTCTAATCAATCAATACCCAGTGAGTAGATAAGAAATGAGCAGATTGGAGGAGGAGGCAGAGGCTTATTCAGAAGATATCTGGAGAGAAGTCCTGGGAGCTGCTCCCAGTACCAGTTTCCCAGGCTGTCATGGTTTGACATGACAGCCTTTTCTGGTAAGGGGGAAGAGGCTGTAAAGATGGCTTCTGTAAGAAGTTGCTCAAAACTCTCTCCAGCTCTGAGCCAGACCCACTTCTGGGGCTGAGCCAATTAGATGCCTCCNGGTGATGGTTCAAGGAGCTGGAAGAGAGAGAGGAGTTCATAAAGGACTGTGTCCCAATGGAGGGCTCCCATATTTGCAGAAGCCATAGCTGTTCAGAAGACCCCATGCCAGAAAAGTTTGTGAAGGGCTATGTCCCATGTGAGGATCGCCTTTTTTTGCAGAATCCATAGCTGCTGGGAAGAAGCTTCTTGTTCTGTTCTGTTTCTTGTATGTAAACTGTTCTTACTTTCCTCTCTATGTACTGGAGTCTATTTTGCCAGAACCGTAATTGGCAGTGAGCCCTCCCTGCCCTTGTCTTGATCCACAGGGTCCTTGGTTGTATCTTTTTTTCCCTCCCATCTCACTGTGGCCTCCACTATCCTAAGGAGGGTGGGGGGTGATGGGGGTCAGTGAGCAAGAGACTATTATAGTGCTTCATTGGTGGCTGGGCAAAACAATGACAACTGTTTATATCCCAAAAGCCGGAGTAGTAGAACACAAACAGATTTCCAAATGGTTATGCTAGAGGAGTTTTATCAAATTTGAAGAAATTGAAGCTATTCAAATGACCTTTTAACATCCTCAGACATACAGACTAGTATAGCAAATTAATCAATCTCTCAGAGGGTTGCTACACAAAGTATTCAGAGGCACATCTCCAGCACACAAATAAGTTATTGGTTGATCTTTTATTAGCATTTTCTAAATCCTTTAGACTTCACTGAGATTTAATCTACTTATATATACACAATAGGTTCATGACACATTAGCTATGACTAAGAAAACTCGAAATAACCAAATTTCACATTCTCCGGTATCACAGGTGGAATATAAGGAAGAGAAGAAAGCCTGCAGACATTTCTCACCCCACCACAGGTAATCTAGATATGAGCTAAATTATGTTACTCAGAGGAGAAATGAGCCTGGCAACATGTGAGGCAAGGCAGCATGGTTACTGTCATCTTTTACAAAATGGTAACATTTATAGTGGCAGGCACATCAGGTCAGTGAGTTGTTATATTGACCTGTATCTTTTTATGTACAGTTGTTGAAAGCATCGTTGAAAGAAAATATTTGAAGATAGTATTGACTATAATCCCTGGATCAAACTTAGAAGGTGGAGCGTCCACCAGATTAGAACATGTGCACAATGCAGCAGACATAAAGGATGCAACTGGTATCAGAACTTCACTCAAGTGTCTTACTCTGGACATTTTTGCCAAGGGAGGAAGGGTTGATATTACCCATCTCATCATGGATGCTGATTAGCATGTGCTTTCTGAAAAGCTGCAGAATAGCTGTGCTGCGAAGTGGATAAACCCAATAGATAAACCTAGAGTTGATGCTGGCAGTTACTGAGACATTTGATACTCTGTAGGGTAGCCACAGGTATCATCCTAAAATGGAATCAAGACGTTTGACTCAAGATTCTAGGAAATTCAGGTTGAGTGACTCAAGCGCTTATTAAATGATACAAAATAGCTTCTTTTTTTTTTTTTTTTTTTTTTTTTGCAGGTTTTCATGAAGGAGCTATTGAGGGCAACTGTGCGCTTCTCAGACCCAAAACAGGCAGCATCCTTGGGTGATAGCATTACACTACAGGGTTACTGAAAGAGTTGCTTGAATCAATTAGAAGTTTCTGTGTGATGAAACATAAAAAATTACCTCAATTACTAACCTCCAGGTGTGCACTATCTTGCTTGAGGATGATGCCTCTAGGGTAACTGAGGAGAAAGTGGAAAAATTGATCTGATTTTTTTCCAAGAGAATAGAAGCTTTCATGTTTTTATCAAGAAAAAAGGTAATTGGGGGCGGGGGGGGGGGGGNGGGGGGGGGGGGGGGGGGGGAAGAACAAAGAAAACTACTAAATCATACTTAAATTGCCTTTTCTGCCTTAGAAAGTTCTTAGCTTGGAACCACCTTCAGCTTTAAAAAAAAATTACCACAGTGGAAATATGCATCAGAGTAGTGCTGCAAACTATTAATCTAGAAGAAAGTAGAAAGACATAACTTGCTAAAAATTAGCAGAAGAGTGGAACTGAAAAGAGCAGTAATACATCAGCATAGAAAAACGCCATCTCATAGTAAAATGGTCATTGAAAACAGCAGAGTTTAGCCCTTAAGTATATATTTTCACAGTACCTTGGAACTGGTAAAATACAATCAGGTATAAGAATGCCCCTTCTCAAGTATGATTAAAAGCTGCTTGGTCTTGCAGCTGTACCCACCAGAAAGTGAGATGTAGAAAGTTTTGGGGTGTTTTTATTTGCTTGTTTTGGGTTTTTTGGTTTTGTTCATTTTATTTTATTCTATTTTACAACCAAAGACACCTATGCTTTTCTCATTTCACTTCTGAATTCTTTCATAGCAGATCAATCAAATTCTGTCATAAAATCTAATTTCTTGGGTTGTAGCAGGTTCTCCAGCATTTGTGGAGAAGCACTGTATAAAGTGGGCTTATAGTTTTGGCTTTGCTAACCCTTTCTTCTACAAATCACAATATAATTTAGGGAAAAAAGAATAAAATCTCATTCACACTTCTAAAAAAAAACCCAAAAACCAAAACCACAAAAAACTTCAAAACGCAAAACGTCAAAAATACCCAAACCCACAAGAAATTTGCCAAAAAGTATTGAAATGACTGACTCATCCATTTGAAAATGGCAAGGACTTGTATGAAAATTGAAAAGGTCAGACAATATTATACAAATTCTCCCTCAGAGAAGGAAATTTATTTTTGGGGAGAGATTACAGCCTGAGCCAAATTGCATTTCTCTTTTCTGTAAGTGTATTCTCTTAATTCCTTCTTCCTAGGTGCAAACATTTCATTTGAATAGACTCTCATAAATAATAAACTGCATTGTTACTTACTGTTTCACAGGTTTGCTATTACATCTACAGACCTGGTCAACAGATTGTGAATGTTGATATAATTGGTATGTGTTACGTTGTTTTCAGCATTTAACCACTTCAGATCTTTGCCAAAACAGATCATTTCCTGACACGTGAGAGAGTTGGTAGACGTACCTTGTATTATAACTATTAGAAGGAGAATATCATGTAGCATTAAGTGACATACTGTATGAAAATAGCTGTTTCAGAAAAATGCTGATCTTCATAAGCAGTATGATTGGGTTTGATGAGACAGTCAGGCTAATGCTCCGTTGGTTTTGCACTGCTAGCCTTTATTGATAAACTCCATCTTATCAAATATCTGCAGGCTTATTCCAGCTGTGCTACTTTTGCATCTTGTGTATGAGCACATTGGTTTTCTTCTGTCTGCCTGTAATTTTCTAGTGCTCAGAGTTACATTCCAGTTTTACATTCTCATGTTCAACTGTGTCACTAGCCTTTCATACTAACAAAATGGAAAATATTTCATCATGAGATATATTAATGGGTGACAACATGAATGATGCATCATTAACTCTCTTGGTTTTTCTGCAACATTATGCTGTGCTTACTCTAAGATGACAAACCTTGATGTGGTTCCTTAGAGCAACTCATGCTGCTCACAGTCTACTGTCTTTCTTGACAGGCCTCTGGATGAGAATACAAGGCTTTTGACAAAGCAAGACTTTTGATATTGTCTCACATAAAACCATCACAGGAAAACTCAGTCAGTGTGGCTTGGATAAGTGGATGGTGAGGTGGATTGAGAAATGGCTGGATGACAGAGCCCAGAGAGTGGTGATCAACAAGGCTGATTCAACTTGGAGGCCTGTGGCCAGTGGAGTTCCACAGGATTCAGTTCTGGGCCCAGTCTTATTCAACATCTTCATCAACAACCTGGATGAGGGGACAGAGCAAGTTGGCTGATGACACCAAACTGGGAGGACTGGCTAATTCCCCAGAAGGCTGTGCTGCCATTCAGCAGGATCTCGACTGGCTTGAGAGTTGAACAGAGAGGAACCTCATGAGGTTCATCAAGGACAAGTGCAGAGTCCTGCACTTGGGAAGGAACAACCCCATGCACCAGGACAGGCTGGGGATTGACCTGCTGGAGAGCAGCTCTGCAGAGAGAGACCTTGGAATGCTGATTGATAATAAACTAACCATGAACCAGCAATGTGCCCTTGTGGCCAAGAAGGCCAATGGCATGCTGGGATGCATCAAGAAGAGTGGTCAGCAGGTCGAGGGATGTTCTGCTCCCCCTCTCCTCTGCCCTGGTGAGGCCTCGTCTGGAGTCTCGTGTCCAGTTCTGGGCTCTTCAGCTCCAGAGGGACAGGGAAATGCTGGCAACAGATCAATGAAAGGCTATCAAGATGGTCAGAGGACATATTTCTCCTATGAGGAAAGGCTGTGGAACCTGGGATTCAGTCTACAGAACAGAAGACTAAGTGGGGAATCTCATTAACACTTACAAGTATTTAAAAGTTGTATGTCAAGAGGATTGATTGGTATTTTTTTCTGTGGTCTCCAATGGCAGGACATAAGGTATGGACATGTAATGGATTTGAGGTGGTGTCATGGTTTGACGTGACAGCCATTTTTGGTAATGGGGAATGGGCTTTAAAGATGGCTCCTGTAAGAAGATGCTCGAAACTCTCCCCAGTTCTGAGGCCAGACCCGTTTCTGAGGATGAGCCAATTGGACGCCACGATCACGGAATAGGAGGGTTCTACCTGTTCCTTCTTCTTCTGCCTTTCCCTCTTTTCCAATTGGTGGTGATGCAAAGAGTTGGAAGAGAGAGAAGTGACCATGCAGACTCCAAGGTCAGTGAGGGAAGAGAGGAGGAGATGTGCTCGAGCAGAGACCCCCTTGCATCCTGCAGAGAGGACCGGTGAAGCAGAGATTTGTTTGCATTTTGGTAAAGACCCCGCATCAGGGGCAGTGACTCACTTCTTTAAAGACCTCATGCCAGGGGCAGTGACTATGACAAGAGGAGGCCGTGTCCCATGTGAGGGATCCCATATTCACAGAAGTTATAACTGGGGAAGAACTCATGCCAAAGAGATGCATGTTGTGCATGCATGTATGCATGTTGTGGTGCTTTATTGCTGGCTGAGCAAAACCACAACAGCTGGAACACAGAAAGTTCCACTTAAACATAAGGAAAACCTTCTTTTCTATGAGGGTGAGGAAGCCCTGACACAGGCTGCCCAGGGAAGGTATGCAGTCTCCTTCTCTGAAGGTTTTCAAAACCCACCTGGACCTTTTCTTGTGTGACCTGATTAAAGTGAACCTGCTTTAGCAGGGGAGTTGGACTAAATGAACCATAAAGTTCCCTTTCAATTCCTACCCTTTTATGACTCTGATTCTATGCTGCAAGGATTAGAAGTTTACAGTAGAATTCACACATAAATACCTAAAAAAGCTAAACTACACTCAAACCAGAGTTGTCTGCATAAATATCATCCACACATCCTTTCTCTTTAAAAAAAAATATATATATTTTATGCTAATTCAGTAAATTTTCCTTTTGATGATCTGTACAGTCCCAGACTGGCCTAATCCCAGCTTTGGATGTAGTTACACTAAGGCTATTTCAAGAGTCTTCCTCACTGAAAAACAGTTGAAAATAGCTATTTCAGAAGAATGGTAGAAACACTATGATTGACTTCAGATCACATCCAGACTTCTATTTTGAGCCTTAAGTCTCACGACTGTTAATACATGTAGTTACACATCCTGCCCTACATCCACTACAAGTTTAGTTCACAGGAATACTATCCAGCGGAATGAAAGTGAAATCAAAGTAAATTTCTGAAGGACTGGTTAAGAGATTTTCAGAAAGTGCCACAATTTTTTGATCCAAATCAACAAGTTTCCCTGAAACTACAGGTAAAGAATCAATGTAAACAGAGATTATTATGTTTAATGAACTGCTCAGTATAGGAAAATTGCCCATGTATTTCTATCAGGAGAACCCATCAGAACATTACTTTGCAAATCAGGCTTTGCTCTCTAGCATATAAATACAGCTTTCATTTTTTCAGATGACAGTTACAAAAAAAATCAATTCAAGAAATTAACTCAGTTTACAGTGAGCAAGTAATATTCTTGTACCACTTTATGCTGCATTTATTAAGTAGAAATCAAGAGAATGGGCAGAGTTCTTTAGCTTCAGTTTGTGTGACAGCAAGCTCATCTGCATTTTGTACAGTTTGTCTGTATGTTCACCTTGTGCAGACACTGAGGTTTCAGAGCACACACATTATGCAGGAAATCATTAGTTTACATAGTTTTATTTAAAATTAAAATTATTGATCAAATAATAACGCTTTGATATGTGGGCACAAAAATCAGTAATAGATTAACATACCACAGTGGGTCAAACTTTTAGTACTTTAGAATCAATCATTGTTTAGCAGCTTTGAATTACTTTTCAACTTGTGTGTTAGTACATGAAATATTAAGTAGATTTTTTTTTAACTCATGCCTCAGAGCATTAAGCTACAGGTATGTGAAAACATCAACAGGTGAAAATATTTCCAACTTCTTTCAAGAACTTACAGTGAGAATGAAATTCCACCTTCTGAATTAAGGCCAAAGCAAGCATTTCCTGGAAACCAGAAACTGAGTTTTGACAAATGATCACTTGCTTTTAAGAGAGCTCCAAATCACATCATAGTTATGTGACCACTTTAATTGTACAATCAGGTAACAGTAATTTCAGAAACAATGCTTGGGTTGGTGTGCAGGTACTTCAACACCTGGTCTTTCTACTGTGTATGTAAAGAGATGCCACACCGCACAAACGCTTCTCTTTTCACATCTGAGAACACACACAGATCACTAACACATGGATCAAAAAAAAATAGATTCATGAAGTCCATGTGCTAGATTTAGCTCTTGAGTTATTTTCTAAATTTTTTTATAATTTTCAAGGTACTTTTAATTGCTGAAGAAAACCTAGTCACCGACAGTGAGGGCTGCAATGCCCTTCAGTCAATCATCTGGTTTGATGGAAAACTGAAAAACTAAGACTAGCACAAGAATATCAAATTTCATTTAAACTTTTTGAATACTAGACTGAAATGCAACAGTATATAGGCTGCAGGTAACTGGTTTCATTAGGAAGCCCACAAAGCCAGAGGTCAGCTAATTAACACGTAACAGTCCTTACAATGGCAATGCAACACTAAATGAAAATAATGAGTAAAACTGGAATTTTTAAGGGGCAAGAAAATTGATGAAGCTGTGTCTGGTGTAGCCTGGATTTGAGTAAGACAATGGAAATGACTTTTTGTTAAATATAAGTATTAGCAGACCCTTTCAATGTATTTTCTCCTGCGTAAGAACACCTTTTCATTTCAGGCTCATTTGATTTGAACAACCTTGTCACACCTACTGAAGTAATTAAAACATTTTCAGCACTAGTTGGAAGAAGTATATGTCAACTGCTCATTTTCAGAGTTCTTCCTATTGATGAGAAACTATTTGCATAGGTTTTTGCTTTAGAATTATTCTTGTCTGAGTAGAGACCACTCTAGAGTCTTCTAGCAGGATGAACTTTGATTATTCTGTGACTTTCCACTGCTGTAACTCCATGTGGAAACTATTTTTTTAGAAAAGTATTCACCGGATTATAACTGAATTGGCCACCTTTGCTGATTAGATGGATTTGTTAAAACCAAAGCAAATGCCAGCTCAGAGCTTTAATCAATCTATGTAACATTCTCTTAAGCACAATGCCTGATACTTAATCTGTCTCATATCACTTTTTCATTAATAAATTGCTTACTGCTCTTGCTTTCAGTATAACTGCATGTAGTACAGACACATTTTTTGCTTCCTTGTTCTCCTTCTGTTTTAAACTCATAGTTAGGCAGCAGGATGTTAGACCTCTGTGGGAATTTCTAGCCAAATAGCTTAAACAGAAATCCTAGGGAACAGCATAAACTACCTTTTGCAGAGAAGAAAAATTGATAAACTGAGAAGGAAACATACTACTCTTCCATGAATATCAGGTTATGTGAAGTGTGCCATAACTTTACTTACATTAGGGAAATTATATGAGAAGATAAAATCTTAAATTGAAAAAGCCTGAGGTAAATTGCTAACTCTCTGGAACTACTTGTATTATAGAAGTCTGCTTGACCGGAAAGACACACTAAAACTGGATGCAAATTTTGAGGATTTCATTCTAATTTTATGTTGAACATCTCCGAAAAGGGTTAAGGATTAATTTCAATATGTCCTTGCTGACATGAAGTCAGATGGAGGTGTGACTGTGGTAAAGCTGTGAGAAAAAATATAGTATAATAAGCAACAGAAATGTAGGAACAAAAATTAATTTGTGCTGAGCTTAAAGACATGGGTCTTCCATTTCCCATGTATCTTCACTGATTTCCAGGGACTTCCTTGAGACCTTCAAACCAGAAATATGATTATAATAAACTTTTAAATGTCTAATTTGCTTGTGGTACTTTGACTTCACACCTGGTTTAACACCTGTTTTACATTAAATTTCACTGAGGTCCTTGAAGCTCACAGTCAGTTTTTGGAGAGAAGAGGAAGAAAAAATATGGATTTTCATGATAGGAAATAGCATGTACTCCAAATAATCCATCTCCACAAGAAAAAGCTCCCAAGTGATGGTGATATAGATCCTCTAATGTGTGCTTCAGGATTTCAGGGAAAGCTAAATCTCAAGGGAACAGGGTAAGTTATGGTCCCTTCCCTGGCTTCAAGAACTTAATGCACGAAGAACAGCTGAGTGTTGGTACACTGCCAAGGTACTAAAAAGTCCATCTAAATTACCATTATCTTTGCAACAGGCTCCCCCAAACTCTGACCTTGAGAGTTGCACAAAACCACAGGAAATTGACCCTGGTTCTGTAGCTGAGTGAGCATTAGCTGGATCAGATTCATTTTTCCAGTCATGTTGCTCACAGATCCACTGAAGACTGTATCACAGAAGTATTTCATCCAGCGTAGTTCTCTGTCGTGCTGTAGACCTGCATTACAGAGTCCAAAGGAAGAACACTAAGCTTAGCACAAAGCAGTGATGCAGCTTTCTAGGAGAGGCTGCAGACTGAGCACATCATCTTCAGCATCAATTACCAGTTGGGAAAGAGCAGGCATCAGGTAAATGGGTACTTGGTAGTTTTTTTCCCTGGAGCACAATTCCAAATTCTGCCTCAGAACTTGTGATGTAAAGTTACATTTTTTGAACTGCTTTTCTACTACTGTTTTTTAAGTCCTCCACTATTTTTCAACTGTTTAGCATAAAAAAAAAAGACCAAACCAAACCCCAGATATTGCCTTTTCACCTGTTTATCAAATTAAGACACTCATTTTGTATCAAATTAATTTGATATAAAATTCATTTATTTTGAAGAAACCTCTTTCAAGTTCTTCAAAACCCTTTCTGCTTGTTTCTGTACTCTGGTATGATAAAAGCTCAAGAATAAAAAGAGAATTTATGATCCTTGGAAGAAGGGTCAAGTAACTCAAGAAGACTACAAAGAAGTTCTGAGGTTATACAGGGAGAGGATTGCAAAGGCCAGGGCACAATTAGAACTTAAAATGGCCACTGCTGTAAAAAACAATAGGAAAAGTTTCTATAAATAACAACAAAGGAGAGGCTAAAGAGAATCTTCATCCTTTAATGGACACAGGATGAAGCTTAGTGACTAAGGATAAGGAAAAGGCTGAGGTACTTAATGCCTTCATTGTCTCAGTCTTTAATGGTAGGGCCAGTTGTGGTCATGATAATTGGCCCCCTGAGTCAGAAGGATGGGGGACAGAATGAAGCCCCCACAATCCAAGGGGAAATGGTGTGTAACCTGCTGCTCCATCTTGACAAACACAAGTCCATGGGCCTGAATGAGATCCACTTGAGGGTGCTGAGGGAGCTGGTGGAAGCACTTGCCAAGTCACACTCCATCATCTACCAGTAGTCCTGGCTCACTGGGGAGGTCCAGTCAACATGGCTGTATGAAAGGCAGGTCCTGCTTGACTGGCACATCTAGTAGATGAGGGAAAGGCTGTGGATGTGGTCTTCCTGGACTTTAGTAAGGCCTTTAACAGTCTCCCACAGCATTCTCCTGGAGAAACTGGCTGCCCTGCATGGCTTGGATAAACCCAGTTTGTGTTGGGTGGAAAACTGCCTGAATGGCTGGGCTCAGAGAGTGGTGGTGAATGGAGATAAATCCCATTGACAGCCAGTTACCAGTGGTGTTCCCCCAACTTTATCAATAATGATCTGGATGATAGGATCAAGTGCACTCTCAGTAAGTTTGTAAAGTACACCACAATGGGTGTGACTGTAGATCTGCTTGAGGACAGGAAGGCTCTTCAGAGGGACCTGGACAGGTTGGATGGGCTAAGGCCAACAGTATGAGCTTTAATAAGTCCAAGTGCCAAGTCCTGCACTTGGGCCACAAGCCCATGCAGCACTGTAGGTTTGAGACAGAGTGTCTGGAAAGCTGCCTGGGCAAAAAGGACCTGGGGTTATTAAATCATCATCTGGCTGCACATGAGCCAGCAGTGTGCCCAGGTGGCCAATGGCATCCTGGCCTGTATCAGAAATAGTACAGCATGCAGGACCAAGGAAGTGATCGTCTTCCTGTAGCTGGCACTGGTGAGGCTGCACCTTGAATACTGTGTCCATTTCTGGGCCCCTCACTACCAGAAGGACATTGAAGTGCTGGAGTGTTTCCAGAGATGGGCAGCAAAGCTGGTGAAGGGTCTAGAGAACAAGTCTTATGAGGAGCAGCTAGGAAGGTGGTTGCTTAGTCCAAACAGGAAGAGGCTGAGGAGAGACGTTATCACTCTCTACAACTGCCTGACAAGAAGTTGTAGTGAGGCAGGGGCTGCTCTCTTCTTCCAAGTAATGAATGACAGGACAAGAGAAAATGGACCCAAGTTGCACTAGGGGAGGTTTAAACTGGATATGAAGAACTTTTTCATTGAGAGTGTTGTTAAGACACTGGCACAGGCTGCCCAGAGAGCTGGTGGAGTTGCCATGCCTGGAGATATTTAAAAGCCACGAGGCTGAGGTGCTGAGGAACATGGTTTAGTGATGGGCTTGACAAGTGTGAGGTTAGTGGACGGACTTGATGGTCTTACAGGTCTTTTCCAATCAAAATGATTCTAAGAAAGCACAATAGGACTAACGTCCTTAAAAAATTTTTTTAATTTCAGTTGAGGTTAGTCTCAGGAACCAGCAGATTGATTGCCCCTTTATTTTTTTTCTCTGCTTTGTGCTTCACTTCAATGGCTTCTTTAGAAGGTGGCAAAAGCCAGAACCAAACCTTTAAATCAGTTATGTATGCTGCATGGTTAAACACTTGACTTTGTAGCACATAACTTAATCACAAGGTCAGGATAACTTACTTTCATTAATCTTTGATCCTTGATATAAAACTCAAACACAAGAAACATGATGCTGTCTTTACAAATTAGGCTTTGAGAGGCAGGGAGGGTTCTAAGCAGCACAGTGTGAGAGATAATAGGCCAGTGACTTAATGTGAGCTTAAGTGTTTTAAGCAAATTACATTTCAGTTGATGGGACATGTAAGAGCCAAGTTCAGTGAGGGGTTCTGTCTTAGTAAAAAGAGAGCAATAACTTGATGATTATCCACAGGGATTGTCTAAGAACTATACTAAAGATAGTTCAGAAATGTTCTTTTTTATCTTCTAGAAAACACAGACTATGCATTTTTGATGAATCAGACAGAAAATGTACTGGTTTAAATTGAAAATAGCTCAAAGGAATCAGAATAATTTCTATGCCTTAACAGCACAGCACTTCTAACTGGAGCATTGCTGATTTTCAACAGAAAGGCACACAACGTAATTCAACCAGAAGCACACAAGACAGAATATCCTTTAATGTGCAGTTAGGAGACACCATGAGTTTGACAACTTTTGTTTTGCCTGACAGTTTTCACAGTAATCTGTATTTCAAATGAGTAGCCACTTGCATAAGGAACAACAAAAGTTGGGGGGGGGGGGGGGGGGGGGNNNNGGGGGGGTGTGTGCAGGGAAGGTAGTAATTTTGGTCCCAGAAACAAATTATAGCACTAGCCAGTTGCCTTGGGATGTGAACATCTCTCCTCCAGGACACTCCACTAATGAGCTCACAGACAATATGCTTCTCATCATTCTTCCCTTTGCAGCACCTAGATCTGTCTGCAGAAGAACACTGGGTCTTCTGGCAGCAGCTAAGTCCACAGATGTGGGTATAACATTAATTTTTTAATTAAGTGCTGCAATTAACTTGTAGGATGTTGAACCCATGGTAGCAGAAGTCATCATGTTATGAATACAAACTCTACCTCCAAAGCTTGATAGAAAAAATAGCAACTTGGGAAGAGATATTCTCTCCATGTCCTGTGAGACTGAAAAACTTTATGAGCTTCATTTATACACAGAAAAAGATTCATGTAACAGATACATGAACCTTCCTGTTTCTATGGCCTCTTATCACAGGTCTCTTTTTGCTTGCAATGTGAAATTACATCACATTAATCAACAGCATGCGGCATAATATGTAGCTGGACTGTGGTAAAAATCTGAGCTAGTAAAAATAGCTGGCTGATAAAATACAAAGCAGGACATTGTCTCTCACAAGTTATATTCAATAATTGTTCTAATGAAAGCTGAAGAAAAAAAAATTGTGGCTTTGGTTTGTATTTTCTCTCCGCTAAGATCTTCAAGTTCACAAAATAAAACATCACTGTTCAGTTGACAATAGTATTTCATAAGGCCAAAACATTTTTCTATGGCTTTAACACTTATCAAAAGTTTAAAACTATAACTGCAGATGACTATTTGTGCAATGCCGCCATCTTACAGTTTCGGTTAATCAAACAGTGACTTCTTTGGTAAGTGCTCATTTAACAAGCTTTATTTGTATCTAGTTCTTTCCAGGATAATAAAAATCCAAAAATCTGCTTCAATATAATTTTTAAAGTGAGATGTTAAGTGTGCTCTGGACTTCTTTAATCTCTAAAACACTTAGTGTGATTTTCATTTATCCCCAGTCTTTCGCAAGAGCTTTTCATTTATCCCCAGTCTTTCCAACAGCTTTTTTTGCTTTTTTTTTTTTTTTTTAATATTGCAAATTGCTGTGTTGGACTAATCTGTCCAGTTGCTAACAGGGAAGTTAGCAACAGAAATTGAAAACAAGATCGTATCTGAAATACCTGTAACATTTTCTTACCATTACAGTTAGGAGGTATCCCTCAGTAGGATATATTTGCTGCAGCTATTTGAGCAATCTGAAGGAAGTACTTACTTTTTAACTCTGCAGGGAAGCTTGAAAGTGGCTCAATTTATTTTTTAGTTCTCTTTAATTCACAGGAAGAAGCAACACATTTTTAAACTGTTTATTCAGCTTCAGATATCCCTTCTGAAGATACCTGTGGTATATTTGATATACATCTTCCCTCATTCCTTCAAACACTTCATCTTTGAGGTAATTTAGGACAAAATATAAGAACACTTTTAAAAAATAAAAGCAAGAGATCATTAAAAAAAATAGGCAGGTTAAATAGAAAAATATTCTGTCATCCTTTCACTACAAATAGTTTCAGCATAATGCACTTCAAAAAGCAAAACAGTAAGGTCACTAAATCCAGAATTAAGTGTATATCTCAAGCAAAAGTGACTTAAGCAAGCATTTCACCTGAGTTTACATTTCAGGGATTGGGCCCATAGCAATAGAGAAGATAAAGCATCCAGGGTCACATTTTCCCATGTCATTCTTACTTAGAGGGGTCTAAACTGTATTTTGTTGGCTCAATGTGGGCAAAAGATGGTCACTCTCTATAGCAGCATCTCCATTCATGCCTGTCAGCCAGTACTGCATTTGCGAGTATTATCTTATCTGCATAAAGGGATCTATACCCAGGGAGATTTGGGGAAACATTAGCAATGGTGTCCTGCTGTCCCAGAGGGACTTTTCAGTTTCAGGAGTATATTCCAGAGATGCAAGGCACTTGCTGGTAAGGCCTGAGATGAAACTTGTGAGTTCAGAAGGTGGTCCTCTGTCTGTTCAACGGTAAGGGTATGCCACACTTCCTGTGAGATAATTCTGAAGGAAGTCTGATTTAAAATGTAGCATCCTCTAGTATGCATGAAGATTATTCCTTTGGAAAGCATGATTCCACCCTCTTATTTATAAGCTATACTGAAAGCCTGCAATACTCTAAGCAAGATATTTTTACAGTTGTAAAGATATGTTTTGGGAATGACACAGGCAATGCAAGTTATAGTTCCTTAAGCTGAATGAAAAAAGCTAATCGGAGTCTTCATCATCGAGGTATTCCTCTGCGTTACTTAATGTTCGGACTGTACCTGGAAAGAAACAAAGCTCTCTTAATCCAGGGCAAAATAATAAAAAGACTCACATTTGCAACACTTGCAAACTAGCATCTGATAAACCCGCTTCCTCTGTCATTTTGAGATGTTAGGGCTACACAAGTGGGGTTGTATATCTGGATATTAAAGGCAGGGCTAAGCCAGTAATCACACTTCCTACATTTGAGATTTAGTCTGTTTGAGACCTTTGAGAGCCATCTTCTGGTTCCTTGGAATGTGTACAGCAGTGGTGGAAGTTTTTAATTCTGTTTTCTGTATGTATGACCTTTAAATCACACAGGAAAGGATGGGTGAGTTGGTGCAAGAGCCACTATGGTTTCATTCTGAGTGCCTAACTAACTTAAAAAAAAAACTGACTTCCCTGCTTAAAAATCAAACACATTCCATTTATTCTCCCTTCTCCCTTCCTTCTCATAAGTATTTCTCTTATCTACCTATGAGCTTTCACTTTTGAAGAATAGTAAGCAGAAAACAGGAGTACCGAAGTTTATTCAGCAGATATGTCGCAGAGCTTGGAGAACTACACCTAACTTTGGGACTGTACAAAGGCAAACAGAATGGGCTTTTTGTGATAGATTATTTGCCTACAGATTTTCAAATATATGTGAATAGGAATATGGATTACATATCATGTATACTGTATTGCACTACTGAGAACCAGGAACCATAAGATCCTAGTAAGTCGTAGCTTTGCCATAACATATTAAACTAAGTATTAAAATTACCAGGTGCAGACATAACAGGACTGACGTAACACTGACAGACAGAAATGATGACCATGCTATCCTAGACTTCTGGAAGAAGAAAAATTAAAACTGACCTGATCAACTGTTTTGATAAAAGCAATTCTTTTTCCTTTTTGAGTAGGCAAAGTAGCAAGGAAATGAAGGAAAGAAATGTGCTGAAGGGGCCATTTATCCTTTCAAGAAAGGATAAATCCCATTTCTTCAGTCTAACAAGTGTTCCATTTTTCGGGAGCACAAACAACATACTATGTACTTCCAAAACAGGACTTTATTATCTTTAATTTCTTAGAATATACTTCAGCAATCATAACATCTGAATGTGTATGCATACACACAAACCACAAAACTGAAAATTTAAGTGGAGGCAAGTAAGCTTCCTGGGATAAACCAAAGTTTTTTTTTTATAGACAGACCGTGATAGAAGCCATATCTAAGGAAGAGCAGATTTGAAAATGGAGACCGTAAGACTACTGATACAGGATTGAATCTCTGAAAAAGAATAATCATTTCACTCATAGACATTGGGAATACTGAAAGGTATAATCAACGGACCAAGGAGAATTAATAAATGAATAAAACGAATGAATTAAAATAACCAAGAAAATAATACAAGAAAAGTGTATAGACTGGTGGTGTCACGGAGAGTATAGAGGCCAAATGAATGCTGAAGAACAAACAAGGAAGCCAATATTGAAACTACAGTTAGAGTCTTGTATCAAGGTAAATAAGATAATGTGCAAGAGTACCAGAAAGTAGTGATAGATGAAGTGATCAAGAATGAAACATCAGTCAACTACGAAACACAATTAATTTAGAGAGAGTAAAGCAAATGCACTCTAAGTAGAACCTAAGTTAACTAGTATCAGAAAATGAAACATATACAATTATTATGGACATCAGAACAGAAAATACTCTTGTACCAGATGCCTACGACTGACTGGCAAAGATTAAATAAGTGCTCTTAACACAGGTTTACTAACTTAACTATCAGAAGAAATTGTGACCTTTGTTAAAACTGATTTCTTCAGAGTCAAAACCAATGGAAACAATTTAAGATTTTCTTGAAAACCCTGATGTCATCTCTGTCAAAAAGCTTTGCTGTAAGTATTCTTCTTGGCCTTCTAAAGCTGCAGTCAGCTGTTCCACTACTTGATTCCCGTAACTGCTAACCATCCACATTAGCATTCCCTCTATTGTCCCTAACCTTGAGACAATGCAGTTATTAGACTTTATATCCCACTGATATGAGCTCTAACTGTTTGTGTTTTTAAGTAATTTCTCATTTCATGTGTAACTTGAGTAGCGTTTCCAGTCTAACTTCAGCCTCTTGAAAGCTACAGGTAGCATCGATTTTGTGATACTGAAGAATTCAGTCTTTGTTCAGCTTTTTAAATTAGCCTTGTAACTCTTAACTCTTCTGTAAATGGACACTGTGCTATTAGGATAGCTGAATGCAAGCAGGAGACAGTGAGACTATTTTGAAAAATACCTGAAAGCATTCTTTTTTTATTTCCCTATTAGTCAATCAGAAACAAGAATAAGAATTTTTTTTTTAATTAGCACTACGAAAATAAACCAGAAGTTTCCTTCGGTGTTTGTTTGGCTTAGTTTGCAGGAAGGAAGGGATAAGGGGGAACATATTCCATCATTTTACTTTCATATTCTGCCCCTTGTGGTGGTCCTATCTTCCATTTCCATCCCTTCGCCTAATATTTCCACATCTATTGAACTCTTTTGCCCCCTGCTGACATAAGATAGCATTTTGTATTGAGTCAGCAACACTCAATGTGAAAAGCCACAGATCTCTATCACAGTTCTTCTGAACCGACCCTCTCAAGTGAACTCTTCCAAATAAAACTCCTGTGTTTGATCCCAGGTGTTTTTTATGGTTAACAACATACAGCTATTTGGTCAAAGTACTCTGTTCTCTGGAAAAGGAGAAATGTATCAGAGTATCAAAATCTGAAATACCTGCACTCTGTTTCTTCTTGAGCAGAGAAGCACAAGCTGCATTTGTTGCCATGTCTAAGGCCAGTTTCTTTTCATTGTTCTTCAGATCTGTTCTTGCTCCTTCATAATAGAAAATATTCATCATTAATCCTTGTCCCAGATATTTATTGAGCAGTCAATAGCATGGGTAGAACAATAATGGACAAGGAAATCTCATCTGTGGACTGTTCTGAAGCAGATTAAGAGCTATGGATGCTCTTCCATAAGCTACAGGCAGCTAAGGAACTCACTGGCTGCCTTCCCTTTCCAGGAAGCAGATGTCCCTACTGTTCTGGGGTTAAGTGCCTAATTTTCTCTGCAAAGCAGGATGAATTCTATCTCGAGCAGGTGAGAGGTCTACTTTCTAAACAGCTGTCACAATTTTCTGCAAGGCTTATAAAGTCAGGCAGGTAAGCTTGCTAAGGACTGTACCTGGGTTACAGGGAACACTTTAAAAAATACAGATTAAAAAACATTTGGGAATCTAGTCTGCCACACACATTGTTGAAACCTTGGTGAAGATCTTTACCCTTTGCCAGCAGCACCTCTACAATATCAGCATAACCTTTCCATGCAGCAGCATGCAAAGCTGTGTCTCCCAATTTGTTCTGTGGAGTTAGAGGGAAAAGCAACAGGATTAAAACACAGCAAAAAAACTTTCAGCTTGTACCAAGGATGAATAACCACACCTCTACTGGAAAAGTCTGTTGGTTTAACCCACCTGTTGGTTTAGCTCTAGGTTTGCCTGGGTAAACAGAACATCCACTATATCTGCAGAAAACAGGAAGGGGAGGAAATGAAGAAAAAAAATTATGTGAAAACAAAATGGGCTTTTTTGTGTTCATAGCCTAAATTTTCATTAAGATTAAATGAAAGTGCAATCCAACCAGCTACTGAAAACCTGTAATGGTCAGATCACATTGAGCAAACAACCATCAACCACAAAGAAACGCTATTGCATAAAACACTCAAAACAATACCACTTCTTTTTGGTCTGTATTTCTTCCCACATTGCCTTTAACAGTTATACTGACTGGAATCTGTGCTTCGACGTTAGCAACAAAACAGAGCATTTGATGGAGCCGAATCCCCCTTTCAGCTTTAACTTTTCTTTTCAAAAAACTAGAATGCCATTGAAAAAATCCTGTCTTTATTATTTAGTACTGCAATTTTGGAAAACATTCTAACAAGCAAACAAAAAAAAAATCCCAGAGAACAGATATTTCAAATTAATTCTCCGATACCTTTGTGGCCTCCGTGGCAAGCCCAGTACAGAGCTGTGTTTCCAGCTTTGTCTAAGCCATTGACTCCAACTCGATTATCCAAACATTCTCTCAACCAGCTTAAATTGCCTGAAAGATAAATCAGTTTTGATGGTTTATTTTCCCTTTGAAAAGTTACCATTAAAAGATACATACTTCTTTCTGAAGGATATCAGTTGTCCTTCGAATTTGAGGAGAAAAAGTGATTAGCAGCAACACTTAAAACTCACAACCAGTTTGAGCCTTACCAAACATCTTTTCTTCAATGCATACAAAATTTTAAATCTTTGCAAAATGGATATTACCAAATGGATGGTAACAAACTATTTATCTGTGTATTAAATCAGAGAGTTGTAATTCTTCCAGGCTGCAAACCAGCTCAGCTTTTGAGAGCTACAAAATTTACCAGGCAACCAAAACAGATAGGACATCTTCATTTTAAATATATTATTTTGGTAGAAGACAAAACATCCATTATCATTGCACAACTAAAACCCAAATCACACTTACCACGTTTGGCAGCTTCGTGCAGTGGATTATCAATAGACTCAGCTTGTTCTGCCACTGAAATGAAACAGAGAGTGAATTCTAATAACTTTTGAATGTAAACAACTATTTCACACCTGTGTGGAAATAAAACTTTGATTTATTCCAGAAGAGCCAGTAACACACATTTTATTCTAACATGAAATGGAATTTCTGAGTGATGCACTACTATTTCCCATGTATGGGAAAGCAATTCCAAGAAGAGCTTGTGAAAGTGTCAAAGAACAGTATCAAACTGATCAGTGGTTGCAAGCTACTGTGAATCTAGCAATACTTCATCTCAGTTGTTACCTCCCTTTCTACACACATCAGATGATTTTGAGCAGTTGTATGTAGCTAGGCTTTCAACCTACAGCTTGCCATCTGTAGCTCTGAGTGAATTATTTCCAAAGAGTCTGTGAAGGGTAACTAAAAACATTGACTGTCAACAGCTTTCCTATTTGTTTTACAGAGATTTTTCTATTATTATTTACCCTGGAAAACTTGCAGGAGGCCCATAAATCAAAACTGCTTTAACAAAGTATGTAGTGATGGGCAGATTGATGTTCAGGTTTCTGTAGACATTTTCCTCATCTCACACGCTTTAGGGTTTACTAGAGAGAAGCAGCAAAAACTTCCCAGTCACTGCTGTTGCAACAGCAAAAAAAAAAACCACAGTGAAACAGTTGAAAGTGGGTCCATGATTTCGAAACTCTTTTTCTTTTTTAAACTTCTTTTTTAGGTGGAAAACCCTGCGGATACTGATGGTACAGGCAAGTAATACAGTGTACAAGCTGAGATGAGAAGGCTCTCTACAGCTTATTATAGGAGGCAGGGAGAATGGGAACGGATGTTCCTCAGATCAAACTGTAATTAGATGCAATGCAGGCTAACATCATGCAAGTCAGTTACCAAATAAAGTTTCAACACTACTGTAGCTTATCCAGATCTTTTCTTACTTTGGTGTGTATTCTTCCCATAATGCTTACAGCAGCAAGGTTTGACATGCTCTTCTCTCTAGCTGTGAGTAAAATGAAATGCAAATGCTATATTCCAATATTCCAGTTAAAAAAACAATTGTGCAGCAAACAGAACCCTGAAGCAGAGTGGGAGAAGACAGTCATTACACCAGCAGAACATGCTAGTCATATTGAGCAGTGCTTGCTGGGCACAGCAGAATGCATTAATGCTAACAACGTTGTCTCAAAAGCCTAAAAATAACTTTGTCTTTAGAAAGCTCGTCAGAAACTCAGTAGTAAGTACTCTTAACGCAAGTAACATCGACTCTAAACCCATCAGCTTCTCAACTCAGTCTTTTCATATGTATTCCATCAAGCCCAGCAGATGGAGCATGAGACCCTAACCACAGACTTGATAGTTTCAGCTCTGTCTCCACCTTTTGCATAAATGTTGTAGAAAAGCACAGGAGCAAGAGATCACAGTGTTTAACGCTGAACCTGGGCAGCTGTAATGGTAGCAACCAGAGGAAGCAGGCCTTTTGGGGTTTTGCAGTTTGTCTAAACCAGGGGACATGTTCCTGGTACTCTTCACTCTTGGTGTCTGCAGAGGCTTCTGTTCTGCCTAAACATGATATTTTTGCAAATGTGCAAAGACACAACCACTCTACATCTCTCTGTCCAGCCTAAAATGGAAGTTAAACTGTTCCTTGGGTAACTTTTCAGTAAAGCATTCTGGAAGCAACTTCTCCAAATTATCTCAGTGGGAACACAACCTGAATTAGAAGGTTTTATTTTAAATATAACACACTTCAACGTTCAAAAAAATATCTGAGTGTAGGCAAGCACATATAAACTATTATTCTTGTGCACAGCAGTGACCACTTTTGGCAGATAGCAAGAGTGGAATCGGTCTGGAAGCCACAGGCTGATGTGAAATTTGATGCCATGTGCTGAGTAACTGCACCTCAGGCTTCTAGTCATGTATTTCTTCTAATTACTAGTCAGGTCAGGGAATTACAGCATTGCTACCATAATGCCTCCTAGTGAAGAAAGGACAACAGGAAGCAACCACAGTTACTAATGTGTTAGTAGTTTTGACACACTCTGTCATGTGACACTGCTACTCTGCCTACGTTTCCTGGGAGGACTTGCAAGAATTGCTCTATGCTGTCTGTATTCATAGCCTTTAAAAGTGGTTTTAGTTGAATCTGAAAAAGTAATTGCTATGGAGCATTTATTGTGGTATAATTTTCTGTGGCTCAACAGATTAATTCAAAAGCAACAAATGGCAAACAAAACAGTCCTATTGCTTAAATGGGGAAGAAAAACCCCAATAAACAGTCTACAGAATTGCTAACAATTTAGCTTCCTGTCCATACTTAACAATTCTAGAACTGTTCTATCTCTGTAAGAAGCCATTGAATGCTGTGCCAGACTTCTTGATCTCAAAGCTACTGAAGAAGGCTGCCAATGTCCTTCATTAGGTCTACTCAGAGAAAAAAAAAAAAACCACCACCACCACCACCAGCAACACCACCACCAGCAACACCACCACCAGCAACACCACCACCAGCAACACCACCACCAGCAACACCACCACCAGCAACACCACCACCAGCAACACCACCACCAGCAACACCACCACCAGCAACACCACCATGAAGACCAAAAGGAATGTAGTCAAGATACTGTTAATGAGAAGATCTTAAAAACTGCAGTATGTTCATTGAGGGTATCAAGAATACAAGCCTATCTTTTTCACATACCATCTGTAAAACCATCCTTTACATCCAAGTGTTCTTCCCCTTAAAAGTTCTAGTGCTGTTACTCACATAGCTGAAACATGAACAGTTGACAAACTCAGGCTGTCTCTAGGTTATAAAAACCTAAGTCAGCCTGTCCACTGTTGATGTACAGTTGCGACTTTCTTATGAGGAAAGACTGCAGGATCTTGGGCTGTTTAGTCTAGAGAAGAGGAGACTGAGGGGAGATCTGAATATTTATAAGTATATAAATGGTGGGTGTCAGGAGGGTGGCACATCCTTTTTTTTCTGTTGTACCTAGCAACAGGACAAGGGGTAATGGGATGAAGCTGGAACACGAGAAGTTCCATTTAAACACAAGTTAAAACAATTTCACTGTGAGGGTGATGGAGCCCTGGCACAGGCTGCCCAGGGAGGGTGTGGAGTCTCCTTCTCTGGAGGTTTTCAAAACCCACCTGGACATGTTCCTGTGTGACCTAATCTAGGTGGACCTGCTTTATCAGAAGGATTGGGTTAGATGATCTCTAAAGGTCCCTTCCAACCCCTACCATGACTCTGCGTGACTGGTAGTGCAGACGTACACCACATATTGTGACAGCCCACTGTTAAATGCCAATACTGTGCTCAGTTTTTGAAAATAAATTTATGAACTATTTTTATTTAGTGTTTTCCTTGGATTGGGAATGATCTTATCAAATGAAAATATTCTAGACATTACCATAGTTGCTCGGAATTAGTCCAGTTCTCCCTTTGCAAGTTCCTTTCCACCAATTTGTGTCACTCTGCAGAGAAAAGGAAAAATATTTAGAAGGAATATACTGCATCTCAGAAGCATTCAATCTGTATAATATGCCTTAAACTCACCATGTCTGAGATGTAAATGATATCTCCTTCTTCAAAGTACAGTTCATCTGGCTTTTAAAAACAAAAATTAAAAAAGGAAGAGTAAGCAAAAATCTGAATATCTGTACTTGGGTAAAATAAACACCCAGATAGAGAAGACTACATTCAGCTCTTCTTTCAAAAGAACAGTAACTCAAATTCTCTAGCAACTAGACAACAGCCTGACAGTCTTTCATATAGTTTGACTTGCCTACAGCTAACCTTTTGGATCTGTCACTCTTCTGACAACCAAAGAAAAAGACTGAGGCCTTTCCAAGACAGACTCATGTAACAAAAGCAGTGAAATATGTCTCATATTTGTTAACTTCTTCCCTTTTTTATCTGCTGCAAATTCATCAAATCTCTTAGTTTTCAATTATCTTTGTTGCCTTTGGAAGGAAAGAAAAAAAACCAATCACTCAGATTGCTTTTCTTAGATTGCAGGTAACTGACACTAGAGAAGAAAGCATGCTGCTTTTAAAAACAGATGGACTTAAAACAGAAAAATGATGATAAATCAAGCAGTGACATACTTACCGTTCTGGGCTCAAATGTATACAGGGCCCTGAACACTTTAACCTGTCCTAAAAAAGAAAAAACCCAAAACAGTATCAGTGCTATGCCTTTTGAACACAGCACACACATACAGCTCATAAACCCAAATCCCATATCCCTCAAAGCTGCTTGCTGAATGACTTTGCACTATGCCTCTGTGAAAACAAATCATCGTGAAAAGACCCAACCTAGCAGCATGGGTTCTGAAGGAAACAGACCAGTTGCCAAATAAATGGCATTTGCTTCTTTTGCACACTAAAATGGTATTCATAGCTCACAATGCAAGGCAACTAAAGCGTTGCCATTGAGTTTTGAGGCAAAGTATAGTTTCAAGTCATAGACATCCATATACACATATACTTGTTGTATGTACATTGTATTAATAACATAATATTTGTCAAATTACACAGAATTAAGGAAATAATAAAGAAACAAAACAATGACCTATGTCTGCAATGTGTTCTCATACTCGTAGTCATTACTAATTATAAAAATAATGTAGTAGCATAGAAATCATTGTACTTAAGTGACAAATGATCACCAAGTCCTATTCATGGAATGTACAAATGACATAGTGTTCTGTTCAGATGTTTCAAATAAGCTATAGTGTTTACAACTCCACTAAGTGGACAATATTTATTGCAGTAGGGAAGTTTTGAAGAGATTGTCAGCAGCATCCAGGCTAAGGAAAAAATAATCTTAATGCAGAGAAGCATGAATTAAAATGCTTAAACTGCAATAGAAGCATCCCCATAAAGTTTAAAATAATTAAAATCAATAAAGGTACATTTCAAGAGTGCTAACCAGAACGCACAAGATGACTGCAGGAGAAGAAACATATATCTTATATAATTTTATTAGCTAAACTGTTGAAGTCCACTAAACTCAATGAAGAAATATATTATGCAGGCTCTTCTGTATTGTTTATTTATAAATACGTAAGTCTTCAGTATGCAATTTTGTTTAACTTACATACTTTTTTGTTTACTCTTAACTACCTTGAGTATGTAGCTGCATTTCAGGTTCTTAAGCTATACTTTACATGTTCATATAGGTTAACTCATAATTGAAGCAGTATTCGATCCACTAGGACAATGCATTACTTAGACCACACTTAGTCCAGACTGTTTTGTGTACTCAGGTAAACTGATTAACTTATTGCCAAAGGTTAGTGCTGTACAATGAAGTGTGCATACACAAAGATCTTGTATAATATATGGTGTGGAAAGAACTGAGTCATGAGAGAGTAGGTTTCCTTAGGTCTCAAGAGTAAGTAAGAAGAATCACTGCTAGAATTTTTTTTGCCTGTTTTTCACTAGATGCAGTCTTTGTTACACCAGTATCTAAAAGCCTACCAACAATAATGACCATTTAAGAACATTAACTTAAATGTTCTAGAAACATCAGTCTAAATGTATATATACTGACAGGCTTGAGAAAGGAGGATGGTATGTAACTGTGTAAGCATACACCTCAGTCTTCACTCTTAAAATTTGTTTTCAAACACCTCTATATATTCTCTATGTCATCCATAACACATGTTTATTAAGCGGTACTAACCAAGGCAGAACTACTAAGCAAAACATTTCAGTAGTCTTCTGTCTCAGCCTTTTTGGGCACTATGTGTAAAAGCATAACCACAGAATTTGTCCATATAAACTTTCTAGATTGCCAAATGCATGTAGCAACTGTGTATATAATTTTTCTTCCAATTTGTACCTATATCCCATGCTCCTCCCAGATCTAATTTTTTAATAACACCATAGAAATTCAGATTGGTTTTACTGGTTCTCTCTCACACAGGAGTAATTTCCTAGATATAAAAAGTCCAACACTTCTCAGACCTTTGCCTCAGAAACTAAACATCCACACTGTGGCAACAGCTAAAAAGGATGAAAGCTCTGTCCTGTTTGTTACTTATATAGAACAGATGAACAGGACAGAAGACAGTCTGAACTGCAGCTGGGGAGAAGCCAGGGGAAACGGGACAGGGGAAAAAGAGATGACAAAACAGGATGGCTGACAGAGTACTATCCTTGGCTTTCTCACATCGCTGACAAAAATGCAAGACCGAATTGCACACTGACAATCCTGGCTACTTTAACCATCACTCACCAATTTTTAAGGTTTTATCTAAGTAAAAGGAGGAAATAGACAACAGCAGGGAAGAATAAGAGCTATTAAAAGGGGAAATGAGAAGATGGCATAAGACAAGGAAAAGCAAGAAATACAGCTTTTTGCATGTCGTATGTGTTTCCTGTAATAATGCATCTGTGTCAATAGGTTTTCCAAAGCTAACACACGCTAATGGTAGGAAAAAGAAGAATGGAAACACGGGTGCTGATAAAAGTACTGCTGACACGTTTAAACAAAGGGCAATTAATGGCTGGGGCTTTGGGTGTTTTTTTGTTTGGTTTTGCTTCTTTTTAAATTCTACATAACCGAAACAGAGAGCTACTTCCCTAAATGTCAAGCTGTGGTGTCACACACGACACAACACATTCTAAAACATTTTCCTATGATGAAATATAAAGTACAGATTTTCATCTATAGAACTACAGGTCTGGTTGATGTTAATTTTACATCACCTTATATAATAGCTAAACACTACTCATTAGTGGCATCAGTCTTTCAAATATTTCTTGATAAACAAATGTTAACCCTGGCTGTGTGGCTGCATTTACAAGCAAAGAAAAAAGGAACTTTAACGCTCAGTAATTATTTTTACCAAATTTTAATGAAAAAAAAAATTTGGTCTAGAAGATTTATAATAACAAAATATAAGGATGTAAGGGGCGCATTAAGCTTGAATCCCTGTTCTGCAAATTGCAGCACATGACTACCTGTAATCACTTGAGTATTTGAACCTAGCAATGTCCATCCCTATGCACACAGACAGGTTTAGAGCTTGCACTGGAGTGCGTCCTTTGGAATAACAAAATGTTAGAAAGTGCCCGAGGACCTCCTGTCCTCCTCCTTCCTACTATGCCTCCACTACAAGGTTCATGTGGGATGGAGAACATTAGTGCTGATTTGAACTTATGAAAGTTAACTGACTGCACTTCCCTACATTTACTTCTAAAGAACAAAATAAATAGAACAGAGAAGACCCAGATACCTTTTAAAGATTTCAAGGCACTAGATAAACATTAATGACTTTATTCTCAGCATGACTAATGAGGAAAGTATCCCTTTTAAAAACAAAGGAAATGGAGGCAAGGTCCCACAACAAATCTTTTTTTAAGTGTAGGAACAAATTGCCATGGTGATTCTTTTCAATCCCATACTTCAGTCATAAGTCTGTCTTTTCTCATGGAATTTGCATTAGACATCTGAAAAACAAGTATCTGACAACAAAGAAAGAGCACTACACATCCTAAAGACATACAAATATTCTTAGCATAAAAACTCTCCAAAACATATTTTGCCAAACATTCCTCCAGCAACACAACAGGGTAAAGGAGTCAATCAATCAGTTCTCTCTAACTGGCAACATCGAACAAATGGGTTTGTCAGATTGGGCTGACCTCACACTCTCAGAATTATTTTGGACAACTGTGAACTTCTGCTTTTACAAGGAAAACTAACAGACAACTCAGATTTGTAATATGATCCTTTCCAAGTGAAGTGCATAAAAAGTGAGGAAACTGAGGTGCTAAACTAACAACAGCTTTAAAAGGCAGCTTCCAATTGTGTACTTAACCAAAACAAGAGTAATGCTGTGGTTGGAAATACAAAGTAATTAAAAAGACCATTTTTCAGAAAAGACTAGAAGCTTTTTGTTTCTTCATAGCAATTTTCAGCTTTATTTTTAATTAACTGCAGTATCATTGACAGAAGATTGTTTCCTAAAGTGCTAAGTGTTTTTGCAACAAGGAATTACTGTTTCTCTCACAGTGATGCTTTTTGTTTCCCACTTCCTTTATGTTCTTTTACCCCAGTTTCTCTACACCACTACAGACACCAGCATTAAAATCCTGTCTTTTACTCAACTTGCCACCAAGACATCCTCTACTTTCCCCTTATTTGCCATAACCGATTAATAGGGAAAAAAACTCCATCCAACAAACAAACAAACAAAAAAACCCCAAACCAACAAATAAACAAAAAAGATTCATCTCTGCACATTACTTATTTACATTATCTGAGTTAAACTGAGCTTCCAGCACACAAAGTGAGGGAAAGCAATTTCATTAGCAGTCAATTTATATTCCTCCACCAAAAAAAAAAAACCCAAACAAAACAAACCTCACCAAAACTTGGTGCAAAAGCCATTAATTTTAGTTAAGAAAACAATTATGGCAGTAAACCAACATTCACGGGGGCTTAATAAGACCTGGCACCAGCAAGCTGAGAAGGGGCTTATGTTAGCACATCCTGCTTCGCCTGCTATTGACAGACGCAATAATGCAAAAAAGGTTCTACAAATCAGATATTGATCATGTTGCAGCACTTTTTCATTAGTTATATTTAGGAGCAATTAGACTACCATAAAAACCAGAATAATAACTTACTTTACGTAAATACTCACTGACCGTCATGAAACACTATCAGTGTCTCTAATACAGAGAATGGAATAACCTCTCTGCTATAGAAAAATCAGAATTAGCCATGGTGATCTTTCAATTAGAAAATTCAAAGCTTATCAACTCCTGAAAGAGTTCAAACCAATCTCACACTGTCATCAGCCATTCTCTTCCTCCTTGCTTCCACAAAGGCTGCACAGAGGCAGCTGAGAATCTTGTATCGCCTCTTAGGAAAGGGCCTGTGCTGGTTTTAGAGCCCAAGTACCTGCAAAAGAACCTGTCAGGGTATGCCAGCTGTTCAAAGTCACAGTCTTTTGCTCGACTGACAATATCAAGGGTAAGCTGCAGACCAGATTAGTTTGTGATATACTTTGTAGTTATGTGGTTATGTTATAACCTGCATGTCTCTTTGGAGACATGCAATTTTACTAGAAGAATCTTATGACCAGATTAAACCACATTTTTCTGGCTGCTCAGGAACTGGAAAAACAGGTGCTTTATCCTTGGACCTTCAAGTAGGAAGTAGTGGAAATATGTTGTACAGGTCTACAGCTTGTATTTTGGCATTCTGCTCAGAGGATCTTGTGTAGAGACATAAAAGGGTACAACACAACAGGATTGCCACAAACTGAGACAGACAAAAAATGGAGTCCGCACTGTTTAGAGAACCGTCTTCCACTTCTAGGTAGTGCTTCTTAGAAAGGGGAAGTGAACACAGAGCACACAATTCAGAGATGACAAAGGGGGAGGCTGTATTAAACAAACAAAAAAGCCTTGGAATCTGCTTAGGGACATTTTAGAAAGAATGCAAAGGGCAGACTGCTGCCAATGTAGATGACAAACTGGGGTAGCTCAGGAACAATAATGGACTGCAGCAGTCAGTGTCTGGAATGGAAGGAACAAATAGCACTTGTTTACAGAAAACAGGAATTTAGAATATTATTAACAAAGATGTATGTGAACACAATTTTGCAAATACATTTTGACTGGCATTGTTGGAAGCTGAAAATATTCTACTTCCTACTAGTTTTTCTTCTGCAAATACACAGAATGTCTCCACATGCAGGAAGCTTATGTGTGGGCCAGCAGCACATAGCAAGAAGAGAGCTTGGAGTCAGAAATTAAAGTTTAAAATTCATGTTGAAATCAGACTTGAAACTATTTAATTGCTCCACTGACATTTTTCTCCCCTTAGCGCTGACTGATCGCTGCAACGTAACTCCCACAATCGTATGTCCTTCCTATCGAGCAGAAACCTTTCTTTGACTACAGAGTAATCCACATGACCACCACCTAAGCCAAATTTAAGCCTACTGCTAAGACCTTAGGCACCTGACCCAGTGCAGGTCTTCTGCTCCTGTGAATGCTGTCACAGCTCCTACTTTACCTAAGAATTACGGTGAACTTAACTGTGGCTCAAACTAAATACTAACGTTTCAGCTGTGGCTGCTACTATCAGCTGCAAAATCAACAGACATACTTCAAGACAGTAACCCTTTAAATAGCATGTTTCCTCTTGCCTCCTTTCCTCTCAACTGAAATAATTTTATCATTTCCTTGGGACAAAGACTGGTCTTTCTCCATAAAATGTGTTGTATGAACTCTAGGCCAGAAACAACAAATCTTACTCTATCTGGAAAATATGAAAATAAGTAAGGGTTCTTTATGGTATTAATATATCACTTCCATCTCTCCAAAAGCTGTTGTTGTAAGGCTATCAGACAGACAGCATTGCTCAAGGAGACACCCAGCAGAAGCCAATATAGCTTGTCAAATTCACACGGCTTAAGAAGTAACTTTTGTAAATAGGATTAACAGAAGACACAGAATCTTTAAGACATTTATGAATTCTGCAAAGAATAATGCAGTTTGAGGCATCAACAGAAAGATGGAGGGGAAACCCTACTCTTGCATAATGCTGACAGAAAAGAAAGTTGCCGTTATTTTCAACTCCCACTACACTCCTTCGTATCTTCAACAGCAAGTCTAAACAGAAAATACAGCTAGAAAAAAAAGAATAAGATATCCAAGAGAAAGGCAAAGTTAGACATTTGCTTAAAAAAAAAAAAAATCTCAAAATGCTAGAAATTAAAAGCCTTCTTAAAGCCTCTAAAAAACAATCATGACCCCTTACTCAAGGGGTAACCACAGACTCAAAAACAATAGCTTGTGATGACAAACATATCAGATGATTGTGTAAAATATATTGATGACAAAACAACCTCTCTGTAACTGAAATCCTAATGTGCTGTACAAGGCACAGGATGAATGGAAGAGTCTTCTGTCTGATAAAATGCTCTCTTCCGTACTCAAGAAAAAATCACACTTAATGCCATAGATAGTTAGCTTATCTCACTTCACACCTTCTTTTTTTTTCACTCCCACATTTTTAAAGCACAGTCTAGCCATTCAACTCTAATGCCCAACACACCTGTAATGAACAGTGAACACTCACTGTTTTAGAAAGGAAGAATACTTATTTCACTAAATATTTATACTTCCCAGACACTTGCTATATGTCCTTCCACCTCTATGTAGCCTGCTTTTTTTTTTCCCTAAACTCAAATGTCTGGTTTTCTCCTCTGTCTTCAAGCAGTAATAACTCAGTGGTAATGCAAGTTTGTGGTTCCCTGACACAGACTATAGCTCAGTTTATTCACCGCATGCATACCTGATAATAGCCTGTGAAGAAAAACTAACACAGCTTGCGAAAATGCGCTATGATATTCCAGCAACTGAAGTTTAAAAGCCACCAAAAGAGACAGCATTACACAGCTGCACATGCAGTTTCCATATT
Organism: Urocolius indicus; assembly: GCA_013401255.1. Classification (NCBI taxonomy): domain Eukaryota; kingdom Metazoa; phylum Chordata; class Aves; order Coliiformes; family Coliidae; genus Urocolius; species Urocolius indicus. The sequence goes on from WBNH01004535.1 coordinate 42,431, forward strand.
TATCTGTCTTTAACACGTTCTAAAGTCTACAACTCAGAGATTCAATGACAGCACCACAGGCGTAATTGGTATTACAGACAGAACTAAGCCAGACATATAACTACAGAAATCTTTGGGAGTATGCTAGAAGACAGTCTGTTCCTGAGAACACCTTGGTAAAACTTTAACACAACAGACTCCAAAAGACTGTCTCACTTTAAAAGAATTAGTGATTTGGCAAAACTAATTATATCACTGTTAATCAACTCTGAAAGCCACTACCAAGCGAGTCTTGCTCTCTTCCTCCTTCAACCATTTATTTCTACCCATTTCCTTTTGCTGTGACAAGCACTTATGTGGTAAACCAGCTCAGCAAGTTCATCAGACATAAAAATAACCTAATATAAAAAGTCAGAGCACTGATCCAGCCTGTCACGTCACTAAATGGAATTGAAAGGGAATGGCAGAGGGTGGGTGGAGCCGGTAGGGACCAGTCCTTTTGATGGCAGTCTGCATTTTACCATATCATTCACACCACAAAACTGCACCCCAGCAAACTTAGGAGAGACTCCTAGCATTAGATGTAACACATCTGGGTTAGTCTGATAGCTCTTGTAGGTAGGGCTAGAGTATTTAACTCTTTAATGATCTTAGGTTAAATTTAACCTATCCTTTTGCGAAATAGCAAACTGGATTATCAACTCCAGTGGAAAAATTTACTTTTCTTATGTATTTGGCTGTTAAGAGCAACACCACGCCCTTTTAGAAGCCCACAGATTCCTTCAGTATGGATTTCCAGTGTAAGTCTTCCAGCAGTGTTTCTATTATTGTCTTTTTTATTTCAAGCAAGTTGTTTTCAAGCAAACTGCATGGCAGAAGAAATTCTTCCAAGGACAAAAGTCTATATTCAGAGAGCTTTAATATATTTTGCTTCTGAGAGCAGGTAATACTNCCTCATAGCCTAAATTTTGACGGAATAATGCGTTTAACTGAAAAATGCCATTTCTATTCCAAGGTTTAAAACTCTGTAACTTCCACTGTTTTTTCAAGCTTTTTTTTTTAGAAAAAAAAAAAATCTGTGATTGTTACCGATTTTTTTTTAAAACAATCTTTACGCAATAGATTTACCCGACAAGCCAGCGGGAGCAAAAATTCCTGCATCAACGACTACATGCACTAGGAAGAGTGACACGCAAATCTGCACCAGCGTGTCAAAGATTTGACGGACGCCTGAGAGTTTGGCTGGTGAGATTCCTCCAAGTGAAAGCCACGGAATAAAAACGAGCGTAAAACGGGATGAGACTATGAAACAGCTTTCACGCACCAATATACTGGTAACGCACACACTGGCGGGGGCAAACCGCACAAGGACTTCAAGGCCCGTCGCTTGGCGGGTTACAAGGGTTTCCCGCGCCTCTCAGACCACGCAGCCTTCCCCTCGGCGGCGGACGCGGCCCCTGCGTGCCACGAGGCCCGAGCGCCGCGCGCGCCGGGGCTCGAGGGGGCCGCGTGCGAACCCGCGGCCCACGGCTCTGCCCCGGGGCGCGCGCGAAGCTTCTCCCGCGGCAGCACACGACGCCCAGGATGCCGGCGCGGGGAGGGCTCTGCCTCCGCGGGCGGCACCGAGCGAGCGGCGCGGAGCGGAGGCTAATGGCGGGCGGGGCGGGGAAAGGGAAGCGGTAGGCGGCCCTGCCCGCTCCCCCCCGCGACCGGGCTCCTCGCTCTGACAGCCGCGACCCGACACCCAAACCGCCCACGTGTCAGCAGGCAGCGGGCTGCCCTGAGCCCCGCACCGACGCGACGCGACGGGACGCGACCGGGGAAGCGGCCGGGGGACGGCGGGTCGGACCGCTACACTCCCCCCCCCCAATCCCTTACCTGGCTTGGCCGGTTTAGGTGGCGGCTTGGACATGGCTAGGGCCGGCCCGAGCGCTGGCACGGAAGAAGCGGCACGGCGACGCTCTGCTCGTCAGGGGCCCGCGGTGCCGGGTGTGGCGGGGCGGAGCGGCGCCGGGCAGGCAGGGGGCGGGTCGGAAGGCCGGGCGCTACAGCCAGCGCCCCCCAGCGGCGGCTGGCAAGCGCTTCCCCAGCCGCAGGCGGCACCCAGCCAATCCCCAGGAGCGCCCGAGCTCCGCCCCCTCCCCTCCCCTCCCCTCTCTCTCTCTCCGCGCGGGTGCGGCGGCGGGAGGGGCGAGGGCACCGGAAAGCGGCCGGAGGCGGCGGCCAATGGGGCTGTGCAGCTTGGGGCGGGGCAACGGCAGGGCGCGTGCAGCGGTGGGGCTCGCGCCCGCGGGGCGGTGGCCGTGCGCTTGTCGGTGCCCGAGGTCCGTGGGAGGGACCTGCGGTGTGCCGCGCCGTGCCGCGCCGTGCCGCGCCGCGCCGTGCCGTGCCGCGCCGGCGACACCAGCGGGTTGCGAGGCGCTCCGTCCCGGGTGTGTGACAGGAACTCGCGCCGTGGACCGCCCCGTAACTGGATGTAAAAGGTGGGGGCGCCGGCTGCGTAGAAGCTCTTCGGCCGGGACGGTTTCTTTGAGTAACACTCCCGGTGACTTATAGCAGTGGTTAGCGTTGAAACGTTAACCCCGGAGACGCTGAAGTGTGGCGAGCCATGGGGAGAGGTGTGGGGTTCTGTGGTGGTCGCCGTGTGCCCCCCGTGGCCCTTCAACCAGCCCAGGTGCGTGGGTTTGGTGCCCGGGAGAGAACGCTCCCAACCCGTGGCTGGTGCTGGTGCTGCTTCGGCTCGTACCGTGCGCTGGAGCTTTGCCGTGCTGTGAAAAACAGGATGGTCATTAATTCTGTGTTGGGATTATCGTTATGGGATAATAATAAGTCTAAGTTAGGGTTGTCGTGTTTAGAGTTACTGAACTGACACCAAGTAGAGTAGTTTTGGATTTGTGCATCGTGACATCGGTGACAAACTTGCCTTTGCAATTTGTTATACACTAGGCTGGGGGGAGGAAGGGTTGGTGTTTTTTTTTTTTCCAAACTAGTGTCTTTTTTACCTTAAACTAGGATTAACTTTCATATAGAAAATGACGTAAATTAGAGTCCAAAGCTCAGCGTTTTTGTCTGGACGGTATTTAGTTTGTTACACAGCATTTTTTTGTGGGACAAAGGCTAATCCTCGGGAACAAAAACTGTATTGACAATCTTTAGATATTTTTCTTTCTTCTTTTTTTTTTTCCAGTTGACTGAGTATCATCTCTTCCAGGAAACACATCATCCATTTGCAATCTTTTAATAGATAGCCAGTAACATAAACATGTAATGCGTCATCGAAGTTGACAAATACAATACTCTTACAAAAACTTTCCAGTGTAGGTATGCAAAGATCACATCTCAGACCTGTGACACAGTTGAAATTCCAGTCATTGCATCACATCCAAAATGATATTATTTCAGGCTCTTTCTGAATGTCTGAAACTTACTTTTACAGAAATAGTGTGATTTTGCTTTCATACTGATGGCCTGTAATAATCTTTTTTTTCTGGTATTGTATAGATACTTGTTTGCAAGAGACAGTGTTACCTGCTCAGTCCTTTCAGGTCTTAGGTGCCATGTGCCTGACCTCCTTAAGTGTGACCTATGAGGACAGAGCAGGTGGAAAACAATGTGTTTGCATGTCTTTGAATAGTTATAAATTGTTGTTTGCTCAAACAATGGAAAGCAGCATTTGAAAAATGTTAAACTGTTTTGCCGGACTCTGTAGGCTAGTGCTGCAGACAAATGAAGCAGCCCCTTTATTACATGATATTTTTACAGGCACAGGTAACTGGATGGTAAACTGGAGGGAATATGCTTAGCTGAAAACTAGCATTCTTCCTCTTCTTCCTCCTTTGCAGAACTGTTTTTCAGCTGGAGTGATTTTCCAATATAGTTGCTATAGACTCTGAAAACATCTGCTCCAGATGAAAGTTCTGGGAAAACAAAGAAAGACACGATTGTGTTTCCTGGCAGCTCTGACTGGTGTTCACCAGCTGGGGCCTCAGGATTGGTTTCTTGACAGCAACAGAGATAGGGGTGGACAAATGTAACCTGTTTCAGAATTTCGGTCTTTGATCTTTTCTGGAGAAGATAAAGCGCTACCCAGTCCTCAGTGCTAAAGTAAGCTTAAACCGTCTTTACAGTGGTTTCAATGACTCCAGATTATTCTCTGATGGAACAGAGCAGGAGGACTTGTGTGCTCTGTGCTGTTAACTCTTAAAGCAAAGAAGTTGTCAATTCTTATGCTGCTGGGACAAGATTTATAAAAGTCTTTTGATTCAAAGAATGAAGGTGATAATTTATTCAGTAGCAAGATATTCTTTATTGCGGCGCCGGATGCACGGGGGATCCTTCCACCAAGCGTGCATGCCCCGAGGGGTTACATGTTCATATTTATACACCCCAAATCATGAATATCCCACAAGCAGATTACCCTCTCCCCGCCTCCCCTCACCTCGTATGTTAATTAGTCCTTGCCCCCTCTCGCCTCGTATGTTAATTAGTCCTTATCTCCTCAGCGCTTGCNAGCTGATGGTAAAGCGGAATGCTTGACCGTTAACTCCTTATCACTTTGAACATACTCTTCGTTATAACTCTTAATGAAATTTTTAGAACACCTTTCTCCTCAGCATCTCACTTGTTTCTTTTTTAAAATTTTTGATTGTTTCGCCACCACATATTCTGTTTACTTCATCTTTTTAATACCATTAATGCTTGTGCTAGAGATTATGCTTTTGTTTAGGGACTTCTGTGGTATTAATATTCGTAGAGCTGAGTCTCTCATAGTTCCCCGCACACAATTAAAATACTGGCTAAGGTAAAATGTATCAAAATCTGTGATGTGACATGTATGTTGCAGGTTTTGTGTTATCATTAGAACAAGCAGTTGAGGTTCTGGTAGTAGCTTTGCAAAAAGAAAAAAAAGCAAAACCAAGAGGACAGAAAATAACTCTTGTCTATAATTGATATTTCTTATTACAATAACTACTTTCCTTGTTGCTGCGTTAAGAGTTTTCACTGACTACTGTTTTTGACAGTGAAACGGAAGAACTGAAGAGAAAACAAACTATGAAAGTTTTGGTTATTGGCCTTGGAGGGTAAGTATTGGCAAATTGAATTTCCTTTACAGCTGAAGACTGGTCTTCCTTTCAAAATGAAGTGATGTCATTTCTATTTCTGAATGAGTATTTTTTTGAAAATGTATTACAAATACCACATATAATTGTCTCATTTTATGGCATGTAATTCTTAAGGAATTGTTCTGTTTCTGTTGAAGAATTCAGGTACCACCTCTCTCTAACCTCCTTCTTAGCACTGTTAGATTTACTGACAGCTGTTGGAACCTGCCAGAAAATTTCAAGAGGTAGAGAGTATTTAATGTGAGCAAACTTGGAGCGGGGGAGAGTGGGGAAAGGGAAGTATTGGATTGTGTCTTTGTGTCTAATTATATGGAATTGTGTGCATGACCTTGTACATGTTTAAAATATTGATTTTTGTCTTGATACAGTTTTTATTATGTTTTCTAACTCAGCATAACGAATGGGGGGAAAACAACACTGGCAGAGAAGCTTAAGAAAATGCTTCCCAACTGTGATATAATCTCTCAAGATGACTTCTTTAAGGTAACAGTATTGATGGGAAGACCTGATAGGTAAAAGTAGGCTCAAGTAGATTTTAGTATCATTTCTTCTCTTTTCACATCTCCCATTGATAAAATTTTAAAATTCATGCTGCTTAAAATGGTGTTAATGAGAAAAAGAAGTAAAATTAGCACTGGGGTAACTCAACTTTCAAGTGTCCAAAATGACTGAGTATACTAAGTAAAAAGTTTACCTTCTTCTTTGATACACTTTTAAAGTAAGGAATGGTTATACATTAGATGCATTTTTCTTGGTACATCGTGCTAATGAAGTTAATGATATTATGTTAACACTACACCCATACAGCAGTAGGTAATTCTTTGTCTCCCAAGTAAAAAGAGAAGAGGGGAGGGTGAATTAGCTGTTATTTCTGAAGTAAAACTAATGAGCGTAAGAGGCATGATTGGAAGACTGTGTTGTTCTAGATTATAAATAAGGTATTTGTATTGTATTTTAACTGTTGTATACAGCAGTTTAATTTTGGAAATAAATATAATAAATTGGGATATAAACGTTTTTAGCCATTATGTTTGTAAAATGAAGAGTATATATCTGTGACACTGGTCATAAAAGTGGTCTTGAAAATATTCATTTTTTTTTCCTTTCAGCCAGAGTCTGAAGTAGAAACAGATGAACGTGGATTTAAGCTATACGATGGTCAGTAACTTTGATGTATTGCTTTTGAACATTGAACTGAATCTGTGTTGTGCTGGGCTTCAACATGTCTTCGCCTTCACTCCCTGCTCCTTTTCCCTTCTGAGCAAGGCAGTAAAGAAGTTGCTGTTTAGAGCAGTCCTTTGCTCAGTGTCTTTCTATTTACTGAGATAAATAAGAAAACTTTGCTGAACCAGTAAATAGCTCAAGCTAGTGCTTGACCTTTCCTTTTCTCAGTCTTTTCCCTCTATTTCTACAGCTCCACCTAGTGCAGTAGCAAATAGTACCATTCAGTTAAAAGCTTTGGCTTGCAGCACTGGCATAAGCTTAACCTCATCCCTTTGTATGTAATGATAGATTTCTTTTTTCTTTTTCACTTTGATAATGGACTCATGGGATATCACCGTTGAGTGTCTTTGATTGTCACAAATCAGCCAAAATTTGGGTCTGATCCTGACCCCTTTATTTCGGGGTAGATCTCACATAGAGAGAGACCAAATGTTTTGAAGTTCATGGATGATGCTTTTATTATTATAAACTATGAGATCCAGATCTGCTTTAGGCCAGTGCTTTGGTTCAGGTCATATCTAGTTGTGGATAGTTGCTTATTAGCTAATGTCTGTTAATACTTCTTGATCACAAAATGTATCACTCAGAACACTGACCAGAACATTAAGTTGTATCTGAAAACTGATTCTTATCAGCTGTGCTGTCTTTGGCTCAACTTCTAGACTTCCCGGAACTGGAATGTGAAACTGGCGGGATGTCGGACATTCTGATTCAAATATGAGTTTAATGCTGCCTTTAAAAGCTCCTAGAAAATTTGTTTGCTCTGATGTTATATGAAAGCTACCTTCTCTACTGATCAGTAGTTACTCAGTATGTTCTTATATGTCTACAGACAAAACCAGCTACATTGTGCTGGTTTGCTTTGTATGCCATCCTCCTTTCAATACATCCATCCCTACCCACCAACTACCTCAACCCAATACAAATCTAAAGCAAAAAAAAATTGAGTGCCTGCTCCCCTCATCTGTGTCATTGACAACTGACAGAAGGGCAGACGTCTCAGAGTAAGTGAATTTTCACAAGTTTTGTGGAATAGGAGAACAGTCCCTGCAGTTTCCGTCATCAAGGGAAAGGCAGTGAAGTGAGTTCACATCCTTCTTGGTGCTGCAGAGTTGAGAGAACCCACAAGAAGCACACAATCCTGAGGAAAACTGTAGTTTCAGCATATCATCAGTTGCAAACTTGGAACTAAACATGTGTGAGAGAATTTGGTAGCTAATCCTGTTCCTCTTCATTTAGATTTACCTGTGGATTATTTGATTCTTACTAATTAATCTAAGGGTACTTAAGGTTTGGTTTGGTTTTTTTTTTTATTATTTGTTCTCTGTTTTTAAGGAGTCCTTACCTTTCTGTTTTCATCTAGTACTTGATGCCCTCTATATGGATGAAATGGTGAAAACTATTCACAATTGGATGAAAAACCCTGCAAGCTCAGGCGTTGTGACAGAAGGGCTGCAGAATACATGTGACAATCTGAAAAATACAGATGTGCATGTTTTGATTGTTGAAGGCTTTCTGTTGTACAATTATAAGTAAGCAGTAATATGTAGTCTGCTGTATTAAAAGTTGCCCTAAAAAGGAGGAGGAAGCTAAATATGTTATTATCTTAGGCCACTTAATGAATTATGGGACAGAAGATACTTTTTGACGCTTCCTTATGAAGAGTGCAAAAGGAGAAGGAGGTAAGATTATCGAGCGACTGCTCACAGAGGGTCACTGTACCTCCTGACCTGAAATGTTCTTAACCAATGTTAACAGAACCATGTAGAGATGTGGGTTGGGTTATCTTTTTTCCTGTTGTTGAGGCAAGGACAGAGGGCATTTTAGAGCACAAGGATATTAGTGGTAGGTGCTTTAGAAACAATGAAAAGAGAATTTGTCATCCAGATAAATTATTTAGATGTCTGACTATTCATTGGGAGTTAAACTATGTTCAAAAGGAGAAAGTTTAAAAAAAGTCTTATACTTGGTTGAATAGGGATACATGGTGATTATTGTTAAACTGTGATTATTGTAACAATGTTCGTGTGTGCTTATAGTGTATACTTTGTTTAGACTGTGCATTAGTTGTCCCATATATCTGATTTAAATTATTGAGCCATTGTTTGATTCGCCTCCAAATTTGGAGCAATACTCTGTGCTTGGAGCAATATATGTGCACGAAGTCAGAATTTGCTGGATGAGTGAAGAAATCCTTTCTTCAGCTGACTTTGGTTGATTCTTGATTTCACTTTCTTGGTTTCTTGTTAGAGTCACCTTCAAAAGATTTTAGTGTGCAGATTGGAAGTGACTAGATGAAACTGCTAGTCATTTAAAACTTGAGAGATGTATACACCGAATAAAAAAAGAGCAGTAGTAATTTGTTTCGATATGACTTTAATACAGCTTAATTTCTATGTAATATGCTTTTACAAGGAAAAACAAAACAAAAAGAAACAAACAAAAAGACCCTTTTTACTTTATCTTACATAAAATTTGATTGTCAGAATAGGCATGTTGTAAAGGGTTCACATTGCATATTATATTAAAACAAAGGTGCCTCCTTTACTACAACAGTTATGTAGCCAGCCAGGTTGGACTTTTGGAATTTTTTATTTTTTTTAAGTTTTGGATAGATGCTCTTATTAAACCAGACGACACTAGGGGAAAATGTAAAACTTATATGGGAAAGCAAATATATTTTTGTGTAGCACCAGAGTCTATCAGCCAGCAGATACGCCGGGGTACTTCGATGGACACGTGTGGCCTATGTATCTGAAATATAAAAATGAACTGGAAGAGAATGCAAGTAGTGTTGGTATGGTATGCTTAATTTAAAACTTATAAAATCCTTAAATGTGGGACTTGTGCAGTTTTTGTTGGGTTGTGGGACACGGTTTTCTTCAAATGTTTTTGTGGCACTTTGACAGTAGGTTTGGACATTTTCCTGATTTATTTTTCAAGTCTGTAGGGCTTTTTTTTTTATTAATAAGTAAAATTATAAATTTTTTAACATGCAGTGTTCTGACCACTAATTAAGTCCATTTCATAAGCCAGTTTGAGTGTGCATATATGTGGATGGTTAAATAGGAAACTTCTGAGACAATAGCTGGTGCACAGGCAGAATTCTCAGAATCCTGGTTAAATCCTATAATAAGTTGAAGATACTTCCTAGGTGCTAACTGCAGGCACTGCAGTCACCAGTATTGCAGAAGAAGTGTTAAAGCCAGGCCAGCTGGTGGGGCACTGCCATGAGCTTGTGTAATCTTCACACATTCACAGCTATTGGGTTGCCTGCTTCTGCAGTGGAGGCCAGAGGAAACAGAAGTCAGGTGGCTGCTTCATCAGCACACCATTTCTCACTGTGCAGAGAGAATGCAAACCACAGGCCCTTCCTTGGCTTTCTCAAACTCTCATTCTGAGGATGAGCCTGGAATCTTCCCCTGCATAGGAACCTTTCTGTTGAATTATTACATTGTTCTGCTGTCCTAACGTTATTACCACTATCCTTATGGAGCCTTTTATACCACAAAAATCTTGCAAATTAATTCTTAGCTAGAATATTTTTCTATTATATTTTTTATCATGTAAAATGAATTTGGGAAATTAAAAAGGGAGTTACTGTTTGTGGGGGTTTATGTTGTTTCCTTTCTCGTTTTGGCACCCATAGGAATACCGAAAACTTTGCTGATTGCTATTACAGATCACTGGCCTGGAACTCATGGAAACTTTTCCGTTTGTCTTTCTTTAGTTTATTTGGATGGAACAAAATCCCAAGAGGATCTTTTATCCTATGTGTATAGTGATATAATGGAGGAGTTACAGAAGCTGAAGGAAGCAAGTAAGTAATGTTACTGGAAATTGAACCTGATTATCCCATTCCACAACAGGTTCCATAACGCTACAGGTTAAATGTGGACTTTTTATTTTAGATCAGAAGGTCACAGAATGATAATGTAGGAAGCCTGGCCTCCATTTGATGGGAATTGAAAATCTTAAGAGTCACACTTGGCAAGCCAACAAACTGAGCACATCCTACATTTATGGCCATAACTGTAATTCATGCAACACAAGTAGATTTGTGGTGACTATTAACTCTGTGAGCCTCAGATATTGTTGAGTAGTGTCATTGTTCTTTAGAATTCCTTTAATCAGAAGATAAGATTCAGCTGATCTTTAAATCTAAGTGTACATTTTAAAGAATATATTTTTTGTGTGCAAAACTAAAGATGCAGTTCTGCTGGATTAATAAAAATATTTTAACATGGACGAATGCCTTGTGAAATGTATATAAATGTATATATAAACATGATCAGAGGAACTAGCTATATGCTGTAGCAATAATAAGTTTAAGATTGTATAAGCCATTACACTGCTTATTCTGTAACTGAAGCTGTTATTGAATACACCACAACTGAACTTACTTAGGCTTAGTAAATACCTGTGTGTTTGTCAAATAACTTTTTTGTTGTGTATTGGTTGGAGCAGGGAAAAACAGGGAATAATAATAATTTGGAAAGATTGCACATGCATCCCTAACAAGACTAAGTACATGTATTGTGCAGAAATTGAGGATTGGGATGGCACAGACTACTAGGCAATAAATGCATGCTTCATGGAGGGGGAAGGAAGAAATCATTATTAGTAGCTCAGGTGGAAAATATAGTAATGAAAGTGTTCAGAAAATAGGTATGCTAAATGTATGTTTAAAGTTTGTTACGGAATTTGTGTATGTAAATTTCAATAAATTAGGAAACTGTAAAGTTGAATTGTATTTGGCTGAATGAGTAATGTATTAACTCTTCCATTTTGTATACAATCTTACATTTTTCTCAGAGAGAATAAAAATCAAGCTGCAGACATGAAAAGCAGAGGGGTGACTAACTACTTATGATGTCTCAGCTGAAGTGATCACAGTGATTGAAATGTAACGCCTTGTTGTAAGCAGTGCTAAGAGTCCTAAACTGCTGTATAAGAAAAAAGGTCTTATGCAGATTAGTGCTGTGTAAAGCTGTGTTTAGGACAAAATGCTGCTAAATACTGTTTTGTACCAAAAATAGTTACATTTGCTAAAATGCAGTGTTGGACTGTACTTTTGTTTTTATTTCCCCTTGGAAGGGATGAACGGTGAGAAGTTAGCTAATACTGCACTGGCTGGGGTGGGTTGATTTTTGGCTAGCCACCAGGTGCCTACCAGGCTGCCCTATCATTCCCCTTCCTCAGCTGTATGGGGGAAAAAGAACATATGACGAAGGGCTCATGAGTCAAGATAAGGACAGAGAGATCACTCGGCAATTACAGTCACAGGCAAAACAGACTTCTTTTGAATAAATTAATGTATCTTATTGACAATCAAATCAAGGGTAGGATACTAAGAAATAAAAACTAAATCTTCAAACGCTTTCCCACCACCCTTCCCTCCTTCCAATTTCACTCATGATTTCTCTGCCTCTTATTCCCAAGCGGAGCAGGGGCACGGGAACAGGGGTTATGGTTTGCTCATTGTCTCTGCCACCACTTCATCCCCTCACTCTTCCCTGCTCCAGCATATCGCCCTCTTATGGGTAACAGTCCTCCATAAACTCCACCATGGGTCCTTTCCCTGGGCTGCAGTTCTTCACAAATTGCTTCAGTGTGTGTCCTTTCCACAAGTCCCTGTCCTTCAGGTGCAGACTGTTCCAGCATGGGTCCTTCACAGAGTCACAGGAATTTGCAGACTTATGGTGCCTCTTCAGTAAACTTTTGAAGTATTTTCTTATGTGGAGAAGTGCATGAGTGCAACTTAAAATGCCATGTTGCTTCCTGAGGAACACGAGGGACCCCTTTATGAACTAAGAAAGATAGGAAGTGAAGGGTTTGGACTTAATGGGCTTCTCACAGGGGGGAGGAAGAATGTCAGTATTTGTAATCCCACAAGAGATTTTGTTCAGCCATGATACTGAGGAGGGAATGAACAATAAACTTACTTAAGTTTACAGAAAACAGTAAGTAGTCCAACATTGTTCCAGCAGAAAGAAGCTCAGTTTTGTGAGATTCTTTCATGGGCACAAGGGGTATGTGAGCTACACTACGGACTTACGCACTTGTGATGTAAATAATTGATGAGATCATAGTACGGAACGTGTAGTACAGCAGCTTGCAGTTACAAGTTGCTCAAAGCAGAGACCTGAAACTATCACCTCAGCAGGCGTATCTGCTTATGCAAGGCTATTGCAAAGAAAAGGTGCAGCCTTGCTCCTGGGTAAAACCGGTAGACTCCTATGTTCAGCATTGGGCAGTTTGAGTTTCCACAGCTGGACGGAGACCACAGCGGAGATTTAGCAGCTCCCCGCTTCCCCCCGGCGCGGGGCGGGGCGGGGCGGGGCGGGGCCGCTCGGTGCTGCCCGCAGCACGCCTGCGCCCGCCGGCCCGCGTCTCCTCGCGGTACCGTGTGCCCCCGCCCCGGACGTGAGCGAGCGCGCGTGCGCGCCGGGCGCGACCGCTAACGGGATGTCAGCCACGTGCGCCGTGTCCCATAAAGCGCAGCCGCCGCTGCCGTCGCGCACCCCGGGCGAGCGGGATCCGCCGGCCAAAGCGATGCGCAGGGGGCTGCGGCGGGCTCACGAGGAGGAGCGGGAGCAGCTGCCGTGGCTGGGAGAGAGCGCGGGTGCCGGGGGCTGCGAGCCCGAGGGGCACCGGGCGGCCTCGCCGAGCGAGGACCGGCGGCGGCGGCGGCAGGAGCCGAGGGCGCTGTCGGCGGCGGCCGGGGCGGAGGAGGAGGCGGAGGAGGAGCGGCTGGAGCGGGAGCATTTCCGGAGGATTATCAACGCCTTCCGATACTACGGGTAACAGACGTGCCGCCTGGCGTGTGGGGCCGCGGGGCCCGCCCCCTGCCGCCGCCGCCAGCCCCCCGCGCAGGGCCTGCGAGCTCCCGCTCCGCGGGGCTGCTC
>WBNH01004535.1:55978-119298 GCA_013401255.1 Urocolius indicus
CGCCCCGGCTGCCGCCGCCCTTCCCGCTTCCGCGCGCGTCGCGGCCGCCCTCCGCGGTCTGCGCTCGCTGGCGGCTGCCTGGCCCGCGGCGGGGCGCGGAACCCCGCCAAGGAAAGGACCTCTGCTCGCCTTTCGTTTCAGAGTACCCACAGGGTCGCCTCTGTGTGCGTGACAGCTAGGAAGCCTGCAAGAAAAAAACAGACCCGAACCACCTCCAGGGGCGGTGCACCTGAGCACAGTATGGAAGGTCTCCCTTTGTAAGATAAAAGGCTTTAAGGCGCTGCAGAGCACTCAGTGGTAGCTCCTGCTAGCAAAGAACTGCAAGTGGAATTTTGGTTATTGGGGAAGCTTTTGAAAGACCTGCTAGTTTGTGCAAGAGATAAGCCCCGTTGATAGGGCTAGTGGATTCTGATTTTTTCCGTAACTGGTGTTATAGACGTTTGTTCGTTCAGAAAAGGGCCTGATTCCCATGAGATAAAGTGTATGGAAGGGTGCCTTTATATTTAAGTCCATTGAATGAAGGAGGAAAAAAAGACACTTGAGTGGTGGGGAGAGTAGCTGAAAAAGTCCAGTCTGCCATATTTGGTAAGTTGTTTTCTGTTACGGTAGGTTTGGGAGACAGGTTTGGGAGATAGCTACACTGTGTGTTTCAGTTGACAAAACGGCAACATGTGAACTGTGCGCCAGACTCTCTTTTTGTCAGTGTTATACAAGTGTGTAATTTTTACATGATTGTGGGGGTTCTTAGAAGAAGTGAGTGATGTTCTGTTTATTGTTTGTACATCATGGGGTTGTTTTGTTTTCCAGAACTAGTATTTGAGTGGGACGTTTATCTAGATGACACTTTGATGTCCATTCCAAAATTAATTCTCTAATTCAGTTTGGGCGTACCAAAGGCTTTATATTAGTTTTCACTGTGGCAGAGCAGCCAACTGTAATTTACTTTTATCAATGATGTATTCTTGAGCTTTATAAACTGTGAACATCTCAGCCTCATGCTCAGCTGTCACTGCATTGCATGTAGGTACTTACAAACATGTAACAGAAGGATATGACTTTAATTTTCAGAAACTCTATTAAATTACCTCTGCCCCAAGGAAATAACTGAATTAAGTGAAATTGCATGTCTTGTTAGTTACTCATACAGAAGCTTCCAATTTAATTATTAAGGGAACAACACACTTTCAGATGAGTCCATATTAAAGTTCTTATCTTCTAGAGACATACGATCTTAACTTACTATTTGTGTGTATTTTGTCTGATTGCAGTGAATTATTCTGTTAGAAGGTTCCAATTCAACATAAAAGGATGCAGTGTTGTAGTTCAAAGAGTTTTTCTGACAAACCTTTTACAAAGATACTAAGTGGAGCTGGTGTGCTTTGTATAGAGGATCAGTTTATTTTTCTTATTGTTTCTTCACTGGTTTTTGTTCTTAAATATCATCTGAAACCAGTCTGGCTATTGCTGTGAACGTGCCCTTCTCAATAGTGCATATGCATTGTGGAATATAGTAACTGGGCGAATTTCCAGACTGAGGTTGCAACTAAAATTGCAGCAATTGCACCTCACTCTCTCTGATGGCTAGTTTTCAACTCTGTGAAACTGTATGCTGACACAAGAGTTTGAGACACTGCAGTATGTCTTGAGCTGATAAAATGATTCACTGCTGCCAAAAGGGCAGTATACGTTGTCCTGGCTTTGTGACCTGTCTTTCCAGTCCTTATGACTATGCTTAGCCAGACTATGATAAACTGAGAAAAATAAAATCTATACAGGTCTCTTCAGGGTCAGCCTGCTTCGTCGCAGGCCTGGTGGCTGCTCAGACAAGGTGGAGAAGAGAGATGCTCTGGGTGAGGATAAGAAATTGGATAGGGGAAAAAAAAAACACACCTCTTTATCTTTGCAGTAGATTCGCCTTACTCATGGAATTTTTGTTTTGCAGAGGTAGAAGAGTTATTTTTACCTTGGATCAGTTACACGATGAAATTATGGTACTCGAGGAGAATATACTGTTAAAAGAAGGTAGCTTAGTATGCTAGTGTGGCTGACAGAACTCTGGTTTGGTCCAGCTGTGACTTGTGTAAATCTTTCAGAAGCAGTTGATTTTTGAGGTTCCCTGTTCCCATTGTGCATCTTGTTTTTCTGTAGCCAAAGTTCAGCACAGCATGCAGGTGTTCATTCAATTTAAATTTGTGAAACAATCTGTTTGATCTTGATGTGTTCAGGGCCTGGTTGTTCATTAAATTTTGTAGATCCATGTCTTAAGTTAGTGATCACTTTTTCTGTAAATGAGTAGCTGATGATGAAACTGTGAGAGGAAAACAGAAGTCCTTTTAAGCTGCAACATGTTAGAATAGTAAGGCACAATGAGAGCTTAAAGCAAACATTTTGCAAAAAAAAAAAAATGTACCTTGAAAGCTTGTTCAATATTAAGGATTTAAATAATCTGTTCACTTTCTGTGTCTAAATAATAACTGTAGTTGGGGTCGTTTAGAGTGAATTATTTATATTCAGTATGTGTGTTGCTTCTAAATGTCTAAAGACATCACACTTTTTGCTTTTTAGAACGAACATGCATGAACGAGTGAACAGAACAGAGAGGCAGTTTAAATCTCTCCCACCTAACCAACAGAGTCTTCTTCCTCAATTCCTTCCTCACCTTGACAAGATTCGGAAGTGCATTGATCATAATCAAGAGATACTACAGACCATTGTGAATGACTGCATTCATATGTTTGAAAATAAAGAATATGGAGAAGACGTATGTTAAAATGGACTTTTTCATACTCCAAAATTAAATTCTGTATGCTTTGTGTTTTTCTGCTTTTGTTTTTCACACCTTTAGGCCTCCTTTCTTTTGCCACCTGTATTTTCTTTTTTCTTACTCCCTATTTGCTTACATTTTCTTGCTCGTATCTTTCACATCTCTTAGAGCTGGTGTTTAATAAACTCATTTGTCATTAGTCCTTTGAGTTGCACTTACGAGAACTAATTGGGAATCTAGAAAGTGGCAGTAATCACTTACTGTAAAAAAGCAATCTTTTTTTAGACTCTAGAACACTCCAAAGCTCTACCTCCACTCTGGTTACATTTTGAAGTTATTTTTTCATTTAAATATGTGAAGCATAAATTTAATTGTCTTACTGTAGGTTATTATATGTTGGGATATTCTAGACCAGTTACAATTTTAGATAGACCAAGTATTTTTAATGTACTTGTCTGTAAAAACTTTTTCACTATGTACTTCTTTTTCAGCATGACATCTCTATTTAAAAAAAAAAATGCACTCAGATTTAACAGAGGGGAAAAAAAGAGATGGAAACTGAAGACCTGGTCTTTTTCTTAATAAGGACAATGAGTTGTGATCTGCTATGCCATAATAATGGGTTTTTTTTCTATGCTGAACCTGGTCTCTTGGGTGCTAAACTGAGACTGAACAACTAAATTTGTTTAGAATTCTAGGTTGGATTTGAGCTCTAGTGTCAGGAGTGAAAGAGGAGTGCTTTGTCAGCCAGAACTCCCAATAACCACTATAGTGTGGCTTTTGTCTATAAAATTTGCCTTTTTTTTTTTTTTTCCCCTATGCCCCTGAGACTAAAGATACTCAGTACATTTTCCACTAACTTTTTTCTCCCCCTCTCACTTTAATCAGGGAAGAGGGAAGATTACACCAGCTTCCACATTTGACATGGATAAATTAAAATCCACTTTGAAACAATTTGTGAGAGACTGGAGTGAAGAGGGGAAGCCTGAGAGAGATTCCTGCTACCAGCCAATCATTAGTGAAATTGTAAAGAACTTTCCAAAAGAAAAATGGTAATAGTGTTTTAAGACTTACTTTTATGTGGGCATACACTGTTGCATGTATTCATTCTCAGAATGCGTTTGCTGCTGATAAAGGGAAAGACCCTTGTGACAGCAGCAAGCATGAGTATTTCCCTTCATTATGGAAGAACTTCTAGTTAACTTCTAGTGCAGTTTCACTGAAGTAAGAGTTTACCCTCCAAATACTTAATTCCAACTTTGCTTTCAGACAGGTGTTACAAGGCAGGTCTTAAGCCTTTGCTGGATGTGGGAGGGTAGCTTTAACTGCACTGGCTTATTAACACCACCACCACCATAGACACCAGTGCAGTATTTTTTGAGTAACTTTAAGTATACTTGTAGAATCTCAGGAGATACAGTGTTTAATGGTTCTGCCATTTGGTCATCCCAGTCATCTTATGATGGGATCTACATCTCAGTTTAAACTTGTAACAGGAACATTGGTGAGTTTTGTACTCATAAATGTTACAAGTCGGAACTTAAGTTTGATACAGCTGCATGTTATTGTGGGTTTTCTTTCTCAGTAATTGCTGATAATGCACTTCTATCAGTCTGAAAATGTCTTCCGTTAATTTGCATAAGTAAAGAATCTTAGTAGTGGCAGAATGTGGAATGGACACGATTGCTTGGTTTCTTTTTTGACTTGGGCTAACTCATCTCAAGGTGGATACACTACTAAAAATATTTTATCTGAAAGTGAACTTTCTGCAGTCTTTTTAGTACTAATAATGTCCTAAGTAAGGTAAAAATGAATTAAATACTGCAGACTACCTGATTTACCTCAGATGTGCAGATCTGTAAGAACAGTTATAGCTAGTTTCGAGAGTCATCATATTTTCATGGTAGCAATTCACCTTTGTCTCTATGCTAGCTATTAGGGCATTTTGGTTACGGGAGAGAACGTCAACTCTGAAAGGTAACTGAAGCTGAGAAGTCTTGGCTTTTACATTTATCATCAATGAACTCTGTTTCAAAACTTCAGCTGGTATTAGGGGACATGTGAAACCAGACGGAGTAAATCTGAGGTTAATAGAGCGCTGTGCTGCCATGTATACTGTTTGTTGCATCAAACACAACTAATGTAGCAGTGCTTCTGTCTCTCTTGTGATAGTTCTGAAATACCAGCTGGGTTTTTGGGTCTACAGAAATCTTAAACATCACTGAATAAGTCAAACATCTCTACTACAAGTCTGAGTTTGTCAAATGAAACAATTTTTTATTTATAAAATATGTATTACTTAAATACCTATTTAAAAGTTCACTGTTCATGATCATGATAGAGCTGTTGTAGCACTTACGTAAAACCTTGTACACATACTTACTGTCTCCAGCTTGCTCTTTTTCATAGTGACCACCAGCTCTCCTGTTTAGGTGTACTTAACCTTTTAAGGTGAGAAGCAGAGGTGTTCAAGTCTTGTTCTCTTAACTGGCAGTGCCACCTCACTTGGGTATGAGAATTAACTTCCCTTTGGCAGGCAGAGTGTCGTAGCTGGTCAATGTGGTTCCTTTTTTACAGTTTTAGACAAGAGCAGTTGTTTTGATTTGAAGGGATGGACAGGGACTGAACCAACTTCAGTGAAGTTATTGTGGCTGTTACTGTGCAAAGTCTGTTTTCTCCAGAGAGGACTGGCTGTGGACTTCAATGCAGGAGAACAGCCTGTAGATGGAAGCTCAGAGTGCAGCTTTGTATTGCTTTATGTTCCCTTTTGTAGCACAGAGTGCTCAAGTCTCCTCTGAGATGACAGCATGAAAGTGCTAGAGAAAGCATATTGTTGGCATAAGAGGATGAAGACAGCTCTTGGTACTTAGATTTGGTTCCATTGGTGTGTAAAAGAACAGGAAGGGGAAGTGCTTTATATGATTGCTCTTCTGGGAAGAACAGAACAGTCTTGTGAGTCAGTTTTACTGTTACCCGGTGTTTCAGTCCAGTGTTCTGACAAGACTGTCATCTGTAAAACAAAATTACGAAAGCTGTTTTCTGCCTTCCATTCCACCTCAGAAATAATTCTTTTTTTTTCTGCTTTGCATCTTAACATGTAATCTGTTAGTAGGATCAATAAAGGAGTTTTAAGTGAAGTCCCATGAGAATGTGTTTCTGAATAACTAATAGGCTTTCTGCATCCATAAATGCTGTTTTTTTCAGTTCTCAGGGTCTCTATAACATTACTTTTGATGAAGCCATTTCATTTTCCTGAATTTCCTAGATCTGAATGAACTGCGATCCCTGCTTTTCTGAGAGAGAAAGTAGTAAAGTGGTTGATGGAATTTTTGTTGCAGCATTTTTATGAGGAAACATTATGTTGAAAATATAAATAAGCATATGAGTGTATTTTTTTTTCTTAATTCCCTTTGTCATCTTGATTTTTTTTTTTCTTTCACTTCTTTTGCTACTTTTCCTGCTTAAATGAAAGGATGTAAAGATCATCACTTTCTTGTCTAAAAGGAACCAAAGAAATAATTAGCCTTTTAGTTATCATTCCATGTCCAAGAATGGTATTTTCTCCAAAATTTTCTTTTGTTTAGTAACTTTACATCTGGAAGCACCTGTAGCTTGAAATGTCAATTTATCATGCTGCCCATCATTTGATTGATTTTTTTTCCAAGATGCTGGCAGGACAGCCCAAAAGAAATCACCAGTGCTTACTTAGAAATACATAGCTTATTAGTCCTTGAGCTTGGCTATACTTCTTGCATGGGTTCCATCATTTATAGTGATGATAAAACTTCTGCTTTACACTTATTTATATAAATACATCTGGTTTTGCAGAGTTTTTAATCTCATCAGAAATTGTACATTAAAAATCGTACTTTGCCTAAACTTTACTTCAAACGTTACTTTTAAGAGCAAACTGTCTTCAGTGTTACGGCAGTCTGGTGAAGACTTAGCAGGTCTTTACGTGGAAATATAAAAACCTGAGCTGCTGAGTTTGAAGAATTTATCTTCAAATAATTATGCTTTTTAGCTTCCTTCATTATTTTATTGGGAAAAAAATAAAATCCCTGAAAGTATTATTACAATGAAATAATGAAAAATACTGTACTGAGAATTGGTCTGTTCACTGACTAGATTTACAAACACTACAGAGGTAAGAAGTCAGAAAACTAGTCCCACGGTGTGATTCTATATTGATGTTTCCACTGATCTAATTATGAGCTGTGTATTTCTGAGGATGTTATCATTAGATAACATAGAATTTCAGTGTTTAGCTTGTGAAAATGAGGTTTGTGTTGGATCACACAGTAATTTTTCTTTTACCGAACTTCATTTTACACCTTAATCACCAGCATTTTTTTTTTGTTAAAGCACAACAGGCATAAATTAAGAAGCCTTTATTTTTATCCAGTATAATTTTTCCCTTTAAAAAAGGGCACCAGGTTAAAATGTCCATTAACAGCTTTAAACTTCTTAAAGCTGAAAACATCACAGTGCAAAATGCAGTACAATAAGGTCATGTCAGACTTTAGTTTTAAGAGACTGCTGCAGTTTCAATGGTTAAGCCAAACAGTACCATGCAGCCCTCTTTTCTCTTTGGCCAGCCTCCTTTCTCCTCACCTGCCAGGTTGATAGGGCAGTGTTTTTTCCCTATTACTGTTTTTTAATGGATACTTGCTGGGATACCCATTTATATTCCTAGCCAATGCTGGATACGTGTCATAGAAATTCTCCTACTACTGGATCATTTAATAGTAGTTTCACCATGTTCATAACCTTGTGTTATTACCAGTTATTACAGTTTTGGATTTTTCTGAATTCTTTGCTACTGCTGCAATTAGATATCTGCCAAAGAAGACCAAATTTTTCTAGCCTCCTAAATTATCTTGTGACTCTAGCCATTAAAAAAGCAGTTTCTGTGCAGTTGGAACTTTTTTAAAATGTTCTAATGATTAAAAATTAACATTCTACAGCACACAGGAATGCTCTCAGTATCACTGGATTCATACCTTATTTTTTTTAAATCATCAACAATTTGTCACTACTAAATCATTTCAAGTCTTCAAAAGTCTGTGTTTTTTTTTATAGCAGAGCACTATGAACAGTCATTACTTATGCAGTACGTTTGCCACGTACCTAATTTCTCTGATTATAGATTCTAAAAAAACCTTCTTGAACCATTTTGGAAGGCTGATATCAATGTTAATGGGCCCAGAATAGATCATACTGTGTTGCGTGAACAGAACAGCTATGCTGTGTGTGCCAAAATTGAGTAGGTAGACAGCACCAGATCCTGGCAACTGATAGGAAAAGTATAGACAGAAAACAAATTGCTAACAAGTTTCTAGACTTACACCTTGATAAAGGTACCCAAAAAAGTGCAGTGAAAATCAGCTGTTTCCTAAGAGAGAAGTGAAAAAATTACTTCAGAGATAGGAAAGCTTTATGTGAATAAAAAGATACAAGACAATTAGAAGCAATTTAAAATCATCTCACTTGACTGTTACAGGTGTTATCTTGTTTTAGTATGTATAAGAGCTCAGATTCTGAAATGTGATTACGTCAACATGTAGCTATCAGTTACTAGGTTGTTTTAATTGTCTTTTCTAATCAATGTATGATAATCTTGGAAGTGACTTGAGACTTCTCATTGTAGAAACACCCACATGAAGGTGTAAAAAAAAAAATCTACGTAGAGCTTGTCTAAATATTTAATTAATAAAGTTAAATGGTAAAGAAATGAAGAAATAGATTAGGTTAGAAATATATTTGGAGTAACGTTGTACCACTATGAATAGAAAAAGCTGCAAAACTTAGATTTTTCTAGGTTCTCCTGTAAAGTGAGTTTGGCACTCCTTCTGGGCTTGTATTTTCAAAAATTTTGCCTTGAACAAGTTGTTTTTCCCTGTGGTGTTTCTTTTTGTTTGTTTGTTTTGGGTTTTTTTTTTGGTAGGACTTCTTAGCTAGCTTTCTTCTCACTTTTCTTATAGCAGAGAGCTCTAACTAATAGCAAAGTCTTAACTTTCATTTTCTGGTTAACAAAAAGCAAGAACATCTGAAAGAATAGTGGAATGAAAATGAATTCTTCTCCCAGATGAGAAGAACTATGATTTTCCATTTGGAAATCTTGACTATGTAGATCATTAAGCCACAAAACAAAAGGCATTGTTAAAACTACTGTGTTAGTGTAGCCTTCAGAAAAGAATGCTTTCTTTTTTTAGGGTAACAGTCTTCAGGAATGTACTGCTTTTTAGAATTTATGTAACTCATTCATGCTCATGCAGCATGCAACTCATTTGAACCCTTTTGGCATCCTGAGTGTGGATGTATTCAGATAACTTGCATTTTGCTTTCTTTCATGTATTTGGAAGTGCTGATTCCGGCTTCCTTCATTTATTTACATATAAATTTATATATATATATGTTTTGTCTCTGAAGGTGACATGAGAAAGAGGAGATAGTCTGACACATGGATTTTTGGTACATGAAATTATGAAGTCTTGTGGAACTGAAAACATACTTTGAAGATTAGATATCTGTTCAGTTTGTTGTGGGAGTGTTTTTGTTCTACGAGCATTTGCTTGCATTGTGATAGAAGTCTAATGAAACTGGATATGTATTTACTGCCTTTTCTTCCTGAAAGAGGGGAAAACCTTCAGATTCTTAGTTCTTCTGTTTAGGAGTTGCTGAACTTAGAAAATGAGAGAGGTTTTTCTAGGTATTTCAGTAAGCAGGTGCTTATGGATGTCTTCTGGTTGTCTTAAATTGATGTCTAAGGGAAGTGAAGAGTTAGAGCTGCAGTGTACTTTGATTTAAGAAATTACATGTCACTTCGTGTGCTTCAGAGAAATTGCTGAACAGCATTTATAAACCCCACAGTTGCTAAGAAGGTAACTAAGGTTTTTAGAGTCTGAAATACTCATCAGCTTACAGAAGTTTTGCTTTGTGGTCTGATGTAAAAATGATAATTTATTTTTCATGCTATATAACCAAGAAGATTTTTAGATTTACTATTTATTAGTGAGCCTCTTAGCACCATTTATTCTTCTATATGATAATGTTCTTTCTTCAATTGACAGGAGATTTTTACCTCTAACTGTAAGTTTTCAAGAAAAAGAAATGTTTTGTAATTATGCTCTATATTCTGAATAAAGGTTGTATAACTTTTTTAGAGTAACTTCTTATTTTTGGCTGTACAAATAACCAATCTGATCAGAACTGGCTCATTTTGCATTTAAAAGGTAAAGTCATACAGGAAATGCATACTATCTTAAGTATATGGGTGGGAAATGTTTGACTCGTCTCTGCAAGTTTTGTTAAGAGGTATCAAATAAAGACTTAACTATTATTTTTGTTCTGTTGCAGGGATTTCTCCAAAGTTAATATCCTGGTACCTGGTGCTGGGCTAGGTAGATTGGCGTGGGAAATAGCTATGCTCGGTTATGCTTGCCAAGGAAATGAATGGAGCCTCTTTATGCTCTTTTCCTCTAACTTTGTACTCAACAGGTACATAGCTTATGTTTTACTTGCTGATTGAAACTTAGGGAGGCAAAATGATAAATAAGAAAAACTTGAATAAATAAAACTGAGAAGAACAGATATTTAATTCCTAACACAGGACACACATACCCATATTTTAGAATGCTTTTATTGAAAGAAGTGGGATAAGTGTGGAAGTGAAGCATTGTATCTGAGTAATTAAAATGGAAGCAGGCTCTTAAGCTATGATGCTTAAAGTACCTATATTGTACCACAGATTTTCGATATGATCTTGAGTAGGTTTCCAGGTTTATTTCACATCAGATTCTCTAAAATGCACACTTGTCTCATTGGTGTCAAATATGGACAAGTTAATATGTTCATGGTACTTGGTGGTGATTTAGTAGCAGACAAAGCTTGTTACAAGTGTTGTATTCTTTATTTTAGTCAGTGTTTCAACATTAAAAAAACAACCAAACACCAAAGCATGCTAAACTCCTTAAGCAAGTGGCTAAAATAATGTACTTAATAGTTCTACAATTAAGCTCGGGCACTAAATTTGAATGTAATGAATGTCCCTGCTTAGATTTAACTTAGAGTGGCATTTCTGAATTTGGTATTCATAACTTCTATTAGAAATTACTGATTTCATAGCGAACTTCCTAGGAAGGAAGGCAGCAAATGCAACTTTTATTTTAAGAAAGAGGATGGAAAGACTGTGGGTGGGCAAATATGAAGGAGGTTAGTGGCGAGTTATGTATTTTTGGGGTAGTTGGTACCAAGTCTGGAGATGCAGAGTTTGCCAGTTCATTCTTCAATCTGAAATGATACACCTTTACTGAAAATGCCTAAATTGTTTGCCTGTATTCTATACTATCATGGTGATTTTGGGGCCATGTTTGTAGACTGTCCACAGCGGACTGTGATGATCTTAAATCTCTCATAGGTCACAGTTCAAAACCAAAGGGAGAACGCTGTTTATTATGGCTCCTGCATATCTGCTTAAAACAACAGGAGTCAATGTAATGAAAATAGGCATCTGCTAGAGGTTTCTTTGTTCTTACATTATTCTTAAACAATGTATCTGGTGGCAAAATTGCATATTCCAGTTGAACTGGTTTAATGCCCTGCAGCTACTGAAGGGAGGTCACCTTCATATTATCCTTAGCTATACAGCTCTGCTGGCTCTTATGCTCTTTGGAATTTTTGAGATTATTCAAAGCAGCATAAAAGTAATCATTCGCCATCTTTGAGAGTATTGTTATAGGGGCTCAAATCTGAAAGTTAGTTTTACTTTTACCTACGTCTGACATAGGTTGTTTTCTGTTTTGTTTTTTTTTTTTTGTCTTCCTTAAATAATGAGCCTTTGGCCTATATGTGGAATTCTCATGAAAATCCATGCTTAGCTTATTATAGTAATCATTCTTAGTATCTAATGCTGATGTGCTGTTTCCTAATTACATAGAACACTTAGCAAAGAGGTATATATGCATTACACTTGCTAACAATATTAAATTTTAGAAGGCAAAATTGAGTGTTGCTCAGCTGCTGTAATCATAATCTTTGGTGGGCACCTTATCAGTTACAAGCTTCCTTGTTGGCATGGAAAAAAATACTGCTAACTTGACTCTGAATTTCAGTCAAGCATTGCTGTCTGCCAGATCTGGTTTTAGGCTTGGGATTGTCTGTTAAGAAAGTTTTAGGGACTCTGCGGATCTCTCATTTTAGTTATAAGCAGCTGTTCTCAGTCCTCTGAAATAGACATCTTTGCCTTCCTGGAACTGGAAGGAACAGCAACGTTGAATATGACCTGAAAACACCAGTGAAGGAAGAGCAGTAAGAAAGGAATTTGCAAATTATTTTTGTAACTACATTTTTAATTTTTGTTTTCAGTTGATAAAAGCATGAAAACTTTATTAACATGGTTTCTCTGACACCAGTTTATTTTTAGGAAGACAAAGTACTGTTTTGAGTGTCAAGCCATTTACTACACTGTGCTCCCAGTTGTGCTTCAGTGTCTTAAGTCTTAGGTATACAAGGTGGTGTCTGCTGCTTTTTACATATGTTAAATAACTTAATTCTCTCAAATTGTGACCTTTTGTTACTGAAGATAAAGTCAGTTAGAGAGTTGTACATAGAAGGTGTAGCTGTGATTACTGTTAAGTTTCTAACACTGAAGTGCATTACTCTGTTGAAGGTCTAATTTGAAAATTAAGTGACCCTGGAGTAGTTAAGCCACAATGACTCCTGTAGGCAGTGGCAGTCCTTGTGTAGGAACCTGCTTTTTCTTGTATGGGTAAGGTTCTTACTGCTGGTGTGTTTTCATGAGTTCTGCCATCTGTCACTATATCCAGAAATGATCACTGGTGATGTACAGACCCACTTAATTTCTTAAATGTTTTGTATGTGATAAGCGTAATCTGTTTTCCTGCCCCTGCAAAGCATACCAAAATTTTCAGGCAGTCAAAGGCATGGGAAAATGTTACTTCCCTTTGACCCCTGACAGGAAGGAAGACACCACTAGGGTGGTATCTGTAGAGGAGCTGACTTGCTGTTTTCTGCAGATGGAGATTTAGAGCATGGAATCAGTAGCCTTGGTAGTAGTCCTTCAGGCAGCAGTAGTCCCACTTAAAATGTTTGAGAGTTGAAGTAACATAAAGTACACTTTGTACCGAGTCAGAGTAGGGTTAGTTTAAAAAAGCTTTAATTGATACTGTAGCATTTAGGCTAATAACTGGCTAGTCTTTCTGGACATAATCTAATTTTAGATAAATCTTGACACTTTGTGAAGGCTGCTCAACATGCCCTATGTGTCTCTTCTGGAACTGTATTTTTGCCTCAATGTTGAACAGTAAATGCTCTGCCCCTGTTAAAATAGTGAAGTGCATCACACTGAAAGATACTGGATTTTTATAATATGTATCATATATCTTTTGTTACATAGAATTTTAAAGGGCTACATTACTTACTTTTGAAGTGTAAGTTGCTGAAGCTGGAAAGGACAGTTTTCAAGCTTAGTGAAGGAATGATCTTTAACGTAAAATTGGGTGTTCCTTTTGGAACTATTGGAAAGTCTATGTTAATACACTTTGTGTTGGGGGAAAGAGAGCTTGCAAGGAGGTGTGTGTTCTCCTATACCTCCAGGGAAAAAAAAAAAACAAACCTTTCTAATCTACTTGTATATTGTGTTTACCTTGTTTTGGGGGAAATTTTCATTGTTAAAGAAAAATGTTCTGAGGGTAATAAAAATAGATAGGGAAAATGCTAGGGAGACGTTAGACTAGTTAACACCTTTTTTGGGTTTTTTTTGTCTTCACCAGCATAAGGGTGATTTGAGTTTTTCTGTGTGGGCTTTGAAGCTTTTTTCTGTTTTGCTTGGTTGGGGGTTTTTTTGGGGGGAAGGGTGGGGCAGGAAGATGTTTGTTTAACCAAGACAGAAATGCCTCTCATGAAAGTAATGACATGCCTTGTTATCAGGGCTTTTTCTGTGCCTTTTCCCTTTAACTGACTGCATATATCAGATTTTTTTTAATTCAACAAATATTAAGTATGATATGAATAAAGTTTAAAAAATGTTATTTTGGAGACTTTCCTACAGATATTTTCTATCGACGAGCCAAAAGAGTGCACTTTCTGTAACCTTGTAGATGGCTTACAGTTTATGAAGCGTTTGTGTTTTACAGGACATTTTTTAATTTAAAAACTGATTTTGCAGGAAAAGCTGCTTTTTATACTGTGATGCTTTATTTTATCACTTTTTAAAATGAGTTGACTTTGATTGTGTCAACGCAAACTTTACTTGCAGCCTTATTGCTAAAAATGTTACAGACTGAAAATGACATCTCATGCAAAACTGCTACACTTTGCAAAATGGGATTTACTTGTTTTTACAAATCTCAAAGCATTCTTTCAGTTAGCACCTGAAAATTGCTTTTGTCCAGCTGTGCTTCAGAAATCCAATGATTAGGATTTGGAAAAGACAGAAAATGCTAGAATTAACCCATGGAACTAATGTTACCCTGTTTTTTTAATAGGTAAGAATATGATCCTCAAAGGCTTATCTTTACTGAATATACTATATCATAAACTTCATTAATCTTACAAAAGAATCTTTTGCAATTTCTTTTCAGTGGAGAAATAAGTTGAGAAAAGTGGGAAACTAAGCAACTGCCTGTAATTTTAAAATTTTCGTAGTGATAATTTATGTCAAATTGCCTTTTGTTCTGTTGATAAATTTATGGGCAGGCTGAAGTGTTATAAACTAAGTGAAAGTCCTTTAAAAAAGTATGGCTTTTGCAAAAACTTAATCAACACTACAATGGATGTTGGTGAAAGATTCCTATACTTCTAGATAACAGAAAAGCAATCTTTTGAGGTCCCTTCCAATCCTTATCATTCTGTGACTCTCTGAATTGGGTGAAACTAAATTATGCTCATTTCTATATTTTGCAGATGCTCTGAAATTAATTCATGTAAGCTTTATCCCTGGATTCATCAATTTAGCAATAACAGAAGGTCTGCTGATCAGATACGTCCAATTTACTTCCCTGATGTTGATCCTCACAGTCTTCCCTCTGGTTCAAACTTCTCTATGACAGCAGGGGATTTTCAAGAAATTTATTCGGAGTGCAGTGAGTAAACACAGTGTTTGTTACAGGACAGTTAATGATTACAAATTGAAGGGAAATGTATCTACAAGCATTAAGCAAAAAGTACTCACTGTAGTAAAGTTTTCTTATTCCAAATTACCATTTCTGATACTACACAAGGAATCATATAGCTAGGCACTTCTGGAAAAAAAAAGTGTATTTTATTGATGTAAAAGCAAAGCAAACTCTTTCAGTAGTAATAAATAACAAATGAAAAAATATATACTTACCATCAATAGTATTACAGAGGCAAGTTATAAGGATGATAATTAACAAGGTGGAGACTTCTCTGAGTACAAATAATCTTATTTTTTTTTTCTTGTGATGCCAGGTTAGTTGTGCTGTCCTCATTTACAATTGTGAAGTAATGTTTTATGACTAGCCTAATGTTGAATTAACTTGAAGAAGAGGGCCTACTCTGCGAACTATGTATTTCAATTTGATCAAGGGAAGCACTTGAGAGGTTTTTTTTGTGTAGTTAAATATTCTAATATATACATATTTAGAAGTCACTATTTTTATCTTGTGCAATATTGGATTACCACCTCAGACATGTATTTTCTGCCTCTACCTTTCTGTTCCTATTAGACCTATAGCCATTTTTCACCAGGATTATAGATCTATTTATTTGTCTTGTGTTGTGCAGGTAGACTTCCAGATATTTTCTTGCAGGAGCTTTCCGTATAGTTGCTCAGTTTTCTGTAGATTCTCTTACATTAGAACATCTGATACTGGCCTAAATTGAGGCTTTAATTTTTATTTACAGAACCTAAAATGTTAGCAATTTCATGTTCAGAGAATATCAGGGATATGCAACCTTTAAAAGGTAAACTTTGAAAGATCCTACTTGTTAAATTAACTAGTAAAAAACAACTGGAGAAATACTCAGATACTGAATAAAATGTTTTAAAGCTATGTGATTTGTGAAATCATACTTAAATGTACAGACTTGTGCTGTTCTAGATATTAACTGGAGATGCCCAAAATTAAAGATTTGCAGTATATCATAAATACATATCATTTATGTAATATGTGAACAATTTTATAAAATACAGAAATAACAAATATTAATAATATTTCAGAATGTGTATATATGTATATACACACATATAGGTCACATGAACACATTTATGTGAATCAATATTTTACTTGTAAATAAAATTTAATGCTTAATCTATAAACTAGTACTGGGCTTAGATGATGAACTTTTATACAAGTAGCAACATTGAAACTAATCTCTGTATGCTTTTCTCTTTATGCAGATACATGGGACTGCATAGCAACCTGCTTTTTCATAGACACAGCTCATAATGTTATTGATTACATTGACACTATATGGAAAATACTAAAGCCTGGAGGAATATGGATAAATGTAGGCAAGTGTGACCAGCCTCTTTCTGCTGTATTTGATCACGTAACAGGCATCTAATACTTGAAAAAAATTGTGAGGATGAAAGTGTTTCTGCTGGAGACTCAGTACAGCTAGAAGCATCTAGCTAGAGTACAGAGATTCTGTGTTCAAAATGTGTCCAGATGTTTGCTAGTTAGAATCAAGTCAACATGTTGAGATAATTGTCATAGAATCATAGATGTATGATGGTTGGAATAGACCTTTAAGATCATCGAGTCAAATCCCTAACCTCACAGTGCTAAGTCCATCACTAAACTAAACCATATCCCTGACTACTTCATCTTCATGTCTGTCGAATATCTCTAGGGCTTGTGAATCCACCACCTTCCTGGACAGCCTGTTCCAATGCTTAATAACCCTCTTGGTGAAAAAGTTCTTCCTAATCCTCAATCTAAACCTCCCCTGGTGCAACTTGAGACCATTTCCTTGTGTTCTATCATTTATTACTGGAGAGATCAACCTCCACCTCACTACAGCTCCCTTTCAGGAAGTTGTAGAGAGTGATCATATCTCCTCTCAATTTTCTCTTGGCTAAACATCCTCAGCTCTCTCAGCTGCTCCTCACAAGACCGTTATCTAGACTGTTCATGAGCTTTGTTGGCCAACTCTGGATACACTCCAGCACCTCAGTGTCCTTCTTGTAGTGAGAGGCCCAGAACTGAACACAGTATTGCAGGTGCGGCCTCACCAGGGGACAATCAATTCCTTGGTCCTGCTGGGCATACAATTTCTGATACAGGCCAGGGTGCCATTGGCCTTCTTGGCCACCTGGGCATGTTGCTGGCTCATGTTCAGCTGGCTGTTGATTAACACTTCCAGGTCCTTTTCTGCCAGACAGCTTTCCAGCCACTGTGCTTCAAGCTTGTAGCACTACTGAGGGTTGTTGTGGCCTAAGTGCAGGACCCAGCACTTAGCCTTGTTGAATCTCATCCAGATGGCCTTGGCCCATCGCTCCAGCACATCCAGCTCCCTCTGAAGACCTTTTCTGCCCTCAAGCAGATCAACACACCTGCCCAGCTTGGTGTCATCTGTGAATTTACTGAGGGTGCACTCAATCCCCTCATCCAGATAATCAATCAAGATGTTAAACAGGACAGGCCCCAGCACTGAGCCTTGGGGAACACCACTGGTGACCAGCAGCCAACTGGATTTAACTCCATTCCCCACCACTCTCTGGGCCCAGCCATCCAGACAGTTTTCACTTAATGAAGAGTAGGTCTATCCAACCGATGGGCAGCCCGTTTCTCCAGGAGAGCATGCTGTGGGAGACTGTGTCAAAGGCCTTACTGGAGTTCAGGAAGACCACATCCACAGCCTTTCCCTCATCTTTTGTAGAGATGAGATTGGTCAAGCAGGACCTGACCGTCACAAAGCCATATTGGCTGGGCCTGAACCGTTGGTTATTCTGTATGTACCTCAGAATGGTGCTCAGGATAATCTGTCCCATAACCTTCCCTGGCACCAAGATCAAGGCTGACAGGTCTGTAGTGTCCAGGATCTTCCTTCTAACCCTTCTTGTTGATGAGTGTCCCGTTTGCCATCCTCCAGTCTGCTGAGACCTCTCTAGTGACCCAGGACTGCTTGCAGATGATGGAGAGTGCCTGGGCAAGCCCTTCTGCCAGCTTCTTCAGCACCCTCAAGTGCATCCCATCTGGCCACATGGACTTGTGTGTGTCAAGAT
Organism: Urocolius indicus; assembly: GCA_013401255.1. NCBI lineage: Eukaryota > Metazoa > Chordata > Aves > Coliiformes > Coliidae > Urocolius > Urocolius indicus. The sequence continues at coordinate 73,957 of WBNH01004535.1, forward strand.
GGAGCAGCAGGTTACACACCTTTTCTTTCCCTTTCTGTCCCCTGTTTCTGTCTTCTGGCTTTGGAGGACAGGTGCCCAGAGAACAGCTGTTTTCAGTATTGAAGACTGAGACGAAGGCATTAAGTAGCTCTGCCTTTTCCTCATCCTTGCTCACTAGGTATCATGGTTTAGGCCCATCAAGCAACAAAGGACCACAATTAAATACCACAGACTTGAGAATTGCCAAACGGCAGGGAGGGCTTAATTGCATTAATTGCCCTGCATGGGCTGCTCCGACGTGCATTCATCCCAAAGGCTGCGGCTCATCTCTGTCTCTCATGTGGGTCTACTCTCGGGCCCACAGGCTCTCCAGCATGGCCTGCACCATGGCTGCCTCCTCACAGTCTCTCACCTGTCCAGGAGCACTCATCTGGAGCTGTTGGTGGCGCTCGGCTCTGCCGTTGCCCTCCATGGGTTGCAGGGGCACAGCTGCATTCTCACCACAGGTTGCAGAGGGATCTCTGGTGCTCCTCCTTCCTTGCTCCTGTGACTGTGGGGCCTGCATGTTCGCCTCCCATCTTGTACCACTCTTACACCTCCTCCCAAGCACTTCACATTCCCATCCTTAAATAGTGATGGCAGAGGCGCCAGATTGGCCCAGCCAGGCAGGTGGTGGGTTTGAAACCAAGAGCCGGGGGGCAAAGTCCAAGAACTTTCTGGGTCTTCACTGCAGTCCCCCTGTTACCAAGGAAAAGCAGTTCCTTGCTAAACCATGACACTAGGTTTTTTCCTTCATCCATTAAAGGGGGAAGATTCCCCTTAGACCTCCTTTTGATGGTAATGTATTTGTAGAACCTTTGCTTGTTGTCTTTGAGAGTAGTGGCCAGCTTAAGTTCTAGTTGAGCTTTAGCCTTTGTAATTTTCTTCCTACATGACCTCATCAGAGCCATGTAGTTCTTCTGGGCTGCCTGACCTTTCTTCTGGAGACTGTAGATTCTGTTCTCCTGAGCTCCAGCAGAAGCTCCCTCTTCAACCAGGACTGTCTTCTGCCCTGACAGCTCATCTTCTTGCACATGAAAACAGCTTGATCCTGCACCTTTAAGATTTCCTTCTTCAAGAATGTCTAGCTTTCCTGGACTCCTTTGCCCTTCCAGACTGCCTCACAAGGGACACTGACTACAAACTTCCTAAACAATTCCAGGTCTGCCCTCTGGAAATCTAAGATGGCAGTTCTGCTGATCCTCCTTCCTTGCTTCTCTGAGGGCTGATGACTCAATCATTTCACAATCACTGTGTTCTATGTGACCTGCAACCATGACATCCCCCACCAGACCAGACCACCAGCAAGCTGCCTTCCTTCCTTGGCTGTCACCAGCTGTTATCATCCACACACTCTGGGAACCTTGTGAACTGTCTCCTCTCTGCTGTGTTGTATTCCCAGCAGACATCAGGTAGGCTGAAGTTCCCCGTGAGAATGAGAGCCAAGGATCCCTAGAGTATTCCCAGCTGCCTAAAGAACCTCTCATCTACTTTCTCATTAAGTAGTAATTAGTAGTCTGTATTGGACTCCTGCCATGACATCCTCTTTTTGTCCTTCCCATTGATTCTTACCCATAGACACTCAACCTTATCCTCACCATCATTGACCTCTAAGCAGTTGAGACATTCCCTAATATAGAGGGCTATGCATCTGCCTTTTCTTCCTTCCCTGTCCCTTCTGCACAGTCTGCAGCCATCCAATGCAGCACTCCAGTCATGTGACTCATCCTACCATGTTTCCATAATAGTGACAATGTCACACTTCCCTTGGTGCACAGCAGTTGCCAGTTCCTCCTGTGTGTTGTCTGTACTGTGTGCATTGGTGTACATGCACTTCAGATGGGTTACTAATCCAGATACCTTTCGGGGGGAGGAAAGAAGTCCAAACTTCCTTCCGACCATTTTCAGACATTGTCTGTGTTCTCTAGCACAATAGCTCTTGTTTCCCTGCTACCACAAAGAGCTCCATCTCCAGCCTCCACTGAGGTGGCAGAGCCAAGGATGTTGGGGGAAGACTATCTCTCAGACACCTGCATGCTGCTCTGGCTTATTTCTGTCAAGCCTAGTATTACCTCTTTCCACCTTTGAACCTGGTTTAAAACCTTGCCAGTGAGCCCTGCTAACTCTTGTCTCAGTTGCTTTTTCCTTCTTTGTGATAGATATATCACATACCTTTGAATTATGCCCAGTTCCCTGCGCTTAAAAAAAAAAACAACAATAAAACAACAAAATTTAATCAGTGACACCAAGCTCAGAGCCAGGTATTATTAATGTGTTTTGCCTTCCATATGCTTTCCTCATCCCTGCCCATAACTAAAGGAGTAGAGGAGTGTATAGAAGTATAGAGAATTAAATCATCCCAGCAACAGGTTTTGCATTAGTGCTTCAAACATTTGTTACTTGAGAAATGTAGTATATTGTATCCTTTTTTTCCTCATTTTGTAAAAAAATGGAACTTCTATGTCTAAATAAATACTCACTTTTTAAATCTGCTGTCTTAACTTCAGCTGTACTTCTAAGCAGAGGCTTTGGGAATGAGATGTATGTGAGCCTCTTGTCGAAAGAAAAGAGACTGAAGTATTCCATGGTGAACGGCAGACAAAACTTGGGAGTTAAGCATTTTGTGTAGTAGAAATTGGTCAGTCACTGATGTCAGTCACTACACCATTCCTGGCCTGTCATACAGCAAGAGGAGAGCTCCTGAGGACACTTTTCCTTTACATTCCATACAGATAGCAGTGATGATAGACTGAAGAAATTTTAAGACAGAAAACATAATCTGGTAGGAAATGAGACTTCAGTGTTGAATAGGCAGCTGAACTAATTTGTTTTCATTTTGCATTGATTCTGAAATTCCAATGTAATATGTTCTTTTGTCTGCATTTGAATATCTGAGTCTGGATATAAGCATTCTTCACACTTTCAATATGTACTTTTTAGAACATTTTTGTCTTTTTGATAGCCGTTTCTATTGTGTCTTTGTACTGTAGGTCCTCTGCTTTACCACTTTGAAAATTTGGGAAATGAACTTTCTATAGAATTAAGCTATGAGGATATAAAAAATGTTATACTGAAATACGGATTCCATATAGAGGTAAGAAGTCTGGAATGAGTAGAATTTGTATCAGCCACACAAACTGCTTTGAAATAAAACTTTATGTTAAATAACATAATGTAACAACAATTAAAAATACTAAATAAAATACATTTATGTTAAATTTAGTTCAACATAATGACATCTAGGAAAATTAAGGGTTTGGGTGTTGCAATATATTTGCTTTCCTCTTTTTTAAAAATGTATAGATAGCCCTTGAAATCTAGTTAATACACAGCAACGTCTGTCTTACTAAGATAAGTTTCTGTAGTTCTTGTAGAAAAGATGTTTTGAAAACTGATGCTGTTTTTCAGGTGGAGAAAGAATCTGTACTGTCAACTTACACTGTGAATGAACTCTCCATGATGAAATACTACTATGAATGTGTGTTGTTTGTGGTGAGAAAACCAGAACAGAAGTGATCTGAATAGGTTTATCAGAAAAAAATCTTGTCTTGAAAACTAGAAATGAGAATAAAATGGACCGAGTGATGTCTGGACATAACCTCAAATCAGTGGTGCCTTCTTATTCCTAATAGGATTTAGATAGTGTCTATTTTCTTAATCTCTCTATTGCTATCCAGACATGTACTATGCCATGCGTATTTGTAATATACTTGTGAAAATGGAGATGTTCATATACACTGTCTTTGTGCTTTGGAACACATTAAAAATAAAAGTGGTTTTTGGGGAATAAAATTTTATGTTTGCCGTATCTAGACGCATTTTATGCATATGCTGCCTCATTTTTTGTAGATTTAGAAAGGTTTTTTTTTAATATTTTCTGATGTTAGGAATGCATAGGATAGAGGTGCTTATTGTACTAGCCATTTCACACTTAGACAAATATTTCTACACATAAATTTTGAAGTCTATAGTAGCTGGAAAGTGATTAAATTAGTCTTAATAGCTAAAATAGCCATGAGAGCTATTAGAACATTTTCTGTGGAACTGAAAGAAAGTAGAATATTTTGCACATTTTAGTCTTTGACTGTTCCGCTGTTACCAGTTTTATCAAAACACAGAACCTGTACGCAAATTTCACATACTGAGTGAAGAAAATGCAATGTGTCAAAGAAGCAGCATGTTAACCTCAGTTTAGGAATACACCAATTTTGATTAATCCCTTGGTGTTGAAACTGAAGTAGATAATCTGCCATCTTAAGATACATTGATTTTGAGTCACCTGCTCAAGCCAAAAACAGCGAAGTAGTAGTTTTGTTAAACATAAGTAACAGAGTCATGTTATGTCTTGAGCTCTTTAAAAACCAGAGAAGTTGGTAACATAGCTGAGTTATCCATGCCATGAGTAGTTAGTACAATATAAAAATCCCAGTTTTGGAAGGAGGGGAAAAAAAAGTTGCATGTAAATAGCAAGTGTTATAACATAATCATCTCTACCTGAGTCAGCATATGCAAGCCAATTGGTAGACAATTATCTTGTAACTTCAGGCACTTTACCCTTATCAGTGAGTTATTGGTTCCTTATCCTAATGGTTTGTGGGTTATTTATTTTTCCTGCCAGATGTGGCTTAGGTGAGTGTTTCATCTCCGAATTGTGATACAAGAGAAGTTGTGTACATGAGTTAATGTTAATAGTCACTGTACTGAGAGGAGGTGTCATGTTAGCCATTTCATTTTCTTAACATATTGGTTACCTTAAGTACCTTTTTCACCATTATTTAAAAACAAAACAAAACAAAAAAAAACCAAACACTTAAAAGGGTGGCTAGATGGTGGTAATACAGTGGATGTAGTTCATCTGTATTTCAGTAAAGCATTTGACACCATCTCCCATAGCATCCTCGTAGCAAAACTGAGAAAGTGTGGGCTGGATGATGAGGTGGGTTGTTAACTGGTTCAAACAAAGAAGGCAGAGAGCTGTGATCAGTGGAGCAGGGTCTAGTTGGCGGCCTGTATCTAGTGGAGTCCCTCGGTGGTTGGTGCTGGGACCAGTACTGTTCAATATATTCATTAATGACCTCGATCAGGGAACAAAAAGCACTACCAGCAAGCTTGCTGGAGGGAGTGGTTGACACACCAGAAGGCTGTGATGCCATCCAATGAGACCTGGACAGGCTGGAGAGTTGAGCAGAGAGAAATCTAATAACCTTCAACAAGGGCAAGTGTAGAGTCTTGCATCTGGGAAAGAATAACCCCATGTACCAGTAAAGTTTGGGGACTGAACTCTTACAGTAGCGTAGGGGAAAGGGACCTAAGGGTCTTGGTGGACAGCAGGATGAGCATGAGCCAGCAATGTGCCCTCGTGGCCAAGAAGGCCAATGGCATCCTGGGGTGTATTAGAAGCGTTGTGGTTAGTAGGTCTAGAGAGGTGAGAGAGGTTCTTCTCCCTCTCCACCCTCGTGAGACCTCATCTGGAATATTGTGTCCAGTTCTGGGCCCCTCATTTCAAGAAGGACAGGGAGCTGCGGGAGTAAGTTCAGCACAGGGCCACAAAGATGATGAAGCTTGGAGGAGACTGAGGGGTGATCTCATTCATGTTTACAAATATGTAAAGGGCAGGTGTCAGGGCGATGCAGCCAGGCTCTTCTCAGTGATGTCCAGTGACAGGGCAAGGGGTAATGGGCATAAGCTGGAACACAAGAGGTTCCAAAGAAATACAAGGAAGAATTTCTTCACTGTGAGGCTAATGGGGCACTGGAACAGGCTGCCCAGATGGGTTGTTGAGTCTCCTTCTCTGAAGACATTCAAAACCCACCTGGATGAGTTCGTGTGTGACCCACTCTAGGTGGTCCTGCTCTGGCAGGGGGGATGGACTAGATGGTCTTTCGAGGTCCCTTCTAACCCTTTGATGCTGTGAAAACCATTATGATAAGGAATCAGGTTTTTTTTCTTCCATATTTGATGATAATGGCACTGGACAATAGCTTGCTTTTTTTTCCTCATTATTTCCAGTCCTTTTTGTCATGGTGATGTCCTAATTGCATCTCTAATAGGTCTGTTATGGGCTTTTGGATTTTTCCTGTTGAGGATGGAAATTTCTGCCTTTGTTCCTAAATTGAAAGCCTGCAAGGAGGAAAAACAAAACTTGTTTTTTGGTAGTTTGACCACTGTGTGAGAGCATAGCCCTGGGTCTGTTTCAATACTGGGCCCTTTTTTTGTTCATGTTTTTACTGAAAATAAACTCTTCTGGTCTACGGAAACTTAGTTTTGCTTAATCTAGTCTTTTTTTGGACTTTCTGTTCTTCCTCCAAGTGTGCCACCAAGATTCAGCTCCATAAATGAACTGTCTAGTTGCTCTTGCTCCAACAAAAATATGTGTGAAGCTAAAACACTGCCATTGCAACAATTTCCTTATGGTACTATTTATTATTTTCTGAGACTTTGTGATTCTTTGCTTTTGTTATGTTTTTTTTTGTTGTTGTTTGTTTTCTTTTAGTTAGAATATTGTGTTTTACTTGATTTTCAAGCTTCTTGAAATAAGACAAGGGTAGGTGGATGTCGATTATGTCATATTTGTAATGTTGCAAGATTTCTGCTTCCTACCCAGTCTGTAGTTACTCTTGGAATATGGTGGTCTTTCACAAGTAGGCAATTGAACTCTTGCTTTCTGATTGAATGTCAGTATCTTTTCTTCTGCTGGTTGAGGTTTTACCATGCCATGTTGCGACAGGTGCCATTTTTTGTGTTGTTTTTGGAAAATACGTTTTATTTGTGTCAGGTATATAGTGATGTGCTTGTTTCTAATCCAGAAGATGCCAGTTTTGCCTGATGTTCTCCTTTTAAATTGTAAATTGCATTAAGCATCGGAAGCAGAACAATCTTGTGAATAAGCCGTGTGAGTGAGCAGCATTTTGCCTACAGTTTATGAGTTTAAATTCATCACGTGTATCTTTCTGCACAGGGAAAATTGTGTATTATTGAATGTGATCAAGTTGTCGCCAATTGCATAGGCATGGGGGGGATGCTTAAGGTGTTTATTATTAGCTGGAGCCAAGACCATTGTGTCCTGTATGTAGTGTAAAATAAAATGCTGCACCGTCTTCAGTGTAATACTTATTTATCTGGACCAAGCTTGCCAAGTGTGCTCTGCTTTTATCTGGGCTGTGCGCTAAAACCAGTAACGAAAGCGGGAAGGGGAAGTTTCATGGCATTGCGTGAACTTCACGCTCTTCCCCGCGTGTGCAAGGCACTCGACTGCTTTGGGGAATTAAAGTGCCCGGCCCCCTCCTTCGCTCTCAGCTGACGTTGGCTCTGCCTCCTCTTCCGCTTCCGGCCTCCGCCGTGCTGCACTTACCGCTCGCCGCGGGCCGCTCCGCCCACCTGCTCCCCCCTCCCCCCCCTTCCGCGCTCGGTACCGCGCATGCGCCCGGGCAGCTCGACATCCGTGCGTGCGCCGGCGGGGCCGCGCGCTCCGCTGAGCCGGCGGCTCTGGAGACAGCACTCCGCCCTCCCCCGGCCCCGGCGCCTTCGATGGCCAAGCGGTGCGCGGAGTCTTTAGTGTGTCACGTGCCCGTTAAACGGCTCCTAGGCGAGCCGTCGCCGCACCCCCGCGGGGCCGTGCCCGTGCCCGAGCCCGAGCCCGAGCCCGAGCGGCAGCCGCGGGGCGAAGCGGCGGGCGCCGGCTCCGTCGCTCCGAAGCGTAAGCTAGAGGCGGCGGACGTGGAGGCGCCTCGCGGCAAGCGGCCCAGGCTGCGAGGGAACAATCCCCGCGGGGAGCAGGGGGACGCGGGGGACAGGCGGCGGCGGCGTGGCGGAGCCGGGGAGCCGCATGACGAGCGGACGGCCGACGCGCGCGCCGGCGGCCGGGGCAAAGAGTGGGCCGCCGCCGCCGCTGAGGTAACGGCGCGGCGCGGGGCTGGGGCGGGGAGAGGCCTCCCGTGGGCGGGCCCGGGCTGCTGGCCTCCGGGCACAGCCGTGGGAGCGCGGCGGGGCTCGCGGGGCCGCCTGCCGGACTCGTACAGTCGGAGAAAAGACCTGTAAGATCATCTTAGTCCAGCCGCTAACCTAACGCTGCCGTGCCCACCGCCGATCCGTGCCCCTCGGCATTTAATCTACAGGGATGCTGATTCAACCACTTCCCGAGACAGGGAGCGCCAGCGTTTATTCCAGAGCCTTAGCCAGGCACAGCGCAGCGCGCAGTGCTCGACTGCCTTCCGTGCCTCACGCTGTTAATTGCTTGGAGACTCTTACAGCCTTTTCCTTTTACTTCTTTCCTTTCCTCGAGCAAAAGAAATAAGGTTTCTAGCATCTGTCCCCTGCCCTTTCCCTCCCCTCCCTGTAGGAAAACTGATGGAAAACAGCCTGTCTGGAGTTCACCTTAGCTAAATCTGTCATTCAACCACATTCCCATCCAAAAATATCATGGAAACTTGAAGAGTTTATTTTGAAAACATCTCTCTTGTTGCAGGTTGCAGGTCAGGCATACTGGGATATTACCAAGGACTTTGCTTTGTTTTGGGGTGGCCATTTAGTAGTGATACCAGAGCTATATACATGTAGTGAAGGCAGTGATTGTTAAATGATCAAGATCTCTTGAAACACACAGTTGATTTCTCACGCTTCTGGTTAGCTTTGTAAAAAAAAAAAAAATTCTTACTGGCCATGACAACATTTTACCCAGAAAACAAAATATGGTATTAAAAACATTTCAGTTGTGCAAAAACACAATGCTAGGTGAAAATTTACACCTGGTTAGAAGTTTGATGTGTGTTCACCCTTCTTCCCACCTGAAACTTTTCCCCCTTCTTCTCCACTGATGTTGGTCTCTGCAGAGATTTTTTTCACATTCTACCTCCNCGGCGCCTAGTCGAGCCGTCGCCGCACCCCCTCGGGGCCGTGCCCGTGCCCGAGCCCGAGCCCGAGCCCGAGCGGCAGCCGCGGGGCGAAGCGGCGGGCGCCGGCTCCGTCGCTCCGAAGCGTAAGCTAGAGGCGGCGGACGTGGAGGCGCCTCGCGGCAAGCGGCCCAGGCTGCGAGGGAACAATCCCCGCGGGGAGCAGGGGGACGCGGGGGACAGGCGGCGGCGGCGTGGCGGAGCCGGGGAGCCGCATGACGAGCGGACGGCCGACGCGCGCGCCGGCGGCCGGGGCAAAGAGTGGGCCGCCGCCGCCGCTGAGGTAACGGCGCGGCGCGGGGCTGGGGCGGGGAGAGGCCTCCCGTGGGCGGGCCCGGGCTGCTGGCCTCCGGGCACAGCCGTGGGAGCGCGGCGGGGCTCGCGGGGCCGCCTGCCGGGCGCGTACAGTCGGAGAAAAGACCTGTAAGATCATCTTAGTCCAGCCGCTAACCTAACGCTGCCGTGCCCACCGCCGATCCGTGCCCCTCGGCATTTAATCTACAGGGATGCTGATTCAACCACTTCCCGAGACAGGGAGCGCCAGCGTTTATTCCAGAGCCTTAGCCAGGCACAGCGCAGCGCGCAGTGCTCGACTGCCTTCCGTGCCTCACGCTGTTAATTGCTTGGAGACTCTTACAGCCTTTTCCTTTTACTTCTTTCCTTTCCTCGAGCAAAAGAAATAAGGTTTCTAGCATCTGTCCCCTGCCCTTTCCCTCCCCTCCCTGTAGGAAAACTGATGGAAAACAGCCTGTCTGGAGTTCACCTTAGCTAAATCTGTCATTCAACCACATTCCCATCCAAAAATATCATGGAAACTTGAAGAGTTTATTTTGAAAACATCTCTCTTGTTGCAGGTTGCAGGTCAGGCATACTGGGATATTACCAAGGACTTTGCTTTGTTTTGGGGTGGCCATTTAGTAGTGATACCAGAGCTATATACATGTAGTGAAGGCAGTGATTGTTAAATGATCAAGATCTCTTGAAACACACAGTTGATTTCTCACGCTTCTGGTTAGCTTTGTAAAAAAAAAAAAAATTCTTACTGGCCATGACAACATTTTACCCAGAAAACAAAATATGGTATTAAAAACATTTCAGTTGTGCAAAAACACAATGCTAGGTGAAAATTTACACCTGGTTAGAAGTTTGATGTGTGTTCACCCTTCTTCCCACCTGAAACTTTTCCCCCTTCTTCTCCACTGATGTTGGTCTCTGCAGAGATTTTTTTCACATTCTACCTCCTTGTTGCTGCTGCAGTTTCGCACCCGCGCCACAACTTCTTCTCAAATAACGTTATTCACGGAGGCATTGCCTCCATCACTAGTTGGCCTGGCCTGGGTCAGGTGGAGGGTCCAGCTTAGAATTGACTGCCTCTAACCCACTGAGCTACACGGGAAGCTTCTGGCAACAGTTTTTGTTTAAAGAAGCCACGCCTTTAGCCTCCCCGCTACCAAAAAACTTGGCCGAGGCAAAACCACTACATAAGCATGATGATTAAAAGCAATTGCAACTATATTACAGCTGTCCAGAGAAGAAATTTTGAGTTTTAGTCGCAATCACATGTTTGCAATTACAGTTGGAAAATTAGCTCCTTAAAAATTAAACAGCTTTGTCTGTTGGAACTGAGGTTAAGAATCTTGAGATTAATCCCGGATGTTGTCTGAGTCCAAAATCAAAAGAAGGCATGTTTTGTGGTTATGAAATTTTAGATGGTAATCTTTTTGAAACAAGAATACTGTCATTTGCTTTGTGTGTATAAAGCACTCAGCATTGGGGGTGTTCTGAGTTTATGTACTTAGCTCTCATAGTGTGAGCAGTAGCTTATTAAAATTAAAAGGGGAGAATTTATAAGGATAGCTGACAGCTTCTGAAACTCTGTTGCTGCTTATTTTTTGTTTGCAAAGAACTTGTTTTCCACCGTCTCTGGGCAGTTCTGGGTGAGTGACACTGTCTAGGTCAGAATACAGGACTGGAAAATCTTCCCCTTTTGCACTTTGTTGCTGGTTGTTAATGACATGCAGCACAAAAGTTTCCGTTTACAAGGATGTTTATGCAAATATGTGCAGCTACTTATGGTTTAGTTTTCTTACCGTCTCTGTATAGTCAATCCTCCTGTTCCTGTGGCGCTAATTTGTTTTGGTCTCAATTCCCATTAATGCAATATTTGGTTCTTTAATTTCCCTTGAAGACATTTTTTTTTCCTAGTGAGAAAATGCATGGTAGTAGTACTCTACAGGCACGTAGCCATCTTGCTGCAATGAAGTGTCTACACATTTCATGCCTCTCTTTCTTATTACAGGTCTTGAATACAGTGTTTGTAGGAAAAAACAGGTTACCTAGTAAAGCAAGTGGTAGTTCCTGAAAAGTTTCAGTAGTAACAAATAGAACAATGTATTCATTAAATGGAAAGTATGGTGAATTTACATGCTCTGTTTTGTGGAGTGGGGTAAAGCATTTTTCCTGAATCTGAGGGGGTTTAGGAATGATACAGCGATTTCTTGAATGTTCCTTTTTTTGGTTCTGTTGCAGAGCCAGCAGACAAACAATTTTTCAAGAGCTGTAGGGAAACAGTTGTACCAGTTTGTTTGTTAAATATATCTTGATTCAGCACCTGTTACAGCTGAGACATTAAAGTAAAATATTTTTAAATCCTGATTGTAAGTTAGGAAAAATACAAACCAATATGACACAGAAATGCATTTTAGATTTGTGTCAACATTCAGTGTTTTCACATAGCAGAAGAAGGTATATGCTCAACACATAAAGAGTTACTAGAGAATTTCCCTTCTTACGTGTATCACGGCCATAGAAGCATGAACAGATTAGCCACTGTTTATAGATTCAACACATGTTTGTAAGCAAATAGGGTATTTCCTAACAGAGATTTTTTTTTTTTTTTAAGTAGGAGGGGGGGTCAGAGGTTTTTTGGTTTGTGTTGAGTTGTGATGTGTGTTTTTCTTCCCTTTCCCTAGAAGAGATTTTTTTTTTTTTTTAAGTAGGAGGGGGGGTCAGAGGTTTTTTGGTTTGTGTTGAGTTGTGATGTGTGTTTTTCTTCCCTTTCCCTAGAAGAGATTTTTTTTTTTTTTTAGATACGTTGTGGTGCCAGAGGTTTTTCTGATACTGTTTACCAGTTATTAAACTTTCCCTTCCCTGTCCCTAGAAGAGATCTTAATTTTTCTCATGTATGCTTGAGTACAAAATGTAGGTAAAAAAAGAAGCAACAGAAAGTAGAAGGAATGCTATTCAATGCTCTATACTTTTCCTGCAAGCATCTGCGTTGATGTAAAATAACTAAATACGCTCTGCAGAATACCAGCTTCTAAATGTGCATTAAATTTGTCTCCCAGTGTAAGAAGAAAAAGTGATGAACAGTTTCTATGTGGAAAGTACAACAATTGCACAAGTTTTACAATATCATTTTGTGCAAAGATTGCAGTTTGAAGAAATTGGTGAAGTTATGGAAGTGTTTCCCAGAGGCTGTACAGTAATTAGTTGAAAAAGAACAAAAGTAAAAGACAAAAAAATTTTATTTGGTTGAGATTTTCTGTGGTGTTTTCCTTAAAAATAGCTCAGGGGGTTTGTGCATCAAAGTATAAAAACTTAATGTAAAACAGTTGAGTAACTCTTCCATGTTTCAGTTTCTCTTAAAGTTTCTTTTTACTATTTTATACTGCTTTGATAGACATTAATATTTTGTTGCCTTTTTCTTCCTTTCTCTCTTTCCAAAGCAAGAAGAATTCTGGCAGTATAACTCATTCCTATATTGGAGAGCACCTTTGCCTGGTATTGATTTGTCTGATATTCAGAACCTAGATGGAGAGACTCTTCCACCAGAAGTTAAAACTCCTTCAAGAACTGACCCCATGGAGACTGAAATGGAGACCTGATCAGTTGCTTCATACTTATATATCTGCTTTCAGGAAACTTGCTTCTGTTTGGATTCAGAGTTTTCTGCTTGGGAGGAAAATAAGCACGCTTCTGCCTTCTTGAAGAAGCAATGTTATATCAACAAAAGCAAGTCTAGAGTTTCCTAGAGGGATTGGATAATCACTGTTAGGTACTTAATAGTAACGCTGCTGGAGGTATGCAGTGTGCAAGAGGCTGTGATGTCTAGCAAGAATGCTTGAAAACATGGAAGGAAGCTTTAACTACAGAAAACTAGAACTTTGGGATGCAATTAAAAGAAGCAGGTGGATATGTTACCTGTTGAAAAGAAAAGTCATGTTACCTGTCCTGAATAAAAAAATGTAATTGTGGTACCTGAAAGCGAAATAGTTATCCTGTGAATTTACCATAAAGCACATAAACTATAGTGATTTGTAACTTATTGTTTGGTTTTGGTTTTTTTTGTGTATAATAGATAAACCAAAAAATAATAACCTACCAAAACCAGACAAAACATTCCCTTTTCTATGCAAACCAAAAACAAGTGTCAGGGAAGGAGAAGGAAAAGGGGATCTTTCTTTCTGTAAGCTGCCAGTGTTCTGCAAAATTTTTTACATCCACCACATGAAAAAGTTTGTTTGCCTTGCCACAATAAAGCAGTGGGGCTACCAGCTTTTTGGGTTTGGGCCCACCTTCAAGTTTATGCTAATTTTATTCTTTGTGATGTTTGCTCTAAAACCATCAGTAACATCAAAATGGCAGGTGTGTGCAGATATGTCAAGAAAAATTAATGCAATATGAAATTACATACGCTTTTTTGGTCTTAACTGACTGTGGTGTAGTTTTTTGCAGAGATTACGGATCTTGGAAGAAATTTTTACATAGGTAAATTGAATTTGGTTTTTGGTGTTAAATACAAAGTTAACACTTATCTTCTAAATAAATTAAAAAAGAAGTACAATTAGAAATGCTTTAATAATAGGCTGACATATGAGAAGACTATCAGACTTTGCAAATGTTATTTGCAACTTATGATTTTGTTGTTTTGAAAAATATCTTACTTGCTAAAGGGTGATAAAGTTTTGCCTGTGTGTACTTGAAAACTTTGGAACTGTTACTGTGTAAAGTTTTGGACTTCATTTCTTAAGATTGTTGCTTTTCTAACTTTGTCATTCTGTTAAGCCTTTTTGCTTAAAATAGTCAACTTGTCTGCCTTATAGGCATTTGGAAACTTTTTTCACTATTTGTGCCCTAAGATGCCTGTATTTTTTCACTGCTTATTTAAGTTGTTAAGAGAGTTAGTACCCACAGAAGAAAGGAGGTGGCGTAGTGACTGGGGCATGTCATGGTGCTTGTTTGTGTATACCTCTACCTGCAGTCAGATTAGCTGGATACATATCTAAACAATATTTATTCTTCTCATACTTTTTAGTTTTATTTTTTTCAGTCCAAATATGTCAACTTTTCTTTGAAGGTAGTTTAAAAATGTTTTTTAAAAACAAACTCCCAGAACCCAACTGCTATTTCATGTTTACTGTAACCAAAATAGTGAGAAAATAAATTTACTAATTTGTTGAGGTGTTGGATTTCGTTTTGTTGGGTTTTTTAACCCTATATTTGTGAAGTTTATTATATTTCACACCATTCAGTACTCTCAGAATCCAGCACTTTGCACTATTAGCTAGAGTCTTTGTGGACGTACTTCAGTCACTTAAAAATCTGCTTGGATCTTCATACACAGTAGTTATGTTTTAACTTCAAATCTTTAACATTCAAATCTATCAGTCCTTCCCACTATATTCACAGGGCAGAAGAGGATTTATCGATGTATTCAAAATATATATTTGGGGCATTCCACAACAAAATAAATAAGCCCTTCAAAACAAATTAAGCTAGCACTGTGTTGTAGGCCATATGTTTATAAGCAATTATACTGCAGGCAAGCACTTAGTTTGTTCCAGGCGTGAACTCTGGATTATGGGCTGGAATGTTAACAGCTGCTTTCAGAGCATTTGCTGAGACTGGGTTTTTTTCCATCTATTTGCAAATAAAGACAAATTTCAAAGCTTTGGGAAACTTTCTGAAAGTAGTCTGAGAATTTGAGATATACAGAAGACTGGACAGGGGAAAGGGAAGTTAGGACAGATTACATAAACTTTGTAGTTGCACTGTGTGATCCAAGATGTGTCGCTGCCCAGTGTGTGGTGTCTGCAGGTACTGTGTGTCACTGGGCTGCCAAAACACTAGTCTTGGCTTCCAACTATTTTTTTTTTTTTCCTCCTCAAGAGAGCGCTTGTTCAAGGGCTGCACATAAACTATAAGGAAGTTTAAGATGTTTTAATTTGCATGTGCCTTCATATCCAGTGAGAAGAAAATGGTGTTTTGAAACAATTGTCATCACAAATTCTGAGACAACTCGGGAACTAATACTTAATACCTACCGTAATAGCGCTTACAGTACCTACTGACTGCTGATCTGAATTTGGTATGTTCCTAAACTTTCAGGAAAAAAAGGGTTGATAGTCTCTCTAGATAATTGGGAGCTTGCTTTTCTCTGAAATATCCCTCAGTCCCAAGAATATGAAAATGTACTGTGTAACCACAGAAATTGTCTAGCTTTTAACGCTGGTTGATAAGGGTGTTGCATCTCGAAATAGCACAGCAAAGACATGGGCACACTAATGAGAAGTGAAATGCTGGAGTTGTTTCAGAGTAGATGTAAACAGTTTTACCAGCCTGCCTGCATGCATTTGTAAATTTTCTGTCTCATTCTAAACTGAAGACTTGTTTTACGTGGTCTGATTTGTGTTTAATGCAGGCATGAACTGTGTTTATGGTTCCCCAAGACTCCATATCAGAAAAGTGAAGGGCTACTATGAAAAACAGGCTACATTGATGACCGTGTCTTGGAGTAAGGAGACAATGGTAGAAAGAGAAAAATAAGGAAAGTGAGGGGGATATGTGGTGATAAAGAAGTAACGTAGCAAATGAGTACAGGATTGTTGTTGGCCAGCGGAGCCAATGATCTGAAGTAGTATTTTCAGCATTGAGTCCATCTTCAGCACAGCAACACTGACAATAATTTTAATATGGTGATCAACAGTAAATTTATTAGATTTCATACTGTTTTGACAGTTACTGCTTTATGCCTTTTCATGTTGGCAGTGCCAAGAATTCAGTGGACATTAAAAGAATATACACTTTTGTCTGCGGGTAGTTGAAAAATCCAGCGGATCTTTTGTGTAGAAAACAAGAGGGTACAAATGTATGTTTCCAGGTGATACCAAAGACAATACTGTCCAGCACTGGCAGCTAGTTCTCAGTATAGCTGGGAACTGATGTTTGTTTTTGTGAAAGCAGTAAGAGACATTAGACTGCACGGACTCATTGTTTGGTACAGCAAAGCTTAGGTTCAAAGAAGCATTTCAAAATAGCTAGTGTACTTGGTCCAGCTTAATTATTTCCATGCCTACAGTTATAACCTCGACTCTAGGTGGCAATACTTACACAGTAAACTGCAGTGAATCTGGAAAATGTTTTGGGTATGCTTTTATTCTGAACTGCTACCGAAAATTCAAGCAGTGACATCGTTAATGTTAATTATTTCCTTACTATTATGCATAAATAAAGGCAAATCAAGTCACAAGTTTCTGATTATAAGGTGACACAAGGTCTTCAGCATAACTGGATTCAAGGTGTTTTGTTAAGAATTTTTGATTCATCTCTGGTTTCTCTCTCGATTCCCCACCTTCCCCTCAGGGGGGAAAAAAAAGCTACCAATTTAACACATGGGAATTTGTCATCACTGCTTATCATTGTTTCCATTAGTTAGAACTGGAAAGCAAGCTTTATCTGATTGTGTGTTGGATGGAAACCTCAGTCGGTGGCTGAAGGCTGCTTCAAACATACTCATTAAATATAAGGAAGAAAAAGGTAAGTGCTAATTCATAAGAAACTAACTCTCGAAGTAGTGTTAAATGTTAGTGTATAGATGATGCATTTGAAATGAATGAGGGCATTTCTGGTAGGGTTTTTCAAGCAGTCATTTTAAAAGTACTTATTTAACATTACTATTTCAGACTTTTTGTATTAAGTCATTTGATGTTGATGCAGCAGACAGTATATTTCAATAATTGATATTTCCTTTTTAAGTGAACTCATTAGTTACCCATAAATATGTTTTAAGTGCTTTTAGTCAAAAAAAGGGCACTCATGTCTTCTTAGTGACTTCTGAGGACTTCTGTCTTAAAGGTCATAACTTCCTCACTACTAAAGGAAAAAAAAGTTTTGTGATTGCTGATTTGTTACCATTCCCAGGGGAAAAAAATGTGAAAGGAAGATGGAGGCAAAGCATATTTTTGTTTGGAATTTTATTTTGCTTTTAAGAATGATTGTAGTGGATGGCAGTAGTTTTCCTGGTTTTGTTTTGTCTTCTTTTATAGTAATCAGTTTTTTAAAAAAGGGATGTAGGGTTTCTAAACATTACATTTTTTCCCAGTTTTCTTGTATGAATACCCGGGATTCGTGTTTGGATTGGAATATGATGAAATAAGTGGCTGATCAAGTATGAGATTGAGACAAGTAAACAAAAATAGTATTGTATGATCTTCAATGAAATCTAAACCAGGCAAAAGTTCTTTCATGCAGAGCAATGGATGGAAATGAGCCACGTCTAGTTACTATTCCTATGCACAGGTGAATTTTGTAACGTCTCTCATTTTGAACAGTGCGCAATACTCTTCTAATTAAATTGGAACGTGCAATAATTAATTCCAGTGGACCTACTCTTAAGTGTAAAATGTCTGAAGCCTGATGTTGAATAATAGGTATTTCCTTTTGATGCTTCAACTTGGAGAATATGAAATTTGTTTTCAGTTTCTTGAACCTTGTGGCATTTAAAAAACCCTAATTTTGATTCTGGTTGCGCAAAAAGCAATTATTAGGTAAGAACTGTGGCATAAAGTAAGCTACCGAAATTGTATCATTTTGTGATTGTCAGTTGTACAATGCAATGTTTGGGTTTTGGTTTTTTTTTTAATCAATCACAAAATGTTACGTGCATGTATACTATAATAGTTTTTCTACTTTTACCAGTTGGAATTGGAGAAACCTGTGACTGCGAATAGGAAAATCTACTTCAGGCAAAACTCTGTGATTTCCAAATATGTAATGTGAAAATACAGAGATACCCAGAGACAGCCTTTCATTGTTTAAACTGAACTCGTACAAATAATTGTATGATTGTGAAGTACAGTATGCTGTGAGAGGGAAAGACACGATTAACAAGCAGATGTCCACACTTTGGATGCTAACAGTAAGATCAGTCTTGGTGTGTAAATATCAAAATACCTTAGTTTATGTGACATGGCAAGGCTTCAGGGAGAAATTATAATCCATCATACAATCCATTATTTTTTATTTAAAGCCCATACATACAATGCATTTAGTCCCAAAGTGTTGTAAGGATACAGCTTAGCCAATGGAGTCCCTTTGATTCCAACAAGTAGGCACTGAGAGTGCATACGTGCCTACCTGGTTTTATGCCAGCAAATAGCATAGAAGGTGGAATGGGATCTCTATTATCTTGTTTTCTCATTTTTTCAAGCAGTGAGACAGGCTGAGGTATCCACATTTCAATTAAATCCTTTCCTCCCCATTTATGTTATGCACCTTATCTGTGAATACTCTGTACTTTTCAGTGCTAACTACTCAAATCATTTTGTGATTTCTGTTTTATATCTATTCGGGTGACCTTGAGTTATTGTGAGACCAGAATTGCTAATTTTTAAAGGCCAGTCATTGCATTAAGTTCAGCAGCACTTAGATTCCTCAGACCACATTGCACAGCAATTATTAGTGTCTACCATTGACTTTAAAGAGTCATAAAAGTGCATTACTAGATTTTCTTTTTAGTAAGGAAATTGGGAAACACTTTTGCCTTTTCGAGATATCATTTTTAGTGTCTCTGCATTTCAGTAGCACTGTTTTACTGCAATTAGAGTTGGGGAATTTGATTTTTTGACATGTAGTATTTTGACTCAGTTTTCTAAATGCAGAGTGCTCATGCTCCAGAAGATGATGTAATTTTTTTTTTTTTTTTAAATGATCAGTCACACCACTTTGAACCTAAGATGCAACTGAACTCCTTTCCCAGGCTGGTCAGTTTCTCATCAGAAAGGAAAAATACATAAGGTGTTCATGTATGAGGTTAAGTATTTAAGAGAATTATTTCAATTCCCAGTACTGATTTCTGTAATATTAAAAACTACTACTGAAAGCCACAATATAGCAATTGGCAAACACATTGGTGTAGAAATTATGTAAAGGCTTAAGACACTGTTTCATAGCAGAAGAATGTAGTTTTAGAAAAGGATGGTTGGCATAGAGAAGAAATACAAAACAAAGTTCTCTATTTGGTGAATAAAGGTAAACTTAAATTTTCTTTTGTTGTAGAAATCTAGGTACCTAACCATGAAACTTAAACAGCCAACAACAAACAGCCAAGACTTTCAACGGTTCATGATACTGTGTATTTATATAATGTAATACGTGATTCAAAACACAACCTCAAGGCAATAGTAATCATAGCAGCACCCTGCCTAGCTGACACTAACATCTTGGTGTTTTTGTGTGGGTTGACAGCCGGCTGCTCTCAGTGGTGAGTGCTCGAAGCCCTGCAGACCAGATTTGGCTCATAGGGTGATTCAGAATGGTCACTTGCCTGTTGTGGCATGGCCTTGCTGTTGGGCTGTGCCTGATGGGCAGCCCTTGCCCAAACCCCACAACTGGTAGCACAGCCTGTGAAACCTGACAGCCAAGTGTTTTGACTTGCCTGCAAAGGAGTCATCAGTTTTATCTTAAAGGCACAGTGCCACGTCAACAGAAATGTTCCTTCAACTGTCCCCAGCCTTTGAAAGACTAGCCTGGGACAATACCACTGTCTGTGAATCAGCCCATCTTCTTACACAGGATCTTGTGCTGTTGCTTTAAGTCCTTTGCTTTAAGTTCTCTGCACAGATGTATTCCACTCTTAGCCCATGTGTGCTCAGTGTACTTGACTGACACCCGAATAAGAGTCTACAGGTTTTCCCTCTTGCTTCCAGCTGTGAGTCACTAAAGGACAGACTTCCTTTGCAAAGCACTCCCTGTACATGTATTGCTGTTTAACCCTTAATTTTAGGTAAACAGTTTTACGTTAGTTCAAAATAAAGAGGTCATGTGGATAAGATTCTTTTTATGCAGTCCCCAGCAAGGTTTGTGTTCTTTCCTGTAAGGCTTGAAGCATTTGTTTTGGCATGTCTTTGAGTGTAAATACTACTACCTTCTGCATAGTCACTGTGAGAAAGGTACATTGTATCTGGTATGAAAAAAAAATGTGGAAGAAAAGGTTTTGAAAACTGTTTTTAAACAAGGATTTGAAAGCTCCAGGGTCACATATGGAAAAAGTCTCACTGAAGAATCCGTATGATTTGAACCAAGCTGGGGAGCTGACGAGTTCCCATTTTCTAGAAATACTTTGAAAGGTGGTGACACGTTTGAAAAATCTGTTAAACGGACAAGAGACACAAGGAATGGCAGAGCAAACTGAGGACAGGCAGTGTTCTCTGAGACTGTTCTAAAAACCCCTAAGACTTCTTGGAAGCAGGGATTGTGTTAACAATCAAGCAAGTCTTATCGGAAATGTAGAAAATTTTTAAGGTGTTACTGTTTAGCTGCGCATACCATCTGAGGTAAGGAGAGCAACTGGAACGGTGTTCCTTCGATCCTGCATCTTCTACATGTTTGTCTCCATGATTGTTACCCTATGNGATGATGTAATTTTTTTTTTTTTTTTAAATGATCAGTCACACCACTTTGAACCTAAGATGCAACTGAACTCCTTTCCCAGGCTGGTCAGTTTCTCATCAGAAAGGAAAAATACATAAGGTGTTCATGTATGAGGTTAAGTATTTAAGAGAATTATTTCAATTCCCAGTACTGATTTCTGTAATATTAAAAACTACTACTGAAAGCCACAATATAGCAATTGGCAAACACATTGGTGTAGAAATTATGTAAAGGCTTAAGACACTGTTTCATAGCAGAAGAATGTAGTTTTAGAAAAGGATGGTTGGCATAGAGAAGAAATACAAAACAAAGTTCTCTATTTGGTGAATAAAGGTAAACTTAAATTTTCTTTTGTTGTAGAAATCTAGGTACCTAACCATGAAACTTAAACAGCCAACAACAAACAGCCAAGACTTTCAACGGTTCATGATACTGTGTATTTATATAATGTAATACGTGATTCAAAACACAACCTCAAGGCAATAGTAATCATAGCAGCACCCTGCCTAGCTGACACTAACATCTTGGTGTTTTTGTGTGGGTTGACAGCCGGCTGCTCTCAGTGGTGAGTGCTCGAAGCCCTGCAGACCAGATTTGGCTCATAGGGTGATTCAGAATGGTCACTTGCCTGTTGTGGCATGGCCTTGCTGTTGGGCTGTGCCTGATGGGCAGCCCTTGCCCAAACCCCACAACTGGTAGCACAGCCTGTGAAACCTGACAGCCAAGTGTTTTGACTTGCCTGCAAAGGAGTCATCAGTTTTATCTTAAAGGCACAGTGCCACGTCAACAGAAATGTTCCTTCAACTGTCCCCAGCCTTTGAAAGACTAGCCTGGGACAATACCACTGTCTGTGAATCAGCCCATCTTCTTACACAGGATCTTGTGCTGTTGCTTTAAGTCCTTTGCTTTAAGTTCTCTGCACAGATGTATTCCACTCTTAGCCCATGTGTGCTCAGTGTACTTGACTGACACCCGAATAAGAGTCTACAGGTTTTCCCTCTTGCTTCCAGCTGTGAGTCACTAAAGGACAGACTTCCTTTGCAAAGCACTCCCTGTACATGTATTGCTGTTTAACCCTTAATTTTAGGTAAACAGTTTTACGTTAGTTCAAAATAAAGAGGTCATGTGGATAAGATTCTTTTTATGCAGTCCCCAGCAAGGTTTGTGTTCTTTCCTGTAAGGCTTGAAGCATTTGTTTTGGCATGTCTTTGAGTGTAAATACTACTACCTTCTGCATAGTCACTGTGAGAAAGGTACATTGTATCTGGTATGAAAAAAAAATGTGGAAGAAAAGGTTTTGAAAACTGTTTTTAAACAAGGATTTGAAAGCTCCAGGGTCACATATGGAAAAAGTCTCACTGAAGAATCCGTATGATTTGAACCAAGCTGGGGAGCTGACGAGTTCCCATTTTCTAGAAATACTTTGAAAGGTGGTGACACGTTTGAAAAATCTGTTAAACGGACAAGAGACACAAGGAATGGCAGAGCAAACTGAGGACAGGCAGTGTTCTCTGAGACTGTTCTAAAAACCCCTAAGACTTCTTGGAAGCAGGGATTGTGTTAACAATCAAGCAAGTCTTATCGGAAATGTAGAAAATTTTTAAGGTGTTACTGTTTAGCTGCGCATACCATCTGAGGTAAGGAGAGCAACTGGAACGGTGTTCCTTCGATCCTGCATCTTCTACATGTTTGTCTCCATGATTGTTACCCTATGAAAGTACCTTGTGCTGCTCCATCACTGTGAAGGTTCTATTGTCAAGATATGGACACTATTACATCTTAAAGCTGCTAAACACACTCCTGCACTGAGTCCACTTAGGCCACCTTCACTTATTTTCCTACCTGTATGTGATGGATTTGTGTGGAGCCACTTTTGCTTGGTGAGAAGGGGAAAGTGCCGCTGTTCTAAACAGTTCCCAAAACTTCCTCTTGCTCTGACTTTTGGATCCAGGCCAATCTGGCACCTCTGCGAGATTAGTAGTGCATGGGAAAGGTGGAAGAGTAGCGCAAGTTAGGAGGCAACCATGCAGACTCCACAGTCAGAGGAGGAAGGTAAGAAGAGGAGCACTGGAGACTGCAGCCTGCAGTGAGAGTGCAGCCGTCCCTCTGTTGACCTGTGGAGAGCAATGGCAGGACTAATGACTCCCAGGAGCTCTGAGAGGACCTCATGAGGAGATGAGCATTGGAGACCCCGTACCTGAGTGGGTGATTGTTGTGGAGTGGACACATTGGAAGTGAAGAGGAGCTGCAAGCGTCTGGATGAATGCGTGTTGGAGCAGCCCCTGCAGGGCTGCCCAGCCTGTGAGGGACCCTGCACTGGAGCAGGGGACGACTAATGAGAAGCCCGTCTGCCTTGAGGAGAGACAAGCGGCAGTAGCCATCGGGAAAGGACTGACTGAGACCCCCATTCCCTGTCCCTCTGAGCCTCTCAAGGAGGGAGGAAGGAAAACCACCAATATCATATACCTGAGCTCAGGAAGAGCGGAAGGGTGAGGGGAAGAGGATTTTAAAGAGACTGGTTGTACTCTTAAATCACTCACTCTACTCTGTATTGGTTTTGGTTGAGTATTTTCTGTTTGTTATGTTTTGGTTGATGGCAGATTAAGTTTTGTTTTCTTCCCCAAGTTGAATAGTCTTGTATGTTTTGTTCAGGACCATAAGTGGTGAGTGAGCCCTCTCTGTCCCTAAGAGATTCCAAAGGCCCTTGGTACTTAGGGTGGATTGTGATCCTTTATTCCTACATGGGCCTAAACCATGTAGACAACACTCTATTAAGAAAAATGAGTAACAGAGACCAATGATACCATCTGTTATGTTATTTCTTGAATATGGACTGTGACGTCCTCCCTTGGGAACCAGCATGCTGGTTTCCATGGGACTGTCATTATAAGCACAGAAATTATTCATGATTGAAATGAAACCTTACCATCACATTTTGTTCTTTGACTCTGCACTGACTACAAAGGTATTTGCAGAATGCATTTCAGGAGAACTGATAGTTGGATATTTGTGACTGTGACCATCAAGGTGACAGAACCTACCCCACTACATTCCTGTCAACTTACGAACTCTAATATTAAACAAAAAATGTAAACCCCAGTTTTTCTCATAGAATAAATTCTGCAGAAAGTCCTATTGACTTTGAATAATTCTTCATGCAAATACATCTGAACTATCTTGAAGGATTTTGAGCCATGTTCAGTTATCAGTAATTGCTTGCTGCAACCACTGAATTATCTGGTTAAAGAACACCAAAAGAGCATGTGGCATCTTGGCTATGTATAATTCAAGATTGTCCTCGTTCTTGCCTCCTGTTAATGTGTATCTGTCAGGTGAACTAGTAGCTGATGGGCACTTATATGCTTGCCTAGGTCCTGCCACCCTTAAATTTAATAAAAAAACAGTTTATTCATGATGAGCTAAGTTATGTTCTCCATCTTGGAAAAGCATTTGTTGGCAGTTCAGTGTGCAGTGAGTAGCAGGAAGAAAGATTTACTCCAAGCAGGCCTGCAATAATCACTGCATAATAAAGCATGACTTAAGCATGCTCCAGGAGGTTTCCTCTACACACTGTAAGTTGATGGTGAAGACTGAGACAGGAGATTCTGTTCTCTTATAGCCCAGAGTCTTGGTAAAACAAGATACAAGTTTTGCACTCTAAAGAAAAATAATGTGTCACACTGCGTTTCCATAGCATGCTAAGGCAATTGCGGAAACACTTATCATATGATGAGTGTGTGTTCAATGTATCTGCTGCTAGCCTTCAGTGTAGGACTAATTTACTAGGCTTTTTCATGTATGTTTGAAGATAAACCTAGCAGCAGGCTGATTTGTCGACGGCAACATGGGGCAAGGGGAGAAATTTAGAACCAGCCATTACCAGTTTCATTCCTCTCTCCTCTCTTTGCTGCTTCATCAGTTCTTGAAGATCTGCTAGGGCACTAAGGCAAAGGTAAAAGCTGATGGATAGTCTTACGAAACTTAGTGTCTTCAGTGTGTTTGGAGATGATGAAACGATGAAACAATGAAACTGGGAGTTCACTCTAAAGCTGGTTAGTGCATAAGATGTAGATTAGGTTTGGCTTTTTTCATTCCAAAAACTGGACACACCTTTAGCAGATCCCACCTGGTTAAATATGGTTGATGGCATTTTAATATAGTTGCTGAATAGAAGGTATGATCTAACAGAACATAGTGAACTGAGTACCTATCTGGATGCTTGTGCCTTTATAAGGTTCCCATGTAAACAACAGAAACCAAGCCAGTCCTGCTTTAGTAAAAGTTGCTGTTAAGTGTATTATCTACTTTTAAGATCGTTTTTTGATAGGAGATTTTGAGACTCTGAAAATGATGGAAAGTTATAGATTAATTAATGCAGTCATACTTTGACATGTCTGCATTTCACTTACTTAGAACTTGAAAAGCAGGAAGCCTGACGCGTCCTTCCTGATGGGCATCCAAGAACTGAGCTGGCCTCATTGCTGCTGAAGAGGCAACTTAGACACTGGGAATATAAGATTTCACAAAAAAGCATAAAGGATGAACAAGCAAGATACTGCTGATCTTAAGGTAAGCCTGTTGAAATAAGGTTGATATTCTGCAGATAGACTGAAGGCAAAAACATCTTAGCAGTTCTCATTTCTAGAGATAACAGGATAAAGAATGAATGTGGACTTCGAACTTCTGAAATGTCTGTTGTAAAACGCATCACATCTGCTTTCATCTGAGTGAAGTGCTGGGTGTGAGAATCTGCAGCGTGAGAATTGGTGCGTATGGCTTTGCAGAGCAGATTTGTAGGTTTTCATATTAGCTTACAAATGACAAGCCTTGATTCCAGGAAAGACTGGGAATTTCTCATGTCTGAAAGAAGATGCACAACTTAGGAAAAAAAGGCAGAAATTTGTAGTTAAGAAAATGCTTGCAGAGGAGTGTGTGCATCTAGCCATCTCAGGCAAAGACCAGAGCATCCGCATCTGCTGGGACACATGTGGTTCAGGTTTCTTACATGATTCAGATTTGTGTAAAGAGTGGCCCCAGTAATAGTAACTATGTTCTGTTATAAGAATGTACATTTATTCATTTACAAACATCGATGAAACTAGCAAATTGACCTGAAAGTTTATATGCTGACTCAGCATGACTTGTTTGGGAAAATGTAATTGAAAACGATTTAATATCTTTAAAAAACATAGCTAGGAAAAGAATGGGCATACTGTTCATCACCTGCTAAGGTTTCTAGCAGTGCATTCTAGTATTGGAAACTGTAATGCTTTTTAAGCCCCCCTGTGCAAGAAGTACAATATAAGAAGTGTAAAGACAAAATAGAAGCACTGTAAGAGGCAGCAATTTATGTTTGGCAGGGGGCTGGAAGGGGTTTTCATGTCCTCCTTGTCTTTGTAAGAATACTTTATGCATTTATGCATTGCTAAGTTTAACAGCTAACGTTTCAAAGCCAGAGCAAGCTATTCTGCTCTACTTTCAGGGGTACTGCTGAGCCAGGGTGTTTGACCCAACAGTGGGAGTATTTTCTCCCTGGTGCTCTTGAAGGCTCTGTTCCCATGTTCCTGCACTGGGACTGTGTGGTTTGAAGGCAGAGCTCTCCTTGAGGGAAGAGGAGGGGACGCTGGGCTCCACAGAAGAAGATGAGACTTGGCAGAGCAGGAAAAGTGGAAATGGAGAAACTGAAATATGGGAGAAACATCTAGAAAGACTAAGTGGATGGGAAAACCTGACAAAATCCAGAGGCACGCTGACATTGGAGCTCATGGTTTAAATACAGTGGCACAACTGAAACCAACAAAATAAAAAAGGCAAAAAGCAGATTAGAGTTCAGGACAGAAAAACCAAAGAACTGGAGGCTGGTATTGATTATAGAAAAAGAGTAAGTTTTGGACCAAAGAAAAGAAAAATGGAAAAGAAAATGAGATTAGAGAGACAAATTGGAGGAAATACAGAAGACTGGAAACAAAATGAGATTCAGAGTAAAGGGAGAGTTGCGTATGCCTGCTGTGTCAGTATGCAGGAGCTACAACCAGCTACGATTGCTGCAGGTGCTGGTTTTGTCCCAATGGCCATGGTCCTTGGCACGTTCAATGGCTCTAGTCCTGCAGGAGGAAGTTGTAACTGCTGACAGTGTCTTGATGTTCTTTTTATTCTTTTTCAGTATGGAAAAAATGATAGAACAAGTATGTGAGGAAAAACAGGAAGATAAACACAAAAAGTTCAGGTTTATACCCAAATTTCATAATTTTATGAAGATTTTAGTTGATGCAGGGATCACATACTGTTTTTCTTGCGCACCAGTTGAGTTCATCATCATGAGCTGATAATACAGTTGTCTTGTTGCCTTTTGCTTTTCAAGGATGTGTTGATTATATATTATTCAAGTCTTCACAATTCAAGAGGGAAATGTTAGTTTCCTCTTGGATCTTTCCCTTGACTTATACCATGAATTTATTTTCACAACAACCTAATAACCAGGCGTAAAAAAGCTCAGATTTTCCAGGGGGGCAAACTCAATCCAAACTCCCTATGCTGAGCTTGGGGTATTAGTGATCAGGTTTCTCGACATGATGAACACAGAGACGCCGAAGCAAAGCGCTGCTGGGCCCGGGGGGAGCCCGTCCGCGGGGGGCTTCAGAGCTTTTGCGGGTCCGCAGCACAGCGGCGCGGCTGGAGAGCCAGTGCCCGGGGGTCTCACCTAGGAAACCCTCGCCGGGTCCACATCCGTCAGGGCAAAGACTCGCTGCAGCGGTGACTCGGAGCAAGCCGAGGGTAAAGGACAGCGGCTCGGGAGCCGCCGCGCCCCCGCCGAGGCACCGCCCGCCCCGTCGCCGCGGGACAGGGGTGGCCGGCGGGCATGGCTACCTGGCGGGACCTGCTCTTCTCGCAGCTGGACTCCGTGTGTCGCGGCGGACCGGACTGGCGGGGGGGAGGCTGGCGGCACTCGCTCCGCCAGCACTGCGCGGCGGCGGCGGACGGGCGGGCGCGGACGCCCCCGCACCCGGCCCGTGGGGGCAGCCGCCGGGCTGGCGGCCCGCAGGTGAGGGCGGGCGCGCGGGAACGGGGATCTCTCAGCCGTCCGCCCGGATACCGGCTGCGGAATCCCCGCGCCGAGGGCGGCTGCCGAAGGAGCCGGCACTGTTAAAGCTGGCCCCCGTCGTCCTCGTTGCGGCGGAGCGGGAGCGGGATCCCCGCGCGGCGCGGCGCGGACAGGTCGTCGCAGCGCGGCAACCAGCTAATGTTTTCCAACGCTGTACATTGTACTCACCGCGTCGCGAGCAGCGTTTAAACATCCCGGTGAATGGCATCAGACCTCACCGGGAAGTCCAGGGGACTTGGGGAGGGAATAGGTCTGTTCGACTGATGGCAAAGAGAAAGTCTCACAGGGCGGAGGTCTGTTTTGGCAGTGATTTGGTGTTCTGGTGTGGGTGCTGATTGACCCCCCGCGCATTGGCAAGCGTGGACTTGAGCAATTTTATGCGTACACATCTACTTACGTCCAAGTAGTCATGGAAGGCTTACAGCAGGTGGATTGCCTCTGCTACGGGCAGGACACCACATGGTGGCTTTGCGGTAGCGATCACTGAATGCCCTGAGGTTTACAGTCTTTAGGTGTTATGTGTATGAAAAATGCCTCTGGCCCTAGTAAATTGCCTCTTCTTTTTACTAAGATGCTAACTGAACCTTTTTTTTTTTCTTTTTTTCTTTTGTAGTGGTATTTTGTTTTAAAATTTAAACATGAAACGCATGTGATTAAGTTATTGGGGTTTTAAAAACAGATATCTGCTACCATAGGTATAGTTGTAAGACTGGATGGCATTTCACACAGATCACACTGCAGCGACATACCTAACATATCCATTTTTATGTACTTGCTGATGTAAGAAATGGATATAGTGGAATGCTGATATAGTGGAATGTTCTTTGTAAGTATTTCTGTTTATGAGTGCAGTTTTCAAACCTTGTGATATCTGCTTGTACATTAGGAAAAAAAAACGAGCTACCGTTTTAAGTTGTGAACACCAGAGGTTAAACCACAAACCAAGTAGCCAGTTTTCAGAGACTTATCATATTTTGGACCTCCCAGTGGAATTGCAGCCCTACCTTTAAGAACAATCTCATACTGTTACGAGGCTAGAATAAGTATGCTCTGAAGTTGTGAAATCAGTTTACAGACTTCTTTGCTAAGTTTATATTATACCATAACAACCTTACTTGAAATAGTAACAGATTTATAAGCAGTATTAAAAACCAAGATAAGGAGCAAATAGGCTAGGTTATGTTTGAGCCCAAGTTTCCTTAATTGTTTTGCAACTTGATAACGGCAAAATACTGAAACTTTTCTTGGCTGTTACAAGGTCAGGGGCACAGATATTACCCAACAGTGAATGTCCTGAAGTACACTGTCTCTGTAAGTAACCGGTATCAGGAAGAAAATGTAAGAATTGTATAAAACTGTACCAGGGAAAAAAGTCCTGAGTAGTTTTAAAAGAGCAGACAGCTTTAAAATTTCTACAGCTTGTTAGGGGAAATTGCAGTCTCAGTAAACACCTGTTTGTCCGTGCATACACACAGCAGTGCAGTGCGCACAGTACTCCCCTCTGGACTGCAAGTAACATTTTCAAAACCATCTAGATGACTCCTGTGCCTTGGTCTCAGTTTTCTTAAGTTGGCATGCAAGAACATAGGTCCTTCCGAGACCAGTGAAACACTATGTACACTGTGGGGAGAATGTTGGGGTCCAGGCAGCTCCAACGTGTCACTCCTTTGTTATCTCAAGGAGTTCTTGCTTGCCTTTGCATAATGGCAGTGGGAGGTGCCCAGAGATAATAGAAAACAGGTTTTAATGATCGTGGGATCAGAATTGTCCTTGATTTATAGTGTTGTCTTTTTAAAGAGGGGTTGTGGTACAGGATAGCATGTGAGAGGAGTGCTGCAGCAGTAAGAAGCTATGCTATCAGCACAACTCAGAACGTGACTGATATTACAAATAGGATGGCACAGATCATGCTGGACTGCTGTATCCCATCTACAGTGTCCATTGGCATGGATCTGATCTGGTTACATCTGTCAAAGCTGAACGAAACCTTCCCAGGGTGAAAATCTATATGAACTATGTGCAATAGTCTTAGTATTTCTTTACTTAAACAAGTCTCTCCTTCATTCTGCCTTTTCATGGCTTAGTTGATCTTACATGTCAGCTGAAGAGGTGGGTGCCTCCCTGCATGTGTTTCCCAGAAAGCCAATCTGTAGGCTTTCAGGTGTTGCCTGGGGAGGTGGTAGGTCCAAGCTGGGTAAGCCAATTTTTTGAGAATCACAGTAGTGAGTTTGAGACTGTTGAGGCAGACTGCAGCACAATGGGAAGATGAGATGGCTGTAGTCTAGTGAGTTTAGAGCTTCTTTTGGTGTTGTTTACAGACTGGCTCTGTCAGCAAAGCTTCCCCAAATCTAGTAATACGTAAACATATTTCTTTGTAACATGTATACTAGGTAAACTCTCGTGATCCACTTTGTATGCTTTGAATTACCAGTTCTTTTGCTTTACTTTCTCATGTCTAACATTTTACTTCAGTTTTTGAGAGCTAGTCTCAGTTTCTCCTGCCAGTCCTGAAATTCGAGAGGCCTCTTTGGGGGGCCATAGCTCTAAGTAAAGTGTTTAAGCCTCAAGAAAGGTAGGATTTATTAAGCACTTGTCTTCACCTTTTCCTTGGGGCTGGCATTGCTTTGTGTCTCTGCCATAGTGCAGTTGCTAGTATGTGCTGTTCTGTGTCATCCAGTTTTCTCTGTCTACCACACAGGGACAGAAGGAGGCATCTAAAAACAGTTCTGCAGTTTCTTGTGATTCTTTTCACCGGGACAGAAACTGGGCACGGTTGTGCTGCACGTTGATAAATGCAAGTCAGAAAAAGGAGTTTTTTAAAACCCATTCATGGTTTGACACCTTGTTACTGTTTTCAGATCAAATGTCCTTGAATTACCTTGAGTATACAATGAAATATCTGCTTCTGTTTTTTTTACAGTTATTTAGTCTCAGTGGTGAGAATTGTGTCCAGCTCTCTTCAGTGGTGTCAGTAATGACGAAATCTTTCACAGGAACTGTGGCAGGGCAGATGCTTGCTTCCCAGCCTTTGATGGTTTCAGGTGTAGTGGTCTGGAACTTGTTAAACAAGCAGCCGTGTCTACACCTCAGTGCTAGCCCTGTGGTGTCAAAAAAATAACATGTTTTCTTTAAAAAAGTGTTTTCCTAGCTGCCATGTAGTGCTAGATATTACATAGAGGTGAGTCACAGCTGCAAGGGGTTGGTAGCCTGCTGTGACTAGTGTCAGCTGGGTTAGGCTGCACCTCTGGGGTTGGACAATGGATATAAATTTTTTACAGCCTGGCTGAGGTGGGACTATCCCACGTTTGATCACAGTCCTACTGCTATAAATTACTGTATTTGTTTACACTGGCACAATTTAAACCTCAAAGAAGGGTAGAGGAACTTTACTAGTACATCCCAAGTGTGGATGAAATATAACTATCCCTTCACCTGCTGGCTCACTGTCATTTTGGAAAGGCTGAGTGGCAGTGCTGTGCAGCCTCAACCCTCTCGGCACTGTGCTCCTTGCATCACCCTTCTTGCCCCCGCTCTGGCCCTTCCCTCACCACTCGTGCTGGTGCAGCTCATGAGACCATCCGAACACAGATGCAGCTGGGCAGCTTGGTGAGCAGGGAGCACTCCTGGAAGGGTGGATGGGCTTTGGGGTTGTGGCCCATGGGAGAGGAGTTGGTAGCAGAATGGAGCAGAGACCTTTTAGGTTGGAGAGAAGTATGTCTGGAGGTGTAGCCTGGTGTGGTGGGAGCCACAACTCACGGCCTGGCTTGATGCTGTGAAGGTGGTGGCAATAGCTGCCAGGTATCTTGTTCAGATAGACAGCAATTGCAGCTGCTCATTGCTACCAGGCCCTGTGGAAACTTGAGCCTTTGTGTTTCCCAACGGCTGCTCTTCCACCTCTGGTGCAACAAACCAGACAATGAGGTTGGCATTGCAGAGTGTGACATGGCACATGAAGCAGAAGGCACAGAGACACCCAGAAGGGACCCCGAGGGTGTCTTCAGATGGCCTCTTTGGCAAAGGGGTGAGAGGACTTTTCCATGCCTATGGACCCCAGCAGCTGCTCCCAGGCCATGGCTGGCTTTTCCTCCAGGTGGGTGAAGGTGGCTATTTGTGCGTCTTTAGCATTTGGTGGGCTAATGGTGTGACTTGCATTTGAAAACAAGACAGAACTGCAAAGGAAAGCTTGGTTTTTTTTAGCAAGGTAGTAGAGTGAGACAAGCAGCAGAGTGGTGAGCCACGTCCAGGTGGGAAACATAGGTAGGACCCATACTTCAGCCTCCTCAGAAATCATGAAAGCTGGGCTCTCTTTCTGGAAAATGACACAGTCCTGTGACAGACTGCCCATTCTGCAGCGTGTGTGAGGGTGACTGTATGCAGCTGGCAAGCCTACAAAATTTTGTACTGTGTGAGACAGGCAATGGAGCAAAAAGACCAATGCTGACAGGAATGACAGTGAACAGTCATATGGCTGCAGAGGTTCATGTGGGTCACTCACATGCTTTAATCTTGGTAGTATTGCAGTTTAATGCACATTGCTATCAAGTCCATAACTTGCTGCGGCACTTGCTTTCTCCAACTGAACTTTGCAAATGGCATTTGCCTTCCACTTTAGATATACCTTGTCTTCAGAGAGTCACCTCTCTAGCCAGTATTAATCCCCATGTTGTACAAATACAAAACAAACAGAAGAAAGCTCTGAAATTTACCTACAGATAATTCTCTTCCCCCTCCTGGTTTGAACTGGGAAGAGCATTGTGTTGTACAATCCTTTGACGGAGGAATACGCTGTTGAGTGATTGACCTCTGTGTTCACTCAGTGCCAGGTGGATAAGACTCAGTTTCAAGAACAGTGACTTGGTTACTGTTTTACTAACATCAAGTGCTGAACACAGAAGCAGCATTGGCCTCCATTGATCCAAAAGTGAGGATCTGAGCAAGACTTGAAGACTTGATTCTTTGAATAACTCACCTGAAGCATCATTTTCTTATGGATGCCTGGATTTTAATTTCTTTAAAATGAATTGCAATAAGATCATTTCAACGGGAACATGTGGGTTGCCTTTAATTTGTGAGATTTTCTGATTGTATTGTGTTAATGAAAGAAGACCAAATGTTTGATTTTCTTTGGGATATGAATGGTACTACTGGATTCCAAAATGCTGTCAGTGAGATGGGCAGGGGTGTTTGTTAAGGAACACTTCTCTGCAACTTTTGTCTCCAAAAAAGACACAGTAAAATAAGATCATTTTCACATTTAAGGATTTGAATAATTTCCAGATACAGTTTATATTAATTTTCCATTTCTTGGTGTATTACTGATGCCTGCTTTTATTTGCCACAAGTTTTGTGTATATTTTTGAATTTATTCTGAAATTTGGACTATTTTACATTAATTAAAATCTTTAGAATGTGTCTTTGTGTATCTTTATGTTATGACTAGCTTGTTCAATAATCTTCATTTTATGATGATAGTGGTATTGGTTTCGTCAGAGGAGATGATATACAGTATTACACGGATTATATACAGTATTTTAATGCTGCTTTTATGCTGCTCGTAACGTCGGTTTTCAGCAAGGTACCTGCCGTAATTTTTAATCACAGGTTTTTTCATGGTCTTTATGGACTGCAGCTATGGAACAGTGAGATCCAGACTTTCTAGCAACCACTGGGCTTCTAGAGCAGCGTGTTTTGAAGAGGTCTATTTTACGTGGAAGGCCTTCATGTCAGAGACAGTTGGGAAATGAACCAGGAAACCAGTTTTTAAGTAACTTGCAGTTGCCTAATGCCAATATTAGTGTTTTAGAAATGTTTTGGGGTCCTCTTTCAAGGATAAGTCTGAGGAAAATAAATTATGATTTGAGATTTCTTGTCTTCAACTCATTGGCAAAAGCCTGGGCTATTGTCAGAAATGCCACTATGAAAGTCTCTGTGGCCTTGCACCTCTACTCCATTGCCATGGTCTGTGCGGTGAAACAGGAGATTCTGCTGGAACCCTCCAGTGGCAGACCTGGGATCCCTCCATGAGCACCTGAGCTCAGCGTGCTTTTCGGGCAGTCCATTTAATGCATTTTTCCAAAACACCACATATTTAGGGATAGCAGAAAGGCTTAATTGGTTAGTTGATAATCTTAAAAAGCAAAAAGGTAATTAATTAAAGGCTTAGTCTTTCAGCCTAAGCTTTCCGTCAGTTGTCTAGCTCAGTGCTTCAG
The DNA here is from genome assembly GCA_013401255.1 of Urocolius indicus. Taxonomy (NCBI): domain Eukaryota; kingdom Metazoa; phylum Chordata; class Aves; order Coliiformes; family Coliidae; genus Urocolius; species Urocolius indicus. The sequence continues at coordinate 107,886 of WBNH01004535.1, forward strand.
GAGTCAAGCTGGAGCTTCTCTATCAAGGAGAAAACTTTGTATTTGGTATTTCCTACGTTTTGTTGTCATGACCTCACTGCTTTTTGTGTTCAGAAATGTTTTTCCAGTTGTGTTGCATGGTCTACTCTCTGTCAGAAGAGACACATTGGGTAACCCATTAAAGTAAGAGGATTTTTCTTTTATTGGCTAAGTTTGTGATCCAAATATTGGAAACATTTTTATGAGCTTTCTTTGTAAGGCCTCAATCCACAAGAGCACTTAGGCATACATTCTTAGCTTTTCAGTGCAGTTAATTATATGCGAAAGAAAATGCCATAGGATGCTGTTGTTTGAAGAGTGAATTTATCTGTTTCTGAGATGCTGAGATGTTCCATTTGTGCTAAGGAAAATAATCTAAAAATCTCTTCAGTATGACTGAAAAATTTTACCAAGTTCTGTTATCCTTCTCTGACTTAGGTCTGTATTTACCCTACCAGCACAGATGACTACTGTTAGTGTAGGTTATGGTTCTGTGAAGATTTGAGAATAGATTCACAGATAGTGAATGGTATGTGCGAAATAATTACTGAGAAATAATCACGGAAATTCATCTGTGACCTGAAATAGTATGTTACCTTTAAAAGAGGAAAACAGAAACTTTTGAGTCATGTTCAATCTACAGTCTGCCTGCAAAGGCTGTTTGGTGTTAAGCTGATAGTTGTCTTACAAATTGGCATGGTGAACCATTGAACAACAGTGAAGCATTCAAATTAAGTTATTTGCACAATATTTTTTAAAGTCTTTTTGAAATGTAATGATGAAAAATTTCTTGCACATTTAGTTTCTTGTAATGCAGTATTTCTACAGATGTACAGACTTCTGAATGCTTGGGCAAAGTAGTAGGTGAGAAAGACCTGACAAGCAAGAGATGCTAGTTAGTAACTGGCATGCTCTAGTACCAGAGGTGAGATGAACCACGGCATGCCTGTGTTTTACAAAGCCACCTTGTTGCTCTCCAACAGGGTAGCCTGAACACAAGGAAATTCTAAGACCTGAGAGTTTGTTGAAAACCTCACATTGGGTTCATATTTTATTGCACATGACCCTAGAGTTTTACAATGCACTTCTGCCCTACATGGATCCAAAGAGACGTTCTTACAAGCAGTTATACAACTTCATACCATAAGCATGCATGCAATGGATGCTGAAGCAGAAAGTTCCTGCCCTGAAAAGCTTATGCAAGATAGCCTGTTAAGTTGGAAATCTCTTTAATGATGGCAGTAATTTACCGGTTGCCATGGGATGCATAAGTACTGCTGAAGTCCTGTTTTTCATTTGATTATACATAAAATCATTCTACTTGCAAGTCCTCCTTAACTTTTATAGCTTAGGAAGAGTTTCCAAGGGTAAGGGTTCAAGAGATACCAGTTTGCTTATATGCTGAGCTCCCGTGAAATAGTCTTGAGTGTTAGCTTATAAGAGCTCTGTCTGCCTTTCAGGTATCTAACATTCTTGCAAGAGACTTGCTCAATGTGTAGTTAATTTTTTAAAAGGGTTTAAGATATTTTAGGAGACTATGCTGAACACAGAGGTGGAGTTCTTGCACTGACTGTAATAAGAGGAAGTCCTTTTCCTTCTCTCACTGATATTCAAATAAGGTTTGGTCACATGGTACACTGCACTGACTTCTCATAGACATGCTTTCACCTGAAAATGATGTCTTCCTTCTTCTGAGGCATTGAAAATCACTTTTGAGGCTTCTGGGTATTTCTAATTGTTGACACCAGCTCTAAGAGGCAAATTTATTATCTTCAGGATTTTCTGGTGCTATTTAACGTATTTGCTTTCATCTAATCATTTTGAGGACAACAACTTCCTAACTGGAAAAAGAGTTACAGGAGGAGTATATATACTTTCTTTTTTAGCCCGAGGTTCTGCCAAACCTACCGAGCAACGCAAACATATTGGCTCTAATAGTTAAAATGCTTAGGAAAACACAGATTCTTCAGCAGTGATATAGAAAAGCAGTTGTGTGTAATGAATTCACTACAAACATGAAGTGTGCAGAGCTGGGGTATGATGCTTGGCAGCACTTTCCAGCTTTGGCTAAGACACAAGATAGAAGTTATTGCTCTGTGTTATCGGTGGAAATTTGTTGCAGTTCCAGTAAGCGACTTACAACCTGATTGTTCTGGCTGGTTTCCCACACAATTGTGCCTAAATGAACTAACTTGTTACTTAAACTGGTTAGTCATGATATAATTTCTCATTATCTGGGCCTGTCTTGATCTACAGTGTGTCATTAAAGTCAATTGCTGCTGTTTTGTCCAACAAATGGCTATATTTCAATAGTGGGTTATTCTGGCACAGAGGTGTGTGCCTTTTAATTGACTTTTTGTGGGGAATCAGACAGGGTCCAGTGAAGCATGCTGTTTCATTAGAAAATGAGTGTTTCTATGCCTTTCACTCCAAAGGGGACATAAGTACTACATTTTTTTTCTTTTACTACTGATAGCATAACCTATTTTTCCTCAGCTTGATACTCAACCAATGAACAGTGCTTATTGTCTGATCTTCAAGGAGGCGAATGTTTGTTTCAAATCTTGGTTTAGTAAAGCTAATTCCAGAGCAGAACAAATGCACATGAGCCACTACTTATCAGTGTTTAATTGGTGCAGTTCATCTGAGGGCTTTGACTTTTGCAAGTCCCTTAAGAGGGGGTAGGGTGGGCTGGGGAGAAAGAAAGTAGTGACAAAAATTGAAGCATTCACCTGGATATGCGGGATGGGTGGATGGTGAAATCAGTGCAGGCACCAGTAGTGTAGGTGGCTGCAGAGTTTACATCTATCCAAAGAGGAGAGATTACCTCTCTGCTTTTTTAGGTTTTATCTGCTCTCATTCCTTGTCAGCCAAGTTTTGAAGGAAATTAGTGTTGCAGGTGTTTCTCTAAATGTTATGCTCAGATCTCTTTCTTTACTTCTGGAAATCTTAGTTTTGGAACACTGCTTATGTTTAGACAAATTTGACCTGACAGTGTCCCTTTAATACCCTTTAGTATTATGCAAGGATCTTAGACATTAAAGATATTGAAGAAGTGATTGAAAGCAATTTTCTAAAAACTGCTTATGTGCCTTAAATTTAAGAGCCAAACTCTTGCTGCTGTTTTAACTAAATCAGTCTAGAAATCTCCAAAGCCTCTTTTGTGGCAGGGGAGTATAAGCAGCAATCCTAATCCTCAGACTGGAGAGCACTGAGAAGGCAAAACTCCCAAACAAAGGTCTCAGGACTTGCTGGAAGGAAAATTGGAAGGGAAATTACAATGTAAACTTGGCTTCAAGTCTTCTATATATTGAAACAGAAAATTGCTAAGTCAGAAGGAACATGTAAGTGCATTATTTTCTGCTTTAGGGTTTGATGGTAGAAACAATACACGTTAATGCTGGCTGAGGTATATGTACCTCACTCCAATGACAGAAAAAAAAATTAATTTGTTGTTTAAGTGGAAGTGATAACAGTTTTGAAATGCTAGCCAGAGTTTTATGAGAGGAGATAGACTTGTCACAGAGGTATTTTACAAAGCTAGGAACTAAGAGCAAATAAACGGGAGTTCACAAGTCTCCTCTTTTTGTTTTTAGTTGCCCAGTCCTGAAGTTATGGATGACTGTAAAAAGCATAACAGTTTAAAACTCTTTTCCTGATTACATAATTAGCTTAGAAACCTAAGTAAAGCCTTAGACTAAGAAATGAATGTTAGTGTTATGGTGTAAATTTTACATTATAAGTGAAGATTTCAGGCTTCATGAAATTAAGAGTAATTGTAAATGTATTGTGTCTCACAGAGTCTCAGTTTTGAAATTTGTGCTTCACAAGATGAAATACAGTGATACAGTCCAGTCTTGTATTTTTTCCTATGCTTGATTGGAATATCTGTTGAGCTTCATTACAGAATTAAATGGTGGACCTTGCAAACAATGTTTTTTTGATATATATTCACACGTTTATCATTTGAGAGGAAAATAAATGTTAAAGTTACAGGCTTCAGCAGGATCATACACAGATAATGTGCTATTCTAGTACTTTTCTGAATGCAAAAATTATGGGGAGCAAGGAGATGAGAAAGCATGGCATAGGCAGCACCCCAGCAAACTCTTTATGTAAATAAAGATTAATGTTGAAATATCCATGTGGGATGATGTTATGTTCTTTGCAGGGTACGAGGAAAACTCCCAGTATTGTATAAATTATACTTTGAAGTGTTATTTTCAGCCCTATTTATTAAGAATCCTGAAGTGGAGTTAAGGGATATGAGTGTTGGGCTGGAGGAGTCTCTGCCGTAGTGATCTTGTTCATCTGAAATAAATGGGATTTATGTCACTGGCCTCTATACTAGCAAGGTTGGATTCATGGCATATGATCTGAAGCTATATTTTTTTTTCCTCATTGTCTTTGTTGGACCTTGAGCCCAAGCCCTTATGACTACAGTATCCTGATCAGCTGTGGCATGTGTTGATTGCTGCCCATACTGCCACAGTTGCAGAAAGACACAGGTGCTTGTAGACCAAATTAAAAAGAGAGACACAAAACATCCAGAATTTTAAGTGCTGATATTTCTGTCATAACCCCTAGCTGTCCTCCAAAATCTAAAAGAAGGAGATTTTTTTTTAACTCAAAGTGTATCTTTTAGTGGACAGCTTAAGTGTCCAAGAAGCCGATAGTAAAGAAGCAGCCTTTTTTGTCTCCCATATTAAGTGTTATAACTTCAGCTCACACAATGCATTGCCATCACTAAGGACTGTAAGCTATGTTTTGGTTTGAAACGATCACATCAAACCATTATTGTGTACCAGATGACCTCTTCTCGCTTTAAAATTAGTGATTTGTGTTTTATCTTGCATTGTGTGACTTTATGATGAGAAACACTGAGCTTTGGGGTCAAAACTTCTTTGACATCCATTTTTAAGTGTATTCACACAAGGATTAGCTGAGTGTCAGAGTCTTGTTCAGCTGGCTGCATGTTTTGCTGTTAGTGCATAGGCTGGTACAATGCTTCCCTGTTAAGCTTGTCTGTATGTGTCCCATGCTGGTCTTTACACCTGGAAAGATACTCTGAGAATGTTTGTTTTCCAGAATATGTTATGCTGGAGCTAAAGTAGCTCAGGGGAGGCTACTTAGGACTGTGTGATCCCAGCAGCTTGCTCAAAATTACTTTGAACTACTAATATTCCTATGAAATTAAAATTACAACATTTAGATGTTCTTCTGTCACAAGGCTAAGCATATTGCCTCAGCAAATGCTGTAAATCTTGCCAACTGCTTGGCCTTTCTGTGATACCTTTTTCTGTTAATAAAAAGTTTAGTAAAGTTCATTCTTATCCAAGGCATCCCATAACATAAAAGATTTTTTGTTCCCTAGGTCTGATTGAGTACCAATTACCAGAAATAGTAATGGATTTCAGAAAAACCAGAGTCCCAGGTTATATTATTATTTGAAACATGTCACTGTTTTGCTCAGTAGCTTAAACAACTAGAATAAAAATGTTTAGGAAGCATAAGACAGTACTGATTACCAATGAGACTACCACCTAAAAGGTTTTTGAGAGCAAAAATCAGTGCCTTCCCTCAGGTAATTAAATTTTCTTCAGTGTTTCCAAGTTTTTTCTTTGTATTTAAGTTGTGCACTTTGTCTTCAGGAGGCTTCTTTCTAAGAAAATTAATTTTCTTATATGCATGTGTTCTGTCCAGCCCTGAGAATCTTCCATGCTGTTCCTCCTTCATTTGAAGCTCTACGGGACATAAGTGAATTAATTGCTCCCAGAAGAATACACACACACACACATTAATGATGTCCTTCTTCTTTTGGGGTTGGGGGTGGGGCAGCTGTTTCAAAGTACATTAAAACCACAGGTAGGACACCCATTAGTCTTTGTAGAAGCTGGATCCCCACTTGCAGACAAGCCAATAGTTCACTCAGGTAGCTCTCGGCCCTCCATAGCTGCATGACTGTGAGATTATGCAGAGGTAGCTAGGGATGTGAAGCTGAAGTAAAAAAACCCTTCAAATGGGCTCATGATTCCATTCAAGAGATAATAAGAGGCGTATTCTTTTTTATAAGAATTATTGCTAAACTCCATCCATAAATGCTTCCAGCAGTAATCTTAATAAGTTGTATCACTGACATTCCCATTAATTGTTTTCTAAGTTATTGTATGAAAGACACATTTTACAAGCGTGTCTTAAATACTTAAAATAGGTATTTTTACAGCATAGATGTTTTGCAGAGGAACATTCATTTTTAAACATGAGAAGCGAATAAAAAATAAATGTTTACTATTTGATTATTGTTTGCCTTGTACGCCTAATCATAAACCAGGACCCTACTGTGCCCTACCCTAGAGAGCTTGCTAGCTGTATATGCGGTAGACATCAAATAGACACGGAGTGAGATGAACATGTGAAACAATGAAACAGTAGTTGTTGGTATAGTTGTATTTACTCATTGTGATAAAATATTTGTGCATTGCATGTTTTCTTGTGGAGGCAGTTCCCTTTCAGAACCAAATGGATCCTTTGCTTCCAGTGTTTCCTAAAGTCAGTTTCAGAGATTTCAAAGTTCAACATCCAAAACCTGTCATTCCTTATAGGGAATTTAATCATGATAGACCTGAAGAGAAGGAGGTTCAAAGACTTCCAGTGAGATTCTTGGAAAAAGAAAAATCTGTGTAGTGCAGTAACAGTTTGGTTTGCTTGACTGCAGCAGGCATCACTGAAACAGTTTATACAGTGTCTCATGAGGCCAGTGCACATACACTCTAGGTGCTTGGTCTATTCTTTGGTCCCTGCTCTTGCATTTTTCACTGTAGTTCTAGTTCAGCAAACATGTAACCAGCATTAATCTATTCTTAAATCTGTCAATAATAATAAAAGAATCAACCTATCTTTTTCAGGTAAAAAAGAGAGTCTTGCCTGTTTTGACACAGCTGTAGTAAGACTGTCATTAGCTAGTCATCTGGTAGAGGGAAAGTGTAGTCCTTTAACCGGTTCCGATTCATTCTTACCACTTCCTCTATTGTGCATGTGTTTGACTTCCTCTAAATAATTTTCATTTTTATTAGTGAGAGATGGGAATAAGTTGTAATAAAGATCTTTCTGTGGAGCTGTGTGAAGCTTGGGAGTGAAGGGCTAGGACTATTCAGAGCTGTAGCTTCAGCTTTAGTACGTGGGGGTAACATGGTGGGAATCATTCTGTTATGCGTATACAGCCGTGTAAAATTTATAGCATAATTTTTGGCAACATATTCTCAAGATCAAGAATACAATTGTGTTTGAAATATCTTTTTCAGTCCCCTAAATCTTGGATTGAAGGGGTCTTCAGTAAAAGAGAATGTACACACATCATTCCCTGTTCAAAAGATCCTCACAGGTAAAACAATTTCACTTTTTTTCTGTTACATTTAGAAAGAATGAGAATAATTTTTGTGTGAGCTGTGTGTAGCTTGCATGAAGTTCTTTGAGATTTTCAGTGGCTGACTTGGTGACTGCTGGTTTTTATGGGTTCTTGTAGATACTGAGAGAATATGTTTTACATGAGGCTCTTCAGTTGAATTAAAAATTGACAACAACTGACCTTCTTAGGCTAAGAAGATGTGTTGCTCTCAGTCCAGTAACCAAAACCGTGGTATGGCATCCAACTAAGATGTTAACTTACATGGAGTTACTGCTGCACAGGAATGCTTAATCCTGTACTACCATTTTCTCCTTTCCTCAGAATAATGCCTGCTGCTGATCACAGTCTTCTGAGACAGAAGTTTCTGCTCAGGCTGGTGTAGAGTGTGAAAAGAGTAAGGAAAAGATTAAATCCTCAGTGAGTGCTTCAGGACCTGAGAAAGTGAATGTAATTTGATATTCCAGATTGTGTACCAAGTAGAGGGTGTTGCCCAAATAAACTTGACAAGATCATGTTCTGAGGAGCATAAACTTCTGATTTTGATCGTATGGTTTTGAACACACAAATAATGTAAAGAGAGATACCACATCTATGAAATGCAGATTTGACATACAACCTGAGGTGTAAAATGGCAAACATATCACTGAAGTTACCCAATATGTCTTCCAGGAGTGAGTGCAGAAGAGCACAGACTTTAATGCTGTCAGTGAGAATTTTCTCAAGGGAATCGGTACTTTATGGAGACCATTACAGATGTTTTCTTTTATACCATCATGTATTAATTATCCATCTTTTATTATAGGTGTGCTGCAGGATGTGAGGTGTGCCAGAATTTAATTAGGTAAGATTGCGTAAGTATATATGATTTTTTTAATGACCTGAAGTTAGTGAAAGTGATTCCTAGTCAAGGGAGTAATTACAAAAATATCCTTCCTCTTATATTGTCAGAGCAGCATTTCTGGGGCTGTGTTGGAAAATGTTCAGCATTAATCTGGGTAAAATAAATTGTATGATAACCTTCAATTTATTTTCAATAGAAGATTTTGTCCAAATGTGTTCCTCTTCCTTAGAAGGCAAAAATGTGCCTTTCATTAGGAGGCAATTCCAGCTGTAAATCCTGGGTGAGTTGAAAAACAGTGAGATGGAAGCAGTGGAAAACAGTAAGAATTATGGAAAGAGGAAGAACAAAATAACGGGAGAAGACAGTGCAACCAAAACTAGCACTCTATGAGTCTGTGATTCTATGCAGGAGTGTAATAGAAAAATGTCTAATTATAGTTTTCCTGAAGATTTTTTGTTTTTCTCTGCAGTGGGTGTTCTGAGTCCCTGTTTTGGAAAGGCAAGCAAGAAAAATTATACCATTTTAGTGCTTTTAACTCCTGTATGGATTTTTCAGACAGATAGTATTTTGTGACTTATTAGTTGGTTTCAGTCCAACATTTGTTGTTCAGCTGGAGTTCCAAAACAAGTAATAAATTATCAGTTGTTGGAACAAAAAATTGAACCTTCTTTGACATTTGTTTTGTGTTAAAGGCCTCTGAAGGCTGAAACAACAGAAAACAATGAGTTTCTGATAAGTAATGACTAGCAAGCTTATGATAACTAGACCTATCACCTGAATAATCATGATTATTTGCTTTTTTTCCTTCTAAGAGTCATGTGAAAAAAGGAGTCACATTTTCTAAAATCTAAATAAATTACTGCTCAGAATTAGATCACTGTAAAGGACCAATACACAGAATGGTGTTGGCCTTGTAAGTAAGGCAAATGATCTATGCAGTGTCGGACCCACTTCATAAAGTCTGTAGTCTCCCTGTGGAACAGGTTAAGGATATGTTACCCAAACTTCCCACCCTGGTGAAGCCTTCGGTGTATTATCCGCTGCTGGTATTTCAGGTGGCTAGTGACAAAGTGGCTACTAGAAGCCGAAAAACAATTAAGAGGGATTTTAGGGCCTTGAGGCAGCTGCTTAACGGATCAGAACACAGGTTGTGTTCTCCTCTATCCCTCCACTGGCAGGGATGAATGAGGGAATTATCAGGAAGTGGCAGCAGATGAATTCATGGCTCCAGGACTGGTGTTATTGGCAGGGATTTGCATTTTTTGATCATGGGTGGAAATACAAGATAACTGATTTGCTGACAGCAAATGGAATGCACCTATCTCAGAGGGGAAAAGGGACCTAGGGCAGGAGTTAGCAGGGCTCATTGATAGAGTTTTAAACTAGTTTCAAAGGGGGAAGGGGATGTAACTGAGCCTGCTGTGAATAAGCCCAAGGGAAACATGCCAGGGCTTGTTAGGATGGTATGCTAGTAAAGACTCTGCCTTCTCAGTGTATACAAGGGATAGACATATAATGAGAAATGAAGAGGCAAGGGCTGTTGATTATTTGGAAGAGAAACACCTAAGAATCCTCTAGTAGGAGACGGCTCTCAACACTCACAAAAAGGTGTTTGGATCATCTGAAGCGCACCGACACCAATGCACGGAGTATGAGCAACAAACAGGGGGAGTTTGAAGCCATGATACAACAGGAAAGCTATGATATAGTGGCTATCACAGAAACATGGTGGGATACCTCCCACAACTGGAGTGCCACAATCAATGGCAACAAGCTTTTCAGGAGGGACAGACAGGGAGGGAGAGGTGGTGGAGTGGCATTGTATGTTAGGGACTGTTATGAATGTTCAGAATTCATTCTCAACCTCATTTTCAGATGGGGTTGAGAGTGTTTGGATTAGGTTCAGAGGCAAGGCCAAAAAAGCTGATATTGCTGTGGGAGTCTGCTATAGACCTCCCAACCAGAGTAGTGAAATAGACGAAACATTCCATAAACACTTGGAAGAAATCTTGTGGTCACTTGCCATTGTTCTTGCTGGGGACTTCAACTTCCCAGTTATCTGCTGGAAATAAAACACTGCAGAGAGGGAACAAACCAGGAGGTTCCTGGAATGTGTGGAGGATAACTTCCTCACACAGCTGGTAAGTGAACCAACCAGAGAGGATGCCCTGCTGCACCTCCTGTTTGTGAGCAGAAAAGATTGCGGAGAATGTTGCAGTTGGAGGCTGACTGGGGAACAGCGACCACAAAATTATTAAATTCTCTGTTCATATAGATGTTAAGAGACAGGGCAGCAAAACTGACACTTTGGACTTTCAAAGGGCAGACTTTGACTTGTTTAGGAAGTTACTTCATGGAATGCCTTAGGAGTCAATTGTGAAGGGTAAAAGGAAAGCTGGACACTTTTAAAGCAGGAAATCTTAAAGGCCTAGGAACAGGCCATCCCCATGTGCTCTAAGACAAACTGGAGGCAGAAAAAGACTGGCCTGGCTGAATAGGGAGATTTGACTCAATATTAAGAAAAAAAAGCGAGTTTATGACCTCTGGAAGGAAGGCAGACCTCTCACAATGAGTACGAGAATGTTGTTAGGTTATGTAGGGAGATAATTAGAAGGTCAAAAGCCCAGCTAGAAGTACAACTGGCTTTAGAGGTAATAAGAAAAGTTTCTATAAGCACATTAACAACAACAGAAAAAACAGGGAGAGCCTCCATCCCCTATTAGATCCAGAAGCAAACTTGGTAATAAAAGACGAAGAGAAGGCTGATGTGCTTAATGCCTTCTTTAACTCAGTCTTTAGTAATAGCAGCATTTCCAGCGGGGAAAGTCAGCCCCCCAAGCCAAGAGACATGAGTGAGGAGCAAAATGTCCCTCTACAATTCAGGAGGAAATGATCTGCTGCTCCACACTGATGTGCACAAATCTATGGGGCTTCAGGGGGTACATCCTAGAGTGCTCAGGGAACTGATAGGGGTGCTCGTCCAGCCACTGTCCATCATTTATCAGCTGTCCTGGCTGACTGGGGAGTTCCCATCTGATTGGAAGTCAGCCAATATAACTCATATATATATATAAGAAGGGAGGAAAGGATGATCTGGGAAATCACAGGCCTGTCAATTTGACTTCAGTGCCCAGGAAGCTGATGGAGCA
>WBNH01004536.1:0-57470 GCA_013401255.1 Urocolius indicus
GTCTGTTACATTAATTTTCATGCAGAACAAGAAAAATGACAGATTTTACTTTACAGTTTTTCAAATTATTCCAGAATTCTGGTTTAAAAAACATTTATGATCACAGTGAAAGAATAACTTTTGACAAAAAAGCAGAATTTAACAAAATGTTGCATCTGGAGAGTTCTGTTATAATTCTGGAATTTAATTAATGAACCAGTTTTGGCCATCCAGAAGCCAAAACAGAAATAAGAGCTATAACTGCAAAAACATTAAAATGGTGGGGAAATTTCCCAAGGGCTTGTACTGAGGTAGAAACAAAGCTTAAATTCCCATTTTAATTTAATATTTGCTCAATACACATTCAAAAATAAAAATATTTTACTGCCCTTGTTTAAAAGCCATTGCAACAACAGCTCACAAACTGAAGCCCTTGCATGTGAGCATTGATATTTCTCAGAAATGATTGCTATTATCTGGCAGAGACTCAAATGTGCTATGCCAAGGCTTCAAACTATTTCTACTTATTTTGTGAATTGAAATCATAAACCCCATACCTTTTTGGGGGGAAAATTCTATTGCATTTCTAGATGCATAAACATTAAGTAGCTAATCCTTATACCCTGCTCTCCGGGGTACTATGAGAAAGATTAGTCATGTGAAGGGTTTTCTACACGATTTTTTATTCTCTCTAACTTCTAGTGTAGCAACTAAAGGAGTGACGGTGAACTGGAAAGAAAAAGAAACACACCCCTCACCCCCCGCAACTGGTCTTCATTTGTAGCTGATGCAGCTCTAGAAATAGTTTGCTAATCTGTACATATGGTTAGATAGTGATAGCAAAATACAACCAAAACCAATCAGAGGCTCTTCAACAATGGAGGAAAACAGGCTGTTGTCTTGAATGGCAAAGGTCAGGTTTTTTTACAACACTGTCAGAGCAGGGCTCAGAGAAGGGAAGGCTTGGAAAGAAAGTGAGGATTTGGGGAATTGACTAGGAGAGTTCAGTGTGTGTCAGGAGAAGCTGAAAAGGAGCTGATTGGTATGGCTTCCCCTTTTCCCTTTCTCTGTACAGAGACTGCAGCCTGCCTTGTTTCTGAGAACTTCTTCCCCATAGGCAGGCTGGATCTCTCCCTGCAGCATGAGCCAGGCTCAGTTACTACAGCTGCTAGCACAAGTGCAAGAACTTTAATCAACTTCCTGCACTAGCATCTGACAATGAAATGCCATGATGAAATCCACTGTCTGTGCCCATGCTGCCCCTGTGGGATGCAAGGGACATAGGGAGCAGAGCATGGTGAGAAGGCCCCAGGAAGCAGGGCTTTCTGCTTCTGCCACCAGCCCCAAGAGGTGAGGAAATTAGGGATAGTGTTTGTCTGCCAACATCACAGGTAGCTTTGGCTCCTCTTTGCTGAAAGGACACAAGGGCCCAGAACATCAGCAAGGGAGGGCAGTTCAAGCAGAGTGTCAGTGTTCAAAGCCAGTATCCATTTCATGCAACACATGCAAAAGCAACAAGCTTTTAAGAGAGCAGCTGACTGCTCTGTGCCAACAGCTAGCCCTGTCTCTGTGGCCTTTTTGCACTGAGGAAGTTTGCAAATCTAACCGTTGTGTCTTTAAAACACTCTCAAGTGTTAGCTATACATTTGCTTTCTAAAAAAAATCAGAGCTGTGCCAAAGAAATTTTGGTGGCATTTAGCTTCAGTACTCTGTGCAGTAAAATCTAACTCTTCTTCTAAACATAAAATTATCCCCAAAAAAGGAAACTGAAAGAGAAAAATGGGCTTGGGCTTTGTAATATTTCTCTTCCTTCTCTCTTGTTCTTAGGACTACCACAATTAAGATGTAGCTCTTAGTTTAATTGTTTTGGTGTCTGTATGTCCCTTTCATCCCATTCCCTTTATGTAGTTAGTGTGTTTTGCTGGTTGTGGTTTTATCCAGTCCTCTCACAAACGTAAACACTTTGTCTTTTCTGTATTAGGTGTGAATGCTTTATGGAAATATTACTCAAAGAGGTGCACAAAATCTGATATTGGTATAAAGTCCTTGCCAGGGTCATCCTCAGTGAAAACACTGTGTTTTCTATAATGTATATTTTTAGAGGATTTTTACTGTGCTTATTTCTGCACAGACATTTTCCAAAAAAAAAAAAAAAAAAAAAGAAAGGAAAAGAAGAAAAAAAATCATTTTTAATAACTTGGCGCCAAAAATAACTATGATTTTCAAAGAAGGATGAAGATCATGGCTCAATGATTCATTCATTTATCCATCCTGCACAGCAGTTTACAGCATGCCCTGAAGTTAGAGCAGCTGGATTAACTTTTGGCAGTATATATGAAGGCACACACTGTTCTCTCCACCCATAAATCCATAAAAGCATGTGATTTTTCATAGTATGGAATAGTTAAAATGTAGCTGATTTTTTTCGTATCCTTTGAAAAGATTGAGACGATTAAGCTTTTGATTTTGCTTTTGTATTACCCACTGTTGTAACATCACTGAAAAACTTTGAAATACCTATTTCTGGGCAAAATAAAGCCCAGCAATAGGAAAAAAAAAGTTTCTACTATGAGTATGAACATTAAGTAGTTTATCCCATCTTAACTAGGCAGGATGCAACCCTTTAGTCCTCTTTTGTCCTTGTGACTTTCATACAGATTTCACCTGCAACAGACAGTCTGCTCTTCAATTCTTGAATATGTGATTTGAACATCTGTCCTAGATAAACAATAGACCAGATGTGCCACATTACCATAAACTTCTGTTTCATAATGGAGTAAAATAAATTGCTGTAAGAGCTCAGATTATTTTCAAAAGTCAAACCGTTTACCGAAGTGTGTGACTCCATAGTTATCTGAAAACGTGGAAACGATGGTCTTAAATACACCTAACTTAACATACATTTAACTTTTAGAGGTAGAAGTTAATTGAAGTGGTTTGAGCACTGCTTTACACTATCATGCAATGGGACTTGCTGAAAAAATCCTCAAGACTTCTATAGAGCCAGCTGATGCATTTGTATATTGTTGCTTGGTGCTGTGTACAGATTCTAGCTCAAATCCTGAAGCCAGTTGCCTACCAGTATGGCTGGTTATTTCAAATACAGCCCAAGTTATATATCTTCCAGTTTTGGAGCCAGGGTAAAAGGTAGCTGAGACTTCTTTGCCTATAATCAATGATATTCTCAATAATGTCCAATGATAGGACAAGGGGCAACATGTACAAGCTAGAGCATGAGAAGTTCCAAAGAAACATAAGGAAAAACTTCAGTGTGAGGATGATGGAGTACTGGAACAGGCTGACCAGATGGGTTGTGGAGTCTCCTCTCTGGAGACATTCAAAACCCATCTGGACAAGTTCCTGTGTGACCTACTCTAGGTGGTCCTGCTCTGGCAAGGGGGTTGGACTAGATGATCTTTCAAGGTCCCTTCCAACCCTTAAGATTCTGTGATAAGCAGTGTGTATGTTTGTTTTAAAGAATCTTGAGTTGGTCCTAAAGTTGTCACTCAGTTTTGCCTTGATGGAGACAACACTAGGTTTACTGAAGTGGCTTATTTAGTGGTGTCACTAAAAGTTTTGTTTAATGTCACTTTTTAAACAAAAAAATTGAAGATTGAAACACTATAAAGACAGAAATCTACACACATGCACTTTGCTATTTTGTCCCCTGGTTCTTTCTTATTTTAGTCAATTAACATGATTACAATCAGAAAATGAATTTATGCCAGGATAGTTAATTCCTCTTTCTATAGTCAAAGATGTAAAGTAATTTTAAGATGAACAATTTTATATATTTTGATGCACCTTATTTACACGACAGTTAGACATATCAGCATGTGATAAAGCGCCTTCTTTCAGAATAGGTACTTATGAGGGAATACTGTTGCATAAATTGTCAGCACTTGAGGCAGCCATGGGTGAAATGGCCTTTCTTATTAAATGTCACAAGATTTAATGTCACAGTATAATTGGGATGGAAGGATAATTGAGCTAAGCTCAACATATCTTTTCCTGCTATCACATTATTAATCTACAGGAGTGTTAAAATATGTTTTATAAAGGCCTTATTCACTTGAAAATTGTTGGTTCATACAAAAAAAAACCCAAAACCTATTTTATTGAAGAGTTCATGAACAACAGTTTTGGATTTACTTCACAGAGACTCTAACTTGTAAGGAAAGTATACAGCAGAATGGAGCACGATAACGGAATCATGAAACACATAGCTTTACAGCAAAAAACCCAAACACTATAGCACAGGTAGTAACTGAGATCTGATTTCCATTTGAAGTCCCAGTATTTAGCCCTCATTTGAGAATTTTCTTTTGATAATTTGACTTGATTTAGTTTAAGAAATAATTTTATTGATATAATAATTTCCAATAGACTTATTAAATACAGCTAATCAAGTTGTTGCAGCAGGCCTTTCTGTCCTAGTAAAAACAGTGTCAGACATTAAATATATTGTTCCATTACATTTCAAGTAAAATACAGTAGCAGTAGAGAAGCCTTTTGCAGACATCGTTCAATTTCTGATGGGTTTCTTTTTGAAACCTAAGTGCTTTTATTGCAAGGATTATAGCACAGAATCAAAGAATCATTGGGATTGGAAAAGACCTTTAAGGTCATTGAGTTCAACCATAAACCTAGCACTGCCAAGTCCACTAAATCATTTCCCCCAAGTGTCACATCTACATGTCTTTAAATACTCCCAGGGATGGTGACTCTACCACTTCTCTGGGCAGTTCCAGTGCTTGACAACCATTTTGGTGAAGAAATTTTTCCAAATACCCAATCTAAACATCCCCTGGAGCAACCTGAGGCTGTTTCCTCTCATCCTATTACTTGGGAGAAGAGACTGACACCCACCTCACTACAACCTCCTTTCAAGTCATTGTAGAGAGCAATAATGTCTCCTCTCAGCCTCTTCTCCATACTGAACAACCCCAGTCCCCTCAGCCATTCCTCATAGCCTTGTAGGCCCTTCACCAGCTTTGTTGCCTGTCTCAGGACAGATTCTAGCACCTCAATGTCTTTTGTGTAGTGAGGAGCCCAGAGCTGGACATAGTACTAGAGATGCAGCCTCACCAGCACTGAGGACAGGAGGGAAAATTACTTTCCTGGTCTTTCTGGCCACACTTTCTGATACAAGCCAGGATGCTATTGGCTGCTGCTTTGGCCACCTGGGCACACTGCTGGCTCATGTTCAGGTGGCTGTTCACCAACACCTCCAGGTCATTTTCTGCCTGGCAGCCTTCCAGTCACTCTGCCCCAAGCCTTTAGTGCTCCAAAGGGTTATTGTGACCCAAGTGCAGGACACAGCACTGAGCCTTGTTGAATTTTGTACCAATGGGTTTGGTCCATCAATTCAACCTGTCCAGATCTTTCTGTAGAGCCTTTCTACCCTCCAGAAGATCAAGACGTAAAACGAGTAAATGAGACTATGATACACACACACACAAAATCACAAGCATTCAGCTTCACCTTGTCATTTTCTGGGGAAGCATTCTGTCTTTCATCACACTGATTGTCTGCCAGCTTTTGCCACTGAGAATTATCCAGAAAGAAAGTTGAAAAAAAATTCCCCATAGCTATTTCTCACTTCAGAAAAAAAGTTGGGAAATGGTTTAAGCACATTTCTCTTGTATTGTATGTCAGCTTGCTGATTTCCAAATGGAAAATATTTCTATTTCTTATATTTTATAACGCCATGATGTCTTTCCACTTAAAAGAGTGATTTCCCAACACAAACTTAGAATCATAGAATCATTAAATCATTTTGGTTGGAAAAGATAATCACGTCCAACCACTAACCTCACATTGCCAGGCCCATCACTAAACCATCTATGAATCTTTTAAATATCTCCAGGGATGGTGACGCCACCACCTCCCTGGGCAGCTTGTTCCAATGCTTAACAATCCTCTCAGTGAAAAATGTATTGCTCAACTTCTGCACTAAGAAGTCAAAAATGTTTCTAACTAGAAGTATTGTCCACTGAAACTGGAATACCGTCTAAACAAAAGCAAAAACCTGTTTTCATTGACAAGTTGAGTCTAACTTTGCTGTGATTCAGAGGATCTCCATGAGTTGAGGCCCAGGGTTGTGATTGTTTTCTTCATTAGTATGAATATATCAAGTCTTTTCTAGCTGATAACCTGAAGTATTTAAGAAGCTAAATCTTCATAAATGTTCCAGAAAATGTAGTCTTACAATTTAAGAATCCCAACTCTGATTTTAAATGAAAAATAAGAGGTTATCCAAGCAATATATGCTGTCTTGTTCCTTCTCAAAGAAACAAAATACACAAAAATTACTATACTAATTAATCCAAATAATAACAATAATAGATAGTGGGAATGTTTCTAATTTGTGCACATTCACAGTTTCCAGATCTTTTTTGCATATGTGACCATTTCTTCTACAATTGTGTTCTGCATGATTTATCATATTACCTTAATCTATATTCAAGCTCTGAATTTAGAAAATGTCCTAATCACACAGAATGGCTGTGAGAACTGTAGAGAACTTCAGAATACCGCCCTAGCTAAAGGAGCCACATTAAAAAAGTACAAAAAAAAAAGAAGTCTGATTGTATTTGCAGAAGAGATTTAGAATTAAGAAATTCTTCTTTCAAAATAAGGTTAATATTAAAGGTCTTCTTTTCTAATTCTTGCTCTCAAGAGGAAGTAATCAAAGACAACCAGCCAGTTTGGCAGCGCTTTATTCTATGCTTTTTATTCTTTTTTACAATAGCAGTTGAAATGTGTTCAGACCCCCAAGGNTAGTGCTCCAAAGGGTTATTGTGACCCAAGTGCAGGACACAGCACTGAGCCTTGTTGAATTTTGTACCAATGGGTTTGGTCCATCAATTCAACCTGTCCAGATCTTTCTGTAGAGCCTTTCTACCCTCCAGAAGATCAAGACGTAAAACGAGTAAATGAGACTATGATACACACACACACAAAATCACAAGCATTCAGCTTCACCTTGTCATTTTCTGGGGAAGCATTCTGTCTTTCATCACACTGATTGTCTGCCAGCTTTTGCCACTGAGAATTATCCAGAAAGAAAGTTGAAAAAAAATTCCCCATAGCTATTTCTCACTTCAGAAAAAAAGTTGGGAAATGGTTTAAGCACATTTCTCTTGTATTGTATGTCAGCTTGCTGATTTCCAAATGGAAAATATTTCTATTTCTTATATTTTATAACGCCATGATGTCTTTCCACTTAAAAGAGTGATTTCCCAACACAAACTTAGAATCATAGAATCATTAAATCATTTTGGTTGGAAAAGATAATCACGTCCAACCACTAACCTCACATTGCCAGGCCCATCACTAAACCATCTATGAATCTTTTAAATATCTCCAGGGATGGTGACGCCACCACCTCCCTGGGCAGCTTGTTCCAATGCTTAACAATCCTCTCAGTGAAAAATGTATTGCTCAACTTCTGCACTAAGAAGTCAAAAATGTTTCTAACTAGAAGTATTGTCCACTGAAACTGGAATACCGTCTAAACAAAAGCAAAAACCTGTTTTCATTGACAAGTTGAGTCTAACTTTGCTGTGATTCAGAGGATCTCCATGAGTTGAGGCCCAGGGTTGTGATTGTTTTCTTCATTAGTATGAATATATCAAGTCTTTTCTAGCTGATAACCTGAAGTATTTAAGAAGCTAAATCTTCATAAATGTTCCAGAAAATGTAGTCTTACAATTTAAGAATCCCAACTCTGATTTTAAATGAAAAATAAGAGGTTATCCAAGCAATATATGCTGTCTTGTTCCTTCTCAAAGAAACAAAATACACAAAAATTACTATACTAATTAATCCAAATAATAACAATAATAGTGGGAATGTTTCTAATTTGTGCACATTCACAGTTTCCAGATCTTTTTTGCATATGTGACCATTTCTTCTACAATTGTGTTCTGCACGATTTATCATATTACCTTAATCTATATTCAAGCTCTGAATTTAGAAAATGTCCTAATCACACAGAATGGCTGTGAGAACTGTAGAGAACTTCAGAATACCGCCCTATCTAAAGGAGCCACATTAAAAAAGTACAAAAAAAAAAGAAGTCTGATTGTATTTGCAGAAGAGATTTAGAATTAAGAAATTCTTCTTTCAAAATAAGGTTAATATTAAAGGTCTTCTTTTCTAATTCTTGCTCTCAAGAGGAAGTAATCAAAGACAACCAGCCAGTTTGGCAGCGCTTTATTCTATGCTTTTTATTCTTTTTTACAATAGCAGTTGAAATGTGTTCAGACCCCCAAGGAAGTGAGAAGCCAGGCAGAGCTGATAGTTATGAGAATTGTACAACAAAAAGCTATGTGTTACTCTGTTGAACTGTATTGTACCCTTCCCATCTGTCAGTGGAGCAGGCTCAGATCAGTCGTTCATAGGCTGAAAGAAGTGAATGCAACCAACCTTATTCTTAAATAACTACATTTAAAGGTGATGACTCTGAGAAATGCACATTTGAAAGGATTTCTGTCTTGTTGAGTTGCCAGGCAATAGCTCGATTGTCTAGGATGCCTAGTCCTACTAAAATTAGCTGAGGGGAAATCTCAGATAGCAGTGTAATATAATTTGATGTAGTTTGCTGAAATGTTGCATAGCTGAAACTCTAAATGTCTACAGAAGAACCACATGGAAAACTCAGGTGTTTCCAGGCACTATGCAGTTCTCTTCCTGATGTTTGTAACCTAGCATTAGAGAAGAGAAAGAGCTTTGCTTCAGAGAAATGGGAAGAATATTAGTAGTCAGCTCTTTTATTACAGCTGGCTAAGAAATTCCTTAAAAAAAAAGTCATAACTTATCTGAATTTCCCTCAGTTATATTCCTGTTCTTAACTGAAAAAAAAATCCAACATCCTTTGATTATGTTTTTTCCAGGTTTGAGGGTTGCTGTTTGCTTGCTTGCTTTTATAGAGGACATAAACTTTGGATCAGCTTGCCTCTTTGCAAATTCAAGAGGAACAGCCCTCATCAAAGTCAAATGCAAATGAATTATAGACAGTGGGTTGAGTGGGGTGTTTTTTTCTAACAGGAAATAAAATACTTCATAGAAAGTGTATTGAAAAAGAGAGGAAAAGGAATCAAAGTGCATTTGTCCTACAGGAAGGGAAAATATGGCAAAATATGTCAGCAACAGCTCTTTTATGTAATAAGGGAGACAAAGTGAGAGTTGCCCTCAGAAGTAAATCAGTGCAAATTAAGCTTCCTATCTAGCATGAAAAAAAAACCCTTCTATTTTGCTGAGTTTTTGTCATTACTGATTGTCATACAAATCATAAGATAAAGCCTACTCTCTAGTAGAAACAATTTGTAACTGACATAGGTATATCAAGTAAACTTACAAAAGCAGACAAAAAACTGACAAATATTATTTACTGGAAATTGGGCTAGTTCTGTATCTGATCTGAGACTTCTTTTGTTGGTTTGTTTGTTGTTTTAGTTGTATGCTGATATAACCGCAGTTGCCTGCCAGTATTTTAAAGGTTTTAAGTGTTCATCATCAGTTTTTGAAAATTAAAGTTCCTCTTAGAGGTTATTTTCTAAGTTTCTTTGGGAATAAGATAGAAAAAGAGAAAATAACAAGCCTTAAAAAGCTTATTAAAGGAGGATTTACATTATGCAACAAATTATCCCAGTTTTTCTCAGAATGTCATTTTGCTCAGAAGTTTTGCTTCTGGATCTCTTGAGACAACCTGTTAGGAGTCCAGACAAAGGATCCTATGAATATTATTTCTATTCAGTGAAAATTCATAAAATCCAAAATGCTGCATGAAATTATTTCTCGTTTGTGAAAACAGTTCTTCTTGAGAAAACCTTTTCACTAGAATATTTCCAAACAGTTCTGTTTATCATGATTTCCAAGATATCTGGGCATAATTTACACAATGCACATGGAGATCAGCAATATTTCTAGTAATAATGGGCAAAATGCAGTTCTTCTCTTCAGTGCCCACGTTTAAATACTGGCTATCCAATTAAGCCTGGGCAAAGGATGACAGTGCACTCCTTAACTTTCAGAGATGAATGAATTCCAAGTGTTACATTGCTAGCACTGACAGTGCTCCAAGGCTGGTTAGTTGTCTCTTGCCAAGATTGTTAGTTTCAAGCAAATGTAAACAAAATTCAGACAGAATGAGTAATTTTTTGAATTACTGAATCATTTAGTTATAGTGGCATGTATAGTCTCTTGCAGGAGAGGAAAGGGCATACTCATCAGTGTTTGGTCCAGATATAGTTCTGGCCATCAGTGCAATGACTGAACATCAAGTGCCACCTGGAATAAAAGTCAGGCCTGTAACTCCCTCTTCTGTGGAAGGAACTGCTTTGACTAGTGTTCAGGAAAACTTTTAAGAGTGTGTGTGTGTTTTCAGTCCATGTTCTCCTAGGCTAAACCCACAAAATTTAATTTCACTCCTCAAGAGACTGAACTGCAAGTGCACAAAGTAATTAACCATTAGCAACTGATGTATGTTGTAGTGCTGCGGAGGAAACTGCAGAGTACAGAACAATTATCTCCTGCTAGTAAAGCTCAGAGGAGCTTTTGCCTGCTTATTAAATGTAAGTTATAGAAGGTAAGAAGGACAAGTCAGAGAAGGCAAACGTCTGAAACCCATGCACCTGATAAGCATAACAATGATGTGAATAGAGAATCTCTGATACAGACCTCTGTAGGAAACTTCTTAGTATAATTGTGTGGTACTTCCTGTTGTGAAATTATAGCAAATACTGATGAGCCTTCTATCGACAATTCTAGCCAAATTCTTCCTTGAGTCTATTATTCTCAACACTTAGAGGTGCTACTCATGGTAAAAATTAAAAAGAAACAATTATTCAAAGCATTAAATAGATGGATCTTGGTCATAATTTTTTGCATTATGTGTTCTGATGAGTTTTATGCTATTGAGTGTGTGAGTACTTTAATTATTTGATGACCCAAGGCACACTGAAAACTGCTGGGGACTTAAGAACTAGAAAGGCATGCCGAAGACAGAATCTATGCGCAAAAAAGGACAGCAAATGAGGTTCTGACTTTCGCTGTTCTGCTCAGATGTAATGGCTTTCCCATTCCCCTGGAGTTTTCTTAGAGGAAATGTCTAGTTTGCCCAGGTGTTTTGTAAAATACTTTATTTTGAAAACAGTAACTGAACTACCAGTGTGGATTTTGTAGCATACCTGTCTGTTAAAATTCATTTATACCCAAAACATCTGAAGTAATTAAGTGTTCTTATACATTATCATTCAGAAAATCTAAGTCTTTGAAATAGCTCTGTATGCAGCATTTGAGACTCTATGAGAAGAGGACAGAAACAAAAAAGTAACTTCTACTCACAACAATTCTAAGACTGTTAGAAGGTGAGAGTGGACTGTCTCTCAAGAATCTTAATCAAAAGTCTTGTTCAACAACAGAATCATTTAACAGTAACTTAAATCTTTGATGACTCAGATAAATTTTCTAATGTTCTATAATTGCAGCCAGGAGAAAAAGTCCAAATTTCATACAGAAGATGAGTTTTTGATTCCCAGACTTGGACTTCTGGAGGTCTCCTGTTTAGGAGCACTGTTGACACAGTCCCTAGGGAGGCAGTCCTGAAGGGCAAAGGAGTCCATCAAACTTGGACATTCTTCAAGAAGGACATCTTAAAGGAGCAGGAGCAGTCCCTTCCCATGTGTAGAAAGATGAGCCAGCTTTGGCTGGAACTTTGGGATGAAAAAGGAGACTTTATGACCTTAGTAAGAAAGGTCAGACCACTCAGGAAGACTACAAGGATGCTGTGAGGTTATGCAGGGAGAAAATTAGAAGGGCCAGAGGCCAAACAGAATTTAATCTGTCTTTCTATAGTAATATTTCTATAAATACATTAGCAACAAAGAGGGGCTAAGGAGAATCTCTATCATCAGTGTTGATCTACTTGATGGTAGGAAGGCTCTATAAGGGGATCTGGACAGGCTGGAGTGATGGGCCAGTTCTGTTATTCTGTGAAATATAATCCTGGTTTCACAATGGTTCAACTATGGTTAACAGCTAGACGACATACAAAGTCTGAACTTCAATCTCTATATATTGAATCTAAATGAGCATAAGAAACAGAATTTTCAGGGTCAAACTTTCACTTGTAATGGAAAGTATCATGTAATGAAAGCAAGAAGTTGTTGTAACAATGTCCCTTTTAAAAAAACACCCTTAAAGTCACACAACTTTATAAAGATGTCTTCCACTCTACTGAATACCTTTTAGTGTACTGTTTCAGACATTGAAAGTAAACTGACATTGTCATTTGGAAAGCAAGGTGTGCTGAGGCAGAGACCACAGTTGTGAAACAGTATTAAGGAAGATCTGATGTTATGTGATATTTCCAGAAAACTCTGGATAAACATCTTTACCTGTTGAATTTTGCTATAATGATTGCAATGAATGTAACTGAAATGACACTGTGATACTGAACCCTGGCAAAATTATTTTTGCAGGTTTATCATGCACAAGATTAGGAGGTTGGTAAGGAATTCTCAGTTGAAACTGCTCCATTTCTTAAGAGGTAACAGTTTTAGGATCATATCAGAAATTCTGGCCTTATTTACATCAAAGGCAAAATTTCATTGACTTCATGGCACTGGATTTTACTTAGGGTACTTATTTCAAGTCTCTCACTGATGTCTGGGTTAAAGAAACATAAAATTAGAGGAAGTAACAGCAGCCAAGAAACCACTGGGATGACCCAAGGAAGTGGTATACAACCCAAACTGTCTCACATCCATCCTTTTAAGAAGGGATGAGTAGAAGGACATGAGACCTGGAGGTAGGATGGCATACAGACACATAACGTGCATACCTATCCTGTAGCATTTGCTTAAGTTTAATAAGTGGTACTTCTAATTGTTTATCACTCAGGAAAAGAGAAGTAATATGCCTTTCATTTATGGGGGCAGTTACCAGGGATGAGAGGTTCTTTCTGATCCTTGTTTAGGTACTTGTCCTACATGGCACACTACCATGGCACCAAGGCAGAATCTGAACACCCACTGCATTCCTCTTTCTGCACAGGTGGCCATCAAAGATGTAGGAAGCAGCAAGACTGCCAAGATCAGGATTGTGGAATTTGTGACTGAATGACTTCCTTCACAAAGGAATATGCTGCTCCTTGCTGATTGCAGAGCATACATTTTACAGTCTACCTTCATCTCTTAAGGAAGAACAGCCAAGTTCAGTCAGAGCTCAGAGATGGCTATGACCAGTGTGCATGTGCACAGCATAAGAAATTGCCCTTTATAACTCAGAATTGCCTGGGTTAAGAAACATGCTTGTCTAACCTGAAGCAAACAGGATATAACTTTCTCCCATTAGACAAACTTATTTCAAAATTGACATTTCTGTTCTTGGAGCTCTTTCTCGCCATAAATTTTTTGAGGGTCACTATTCAGAAGTGACTGAAGATATTAAGCAGCTTATAAATACTTTACACACTCATTCTGTGCTGCAGAAAATGGGGATACAGCCATTTCTCAGGATCTCATATTTAACTGACCTTCAGATCTTTTGATAGATCTTAGCATTATCTAGTCTGCTCAGGTGCCGAGTAACCACTGCTCTTACTGACTTCAAGTAACATTACCTTTACATACATATAGAAAAAACAGCCTACTCTTGACTTTATGGTTTATTGCTCAATTTTCCTGTATTGTAGCTGAGTTGAAATAAAAATAGAGTGCAAGTGCAAAGGTCTTTCTTCCAGGGAAGGCTGAATATCATTGTGTCTTCAAGACACTGAGCAGCATAATATTTTACCCTTGCTGTTAAAAGAATATTAAGGATGTCACAAAAGGAATGAGAAGTATAGATTTTTGGGGAAAAGAGTAATTGTTCAATGTTTAAGCATTCAGAAAATAAAGAAGAAAAATATTCTTTTTCTTGAAAAAAAAAAAGAAATCTTCAATCATAAATCAAGTAACCCACAATAGATAAATTCAATGCTGGAGATGGGACATATATTGTGGGACTCTTTTTGTTGGTGTTATCAAACTTGAGAGCTACAGAGAAGTGAAAATGACTTGTCTGAATAAGAGATTATAATTGGATCTACAGGCATTTCAGTGCCTGAATTTGTGTTCTACAATAGAAAAACTAAAAGTTTATTAGATCAAAGAAGAGAACTGAATGGCATTTTTGAGCTCTGTTGTCCTTTTGTGTCATTCTGAAAACCACACTGCATACTATGTTCTCTTTAATCATGATGTTTTACATCATAATTGTGAACGTATTGACCATTTTTTGTGTTTTGTTTTCCAAATAAACATTGAGAATTGAATATAAATTATAAGAAACACAGTTGTTCTAAAATAACAAAAAATCTACCTTAGGAACTGCAAAGCTAGTTATTCTTTATTTTTAGCCCCATACGCCAGTTATTTTTTGTACAGTCTAGATAGCACCTGTCATGGTAGAACAAATACTTATTAGGGCTGTTAGATGCTAATATACGTCAAATAACTAATAATAGTATAATGAAACTGTAAGAAAAAATATTTCTGAACAGATGGTCTGATAGCCAGCATTAAAATAAAACAAAAAGGTTTACAAATCTCTGTATAATCATCGAAACTTCCTCATTATAATTTCTCCAGTGAAATAAACAAGGTCTCTTCCAGCAGAAACGATTCTATGATCTTCTGAGGTTCCCCTATCACCAGCAGTAATTTACCGCTTTTGCAAACTTGCACAAGATAATCTAATAGTAATAAGAAGGATCTTGCTCTTGTTCTCATTGACTTCAGTCAGTTTGGCATTGACTTGGAAATGATCATTACTGGATGGAGAGTTATTACATTAAATAGAATGTGCAATGGGCTGCAATTTTGACTTGGAATTTTGTTAGAATCATTACAGTAATTTTTATTGTTGACTTTTTCCTTAACCTAGTTTGCTAAAATAATTCAGTGCTTCATGGGACAGAGTCTCAATTTTTTTTTTTTTTGAGACATTCACTAGATAATTTTTGTCATTAAGATTAAATTAGAAAAAATAATCAAAACTAGCAGTAAATGTTAAGAGCATGTTGAAATAAAAGAGCGAGCAAAAGAAACATTTACGTGGAGTATTCTCCTAGAAATTGCATTCCCTGCATCAGAAAACTGAAATCAAGGAGAGTCCTAGGCAAAAGTTCTAACACGAGTGAAATCAGTATGTGCCTTGCTAAATAAGAAGTTAACTTTTATAAAGTTTTTTCTCCTTGTTGAGCTTGAGTAGATGATCTATGACTGAGATCCTGACAATACAGATGTTAATGCTAGAAATGTACTGACTTCCTGAGGGCCAGAATTTTTATTAGGATACTTATATTTTCAAAGATTTTCTTATATGAATGTTAAACTTGAGAGCCTGCTTGTTTCTCAGATAAGAAACTTAAAAAATTAGTCTATTATGTTCAGTGTTGTCACAGAAAAGAACTACACTCTTTCTAGTCTCTTACAGCAAACTCTGTGCACTGTTTTGTCCTGTTCAGATGATGATTCAAATCAAATTTATTTTACTTGATCTTATACACTTCTTTCTCTCTGTGTGCTCCTCTGTGCCAGTCGTTGATTCTTTCTCCCTTCCTGTTGTTTTTTGTTTGTCTATTTTTTTCCTTCTGAATACAGGAAGTTGTTTACCAGACAAAAGGCCAAAGGTGAGGATGCTTCTCTTTGGAATGACTCTCCAAAGCCAAGATCTTTCCCTTTACTAAAGACTTCCCCTCCTCTTTTCCTACAGTTCTGGAAATGATGAGATGACACAGTTACTGTCCTATACCTATAGCCCAGCCAACTGTAGGTGGAGACCTGTAACTGAGAGGCTCTGCCACATACCATACCAGCTGGTGCTTGATACTGAGGAACTTAAACTCTTTTTGCATCCCTTAACCATTTCATCTTGCCTATCAAATACTGGGACAAAATCTATGAACTGACATTCAGAATAATCTTTACTGATAAAGACTAACACATTCTATACTTTTACAGTAATGTGCAATTGACTGTTTTTATTGTGACAGCTATAAAAATTGTAATTCTCAAGATAAACATATATCTTATGAAAGGGATTAGCATACAACAATAAACCATCACTGCTATTATAAAACCATAAACTGTTATTCAATATACTATAAAATTCTGAATCTAATTGAAAGTTTAGCATAGTTTAGCATAATTTCCACAAGCCATCATTCTTTAATATTGTGAAATGAATGGGGTTTTTGTGGAGCTATTAATTGTTACTGACAAGCAATAACCACTGGAATGAAACTCCAATTATCAGCAGCCATTAATCACATTTACTGTCATCTGTGATGTAAAAAAAAAAAATCAATAATATCCTAAACAGCACAAAACTTCATATCTCTTATTTTTTAACTCATTTCATAGAGATCAGATAGGCCTTTGGTGCGATAAGAAAGGAACTAGAAAAGGCTATTTTCATTCTAAGCAAAATGTTCAGACTTGCATTTTCCAGTTGAAAAGAAGTTCTTCCACTTTATTTTGATGGAGACTTAGATAGCTTGTAGTTTTATTTATTTATATATAGATATATATGTGTGTTATAACACAGTTTCTTGCAAGCACGAGAATCACAGAATGGTAGAGGTTGGAAGGGACCTCTAAGATCATCTAGTCCACCCCTTGCTAAAACAGGTCCAGAAGTGTTCTTACAGATGACAGTGTAAATAAGGCTGGCAGAGGGTTCCTTATGGTACATAAGCATTCAAATAAAATGAACTCAATCAGAGTTCTATACTTTTATCCTTGTTCATTGTTCAGATTCTGCTATTTACTTAAAATAATGTCTTCTTTTTTTTTTTTTTTTTTTTGGAACCTATACAGTATGTCAAAAACGTAGTTATATTTCTTTGGGAATAAAAGGGTTAGGCATTGCAGTTAAAAAGCCACGCTCGCAAAACAGGATCTGCTTGCTATACCTCTGAAAATGCCTGGTATTACAAATAACATTCTTGGATCATTAAGGGCATATCACGGTCCTTGCTCTCAACCTTATTGAGGTTTCTTGTGGACTACAGCAAATATAGATCATGCTGAGTGATCGGGATGTGAGACTTTGCCAGTCATTTACCTTGACAGTCCATCAGCTTTTGATGGTGTGAAAAAAGATTTAGATTTACAATAGCGTGGAAGCACCAGTCTATAATCTGCTGTGAATAACTTCCTTTAGAAAAAGTAGTGAAATCCTAAATATTTTGTTTACTAGCTTATGTTGTTCGTTTATGGTTTCATCCACTCTTCATAATCCATCAAAGATAAAAGTCATCTAACACAAATCGGCAGAGCAGGAATAACATCTGTTCATAATATACTGCAAATATCCAACAGGATATCTTTTGGAAGAAGCATATGAGAACTGACAGTTGAATACATATCAAAAGAAGCCCTAAAATAAACACAGAAATTGTATTTAGCTAGGTCTTAGGCATCTCCAAAGCACAGGGCAGTTGGTTGTTTTTCAAGTTTTCAAGTAGAGGTATATTTACAAAATTGAGTATATTGGTTCTTCTGTAAGTGAAAGTCAGGTTGACCACACTAACCGTTTTATTATTCCATTTTATATAACCAGGATTACACATTTTTAAATACCGTATTTTCACTAAACCTAGTGTGTGTAGCATTTATGAGGGACAGAGAACTTCTGGAGAGAGTCCAGCGCAGGGCCACCAAGATGGTCAGGGAACTGACACATCTTTCATACAAGGAAAGGCTGCGGGAACTGGGGCTGTTTAGTCTAGAAAAGAGGAGACTGAGGGGAGATCTTATTAACATTTAAAAATATCTCAAGGGTAGATGTCAGGAGGTTGAGGCATCCCTTTTTTATATTGTAGCTAGCAACAGGACAAGGGGTAATGGGATGAAGCTGGAACACAAAAAGTTCCATTTAAATATAAGAAAAAACTATTTCACTGTGAGGGTGAGGGAGCCCTGACACAGGCTGCCCAGAGGGGTTGTGGAGTCTCCTTCTTTGGAGGTCTTCAAGACCCACCTGGACATGTTCCTGGACATGTTCCTATGCGACCTGATCTAGATGAACCTGCTTCTGCAGGGAGGTTTGATTAGATGATCTCTAAAGGTCCCCTCCAACTGCTACCATTCTATGATTCTAAGGTGGCTGACAGTATGGTTTTATAATGCACCATGTATGACTTAAATAGGTCATGACTTTAGGATTCTGTCCTCTCTGAAATTCTCTTAAATCATTGTAACTGTTCATCCCTTGGTTACTTAAAAACTGTGGTTAGTTAAAAATACTTGTGATTTTCCTGCTAAATGTAATTTAACATTCTTTCTCTGAAGCATAGAAAATGTTTGGCCTATTTGCATTTCCTTAAACTAATGGAAGACTTTGAAAGTGTACACCTCTAATATAATCGATATTATACTCTACTACTGTCATGATGAATTAATCAAAAAATTAACTGCCTAAATGAACTGAACTAGCAGAAAAAACTGTGTCATGAGAAAACTTTGCCACATGAGTCTTTCTTTGTGTTCAACTCTTATACTTTTCTTATTATTTTCTTGATGTTCTCCTGAGTTGTTCAATGTGAGACTTGAAGTTTGTAAATTTATTTTAAAAAGAATAGTAATAATAATTGCCATTATTATAAAATTTTAAATTGAAGAATTAATACTGATATTCCGCTTTAAAAAGTTGGTTTTCCACTACTAATTTAAAATTACTGCACTGAAAATTTATCATGAAATAATGCATTCATTTATGCTTGTTGTCAAGGTAACAGAGTTTATTAGAATAACAGAAATCAGTGTCTTTTAAATGTTGTTGTAAAATCTCAATGTATTAGGGTAAGGTAAACACTAATTTTATCAAACACTAGTTATCTTTTCATTATTATGGAATAAAATGCGTTCTTAGAAGGAAAAATATATACAAATATTACTCTCTTGTAATAATACATAGTTTTCCTTTAAAGAAGATAGTAACAGGCAAATGTTTGCTAATTCAATATGCTTACAACATGGAGTTTTTAAACCTGAGCTGTCAGTTAACACATATTCAAGATTCCCACCAACTTGAGTACACACTTGAGTACAATAGCAAGAACTGGCTTTTTCCCTCCCTCTCTCAATCCCTCCTTCCTTCCCTCTTCTTGTCTGTCACTGAATAATAAACCTCATTTCATGACGTCAGTCACTTCTGCATCAGTCTTTTTTATGGCTGGAAGAGAAGGCTATGATTGGAATAAGCATGAATAGTATTCAGACTGAAATTTTTGAAAACTTGGTAATTTTGATAACACAGTGGAAAACGTGACATGAGTTGTTAACATTAGCTGGGAAATGGAAATGAGTGCAGTAATTTGCACAGCAGTTGCAGTTCAGCCCTTCTGCCATCAACGGGCTGCAAGCATTTACAAATGTAAAGCAGTGCAGTGTAATACCTTGAGATTGTGCTGTACTCAGTGAGTCTTGGTAGTGAGTGCAAGGAGGGAGAAGTTACAAGGGCAATACAGCATGATCCTCTATTCATTTTACTGTGAAGTTCTGTTAACTCTAAATGAAATTGAACCACTTGGATGACTTCCAAAAAAAAAAGTTTTCTTCCTTATAGCTGGTAAAAACTAACAGGAAAGCAAAATACATAACCCATAATAGGAAATATTGAGGGTTACTACAATTTCTCTGATTTATTCCTGCTAATGATGTGGCTAAAAGGAACAATCTTTTACTTTTTGGCTGCTGAAACTGAATATTTGAATAGATTATAGTTTTGAAGATGTCATTTGAAGTATTGCACAATTAGCATGAATAATTTTAAAATATTCCGTTCCTGTAACAGATCTTGAAATGCCTCATCTAATGGATATGGTGTTTAGAGCCAAACTATTAAAAAAAGCAGCAAGCCTCTACATTTCCATTATTTGATATCACAAAATTTGTCACGTAAAAATTTAAGTGGTGACTGAATAATAGCTCCCTAAGAATGATCTAACCTTGGCTGGATTTTGCTTCAGAGTCAGACTGCACCTCTAAAGGTGGCACTGCAGAATGGGAGGGGTGAAGCTCAATTTCCTAGCATGCCAAGAATTGAATTTTCAGGCAAATACTGCCACATTTTTCATTGCACCTACTTTCCTGAAATCTTGGCTAAGGTTTGGCCACATTAATAACAATCTGCTTGTGGATTTTAACATATTGTGAAAGAAAAACCTTTTAAAATTTGGAGATATTGATTCGTTGTTGATAAATTTAGGAATCTTTTAATTGTTTTCAGCAAGTATTACCCTCGCTATATTGTTCTAATTCATTTGAAGATTTTATTATAGCTGTGCATATGGGCTCTCATTTTTAGACATTATTGATCTCATGCTTTCTCCAGTCTACCCTGTGTAAAACTGTATTTTTGATGTAAAGCCATATTATGGTAATGTGTGTAGCATTACACGCAGCATTTGCTGACTTTTGAGATAACCTGCTTTGAGATTGTCTGAGGGATTTTACATACACTGGCTAGCAATTTTCTTCAGTTTAAATATTCCTGATAGGAGTTTATTACTTTTCAGTAGCTGGAGTATAGTACGGCACACATTCAACTCCTGTATTTAGTTCCATCTCTGTTTCAGTTACAGACCTTATTGCTATAATTAAGAGCTATACAATTTATTCTTATTCTGTATACCTTGAGTGTATTCTCTTCTCCTTTCACCACTCCCCAAGGTAATACAAAATAATAACATGCCATATGGCAAATGGAATCAGCCGTAACCTCACACAGCATCTTTTATCACATAGCTTTTACAATATGACATTTCCAAGTTTGTAACTGATGAATATTGCATGTCCTAGAGAAACTCGAGCTGTATCATGTTGCTTCTCCCATTAGAGACATCCTTGCTGATACTCTGAGCCTTTTGTTTTAACGTAATTGCGACCGATGTTATTTTGCAAGCATCAACAATGTACAAAGGAGCAGGCAGAATGTCTCTATGTGTCTTAAACTTACCAAACTGCAAAAAGTCAGCATGAACACCATATTGCATTATCATGAATTGTGCAACGTGTCATTGATATAACAGTAATAATGAGGTTTACGTAGTTTGGGAGGCTTGACTGAGGATTTTTGTTTGTTTTTATTAATATCTATATTGCTCTTGGGAATTCACTGAACGTGTTACTTCAATAGTGAATTTCCCTAAAGTTGGAGTCAGTCATTTGAAACACACTGTTTGAAAGCATTAGATGTTGTTCTATGGGAGTTAAATATAGCATTTTGTAACAGGGTTAAAGTACTTCTTAAGACTAGAAACTAAAGAAAATTCTGTTTTGTGGATATAATAAATGGATGCAATAAGCCAATGAGGCTACTCAGGAATGTAAAACCCTGTAAGTAATCATTTCTTAAGAGTGGATGTGTGCTGGTATACCAGCATCTCAAGTTAACTTCAATTTTGTGGAAGAGAGAGGTAACGATTATGTAAATAGGCAAATGATGGCTATGTAATGTTTAGATACAAGTACTTCTTTCCATCTTATGCTTGTGGCAAAAATATAATTTCAATCTGCTCTAAAATCAAGTATATCTGAGAAGTTAAGAGAATGTTTCTGTCACGAATAATTGCGTCATGTAATATGCTGTTCGCTTAGTTTCCCAGTTTATGTTGTAGAAATGTACAGTCCTTACCATATTTACTGCTCCCACTGTGTCACAGCAACTTTTTCACAAAGCAGTGAAGTAAAGGAGCAAAGAATGAAATGTTGCACGTTGTTATACCAGCTTTACTCTTTGGTAAATGTATTTTTACTCCTCTCTATACAGGCCTAAGAAATAGAGGTGTGCTCAAGCTCTGAATGATCTTTCCAGCTGTCACAAGCCTAAGATGGAAGAAGTGGGTCATAAAACATGTTGTTTTTCTACAGTGTGCATGTAACACCCAAAAAGATCAGTACTAGAATGGGATAATGTAAGGTTTAAACTGATTTGTTGAGAAAAACCAGTAATGCACATAGCACAATTCCCTTTTACTCCTTTGTAAAAATACATAATCTTTTGTTTTTCTGTAGGAAATACTGGTTTTATTAAAACTAAAACAGAAAATGGACTTCAGTAAAAGAAATGTCAAATACTAGTATAGTAAATATTTGCACTGAGGGTTTATGTAAAAAAAAATTCATTATGTGAATGGGTGCCAGTATTGGGTTGGGGTTTGTGTGTACATATGTCCACAGGCACATACAGTAGTAATTTTCAGAAGTACTAGGAAGGGCAAGATAAGCATAAACTATTTGATACGATTTTTTGCACAATTTACACTTTATGGAGATTCACCTGAATTCCTTACCTGATTTTCAGGAACTGCTCTGTCTTTCTGTCCTTAACTTTTCTTGCTTGCTTATCTGCATCATTTCTACTGCCATTCTCCACTGTTTGCTTGCCTCCTTGTCACGGATAAAACAAGTGTGGACTGCACATCGATAAACCTACATTGACAAATATCCATGAGTTACATATAGGGAAATGAAAGACTTTTAAAAAATTCCTTTTCTTTCTTTCTTTCACAAAAACAGAGATAGAACGACGAGAGACTTGCAGTCAGGTTCTGATATAATAACTTTGCACATGTGAATACTGATATATCTTTATATTGCTAAGCACTTAAATCCATGCACAAAATCTAGGTTGTTTTGGGGTTTTTTTTTTCTAAAAAAAAAAATGTGGCAACAAAAATACTTCGAAGTAATATAAGTGTCTTGCAATACAAAACACGTGGGCTTATAAGAAACAGAAACTGGTAATGTTTGGCAAGCCCATGTTTGGCAATCAGGGTTCATTGAGTAACCAGTCATATCTAGAACTGGCACAGACTAGTTTAGTTGAAGCCTTTATCTGTTTTCTTTTATGCCTGGTCCAACAATATGCCTATCTGCAGGGTTCATTGATTTTCGCAACATACTGATCAGGCTTGTAAGAATTATCCTTATGTTGCAAATGCCAGCTTTTCTAAATTCCAATTTAAAGGATGTTTGTCTCTTTCCTTTTCTGTTTCATTACACTTTGGTGCTTTGGTTTGTCTTTTTATTTTTTTTTTCTTTTGCCAGAACTTATTTCTTGGCTTTTCTCCAATTCCTAACAAGCCCTCCTCCATCTCTTGTGCCTCTTTTCCCCACTTTTGCTTTTGATCAGTTGTGCCTTTAGGCAATATTTTGTAAATTAAAATTGTATTTTATAACTTTGCTAATATTTTGCTAATCCTTTGATTTTTTTAATCAAGTACAAGATAGTTACAAACATCTGTATGGAGAATTTGATCATGAATGTTTGAAATGACATATTTTTGTCATGCAAGCAAGTATGAAAAATAATTACAATTTGGGAACGTATAATGGTGCCAAGTAATTGTCACTGAATTAAAATGCAGACTCTTGAGACACCTTTTCTAAAATTAAAAGCATGTCTTTAACATATTTTCTATATTTATGGGAAAATTATTTTCCTCAGAAGGATAACAGCTGTATTTGTTGGCCCTTTTCCAGTAAGATTTATGTCAGAATGAAGACAAAAATCATAGAAATACAATTATTTCCTTCAAATGATGAAAAAGGTTCTAGCTTTTAATGTGTGGAGTCCTTGAGTGTTCAGTCTCAAGGACTGCACAAGCTTCTGCCTGCCACTAAGCCTGGATTGGCAGCCTTCTATGGCTCAGAGACACACAAACATGGTATGGTGGATAGAGCCCAGAACCAAAGATGGATATAGCCTAAAAAGAGCAGAATTTAGTTCTATGTTCCCTTTGTCTCACGGCCAAAAAGCTTTACATATAATATAGTCATCAGAATTCACTTACAACAATTAACAGTGAGCTTGTGCATCATTTATTGCAGAGTTCTGCAATTAGTCAGATCTTTGCATACTTTGGCATGTAATGTGTGTTTCCATAGAGCATGCTGTATTTTATTAAGGTGTTCAGCTTTTCACAAGGAGGATATTAAATGAAAAGCATTCTTATTTGCCTGAAAATTCATGCCATACACCAAATACCATGTTTTCTGCTATTAGTTAGCAGGAACCATCTGTCGTGTCCCCACCCCCACAGTGCTGAGGAAGGCAGGGACTGAAGGTGAGAAGGATATTTACTTTTTACAACAAAGCCAGCTGTTGCCATTACTTTTATCTGTAAGGCAAACTTGCTGGAAAGGGTGACTATCTATTGTGATTCAAGTGCACTGAGACCTACTATGGCTGTTGACGACAACAAACCTCTTAAAATCTATAGGAAAATTGCTTTATGGTTTATGTCAGGAGGGCATGTACAAACACAGCTCCAGCTGGGAGCTGGAACCAAGAAGCAGAAACTTCAGGCTAGCAAAGTAGAAGGATGAGTTCAAGAAAGAATCTCCCTCTTCTCTCACCTTCCTTTTGGTAAAAAACTATATTGGAAAATTAAACTACTTTTTCTCTAATGATAACACAAGATACTGAAATTGAGCACAGCAGGTAGAAACATCCGGCACAGATTAAAAAAGATATTGCATATTCATGTGCTGAAATGCTTTCCAGTGCTGACAGCTAACAATTCCAAGTGGAAAAGGTACATGCTCTGCTGTTGTTCATTCTCTGCCAAATTCCCTTCCTGAAACTCTGGCACCATATTTTGGTGACTGTGTACTCTAAACTGTTATTCTTGCCATCATCCATCAGACTAAGGATGATATTTGCACAGGCAAATAATTTTGATTTTTAATAGGATTGCAGCAAATAAGTATTTGCAACATTTTTGAGACAGGGGTTTTTCTTCACTAAACCCACTTGACTTTTCACAAAATCTTCTTTCATATTGTATAAAGAGGGCACTGTGCTGTGGTGTGTCTCTACCTAGAGCATATTTCAGGAGCAAAACATAAACATTGGCAGCAAAGGGCACTTTATGCAAATGCATTTCCTGAGTGACAGCTC
This sequence comes from Urocolius indicus, assembly GCA_013401255.1. NCBI lineage: Eukaryota > Metazoa > Chordata > Aves > Coliiformes > Coliidae > Urocolius > Urocolius indicus. The sequence goes on from WBNH01004536.1 coordinate 24,943, forward strand.
TTCCTCCCTGATGACTCTGGCAAGACTTAATAATTTAGGAAAATAAGTGGAGTGCCATGCCCTTCAGCTGTTGTCTCTAAAGCATGTACATCCCCTTGCAAATGGGATTATTGCAAAATAAAAGTTTCATTTGGGTAGGAGTTTAGGTATATTCAATATATCACTGTAGAAAATAGTAGAGATAAAGCAGAACTATAAAATACACACTTTTAGGAAGAGAAAACAGACCGTCATGCCTAGCTCTATATTGCACTTATTTTCCTTTTACAGTACACCTGTCAGTCCTGTTATGCTTGCCTAGAAAAGAATTTACAGTACCTCTGCTTCAATCAGTTTCCATAGTAACTTGGTTCTGTTTTAAAACCTTTACCAAAAAATGGCTTACTTGAAATGATAATGAGCTGGAGTGCTTGCCCATACCTGAACTACACCTTTCCCATTGCCCAAAAAGAATCAAGTAGGGGTGCTGCATCAGGGTTGTCACTCCAACTGCTCTGTTTCTTTCAGCTTGTACAACACTGTCTCACTAACCAAATCAGATCAGTTCCTTTGCCACCTGGAAATGTCAACTTTCAGAAACATACAGGGTTCGGGATGCTGTCTAGTGTTTACGCATTATGTGCTATGAAGTAAAGCACAGCAGGGTCTGAACTCTCGAGTTCACTGAAGAAGGATCCCTCTGCATACACAATACCTACAGTAGGGCTGAAAGTTCAAAGGACCATAACATCTTTTAAGAAGTGAACCAGAAGAGGCAGATTGTCTCCCTTCCAGCAAACGTTTTTCAACAAAAAAATCCCTTCAGGAAAGAAATCAAGGACAAATAAATGTTCAAACCCCCCCCCCCCCAGAAATAGAAGTTTTAATTGATTCTAAGAATCTTATGATACCATCCTATCGCTGTGGATATGTATGTTTTATCCAACCTTTAGTTATCCCTTATCCTAGTTTCAAGATTATCCCTGGCACTCAAAATTTCTGAGTCTCTGGCCTGATTTGACTTCATCATTGGTAGTCTTTTCATAACTCTGATTACTTTTTTACATACAACATCAAATCTCATCTAGAAAAAAAAATCAATATTCTTTTTCATGTAACTTAAATACTTCAGTGATAACACATTTCAATTACATGGAAATCTTAAAAGAACTTCTAATGTGGATCTGATAGAGCTCTTCAGCAATTACTCTGAAAATTTGATGCATTTCTTAGAAGATGTCACCTTCTCTGTGATATCAAAATCTCAAAATTTTCTACTAGATCTGCTCTTCTAAGATATATCTGGTAGCTTAGTATTTGTATAGGAAGTTTTTTGTTCCATAGGAGGCACTGATAGAATTTATGAGAAACAATTTTACACTGCTGTATCTTCCAGGCATTCCAAAACCTGCTGAATGTAGGTACACACCAGTTAATTTACAACTGAGTTTGTCCAAACAAAGACTTGGTGAAGATCTCATGTTTCATCATGGGACAGAACAATATTATTTTCCTGTGGTAAATGGTTGCCCAGCTGGTCCCTCTGAAGCAGCTTAAATAACAGAAACCAGTTCATGTTTACATTGTGTTTCATAGTTTGGATAGCTGTCTTTAGCAATACACAGAAGGGCACTGCTCAGCAATTTTTCACACCCTATTTTTGAATGGCACTACCACAGATGCTATAGGTGTGTGATGCTGTATCTTTATATGGGTTTATTTTTATATAGACTAAACTTTGACTGTCTACTGAACCATCCAGATAGCCTGATTGCCTTGTAAGTTAGTTGCAATTTAAAATGAAAGAATGAGTGTTATCTTAAACCAAATAATACAGGTGTCTTACCAAAACAGCTTGAAAAGCAAGCTTTCAAATGCACTTTTTTCCTGTTATTTTTAACTAGCAGTTTCATTTACCCACTATGTCCTAACACTGTCCTATAAACAATATCTGAGGGCAGAGTGTTGTCAAATCAGGGTTTCATAAATCTACTGAATTCTTTTCATTAATCATGGCAATAACATCTTCACAGTACTCCTGCGTGTGAGTAAAGTATGACCTTCTCTGACTGATCTGTGCAGACTCTGCTTAATTGAACAATGCTTTTCCAGTGGGCATTTTAACTTTCAGACAATTATTTTTTTCAATAGTTGACATCCAACCACCTGGTCTCCAGTTTCCAGGTGAAAGAATAACTAACATCTGATGCTTTGTCATCTGAAAAAACAGTGCCTACCTATTTTTAATCCTTTTAACGTCTTTTAATTCAATTGAACATTAAATATGCTTGCACTTTCCATGTTTCTTTATTCCTTTTAAAATCCTTTGTATAAAAAGGAAGACTGATTCTGTGCCTTGTTTCATCATTATAGCATTACTGTTTCCATCCTGATGCTAATCTGTGCTCCAAAAATACTGTAGTTTGACATGGAAATTGATCATACTAGTTGGCCACTTGAGATGGGAAATTTCTCATAAAGCGTGGTCATTAATACAGTTGTTATTGTATTTAATTAATCTGTTAATTACTGTTAGTGCAACAGGCTATATTTTCTTTTGCCTCAAATATTGTTCATACATATGGCAGATCAATTGTTAGCTACAGAGCTATTTCAAATATAGAATTTGATATTTCTGCCTCTTTTAAAGTCAATTAAAAATAACTGTTAAATTAAGAGAGTATTATTTCTTAATTTTTAGCTGACTCATTTTTTAAAAAGTCTTTTCTTGGTACCTTTCTATTTTGAAATGTATTTTATCATTTCATATTACTTATTACAGAGTATTTTAGAAATACTAGTACCTATTACTAATTAGTTGCTCGCTGGTAGGAATTCTATGCCTTAAATAACTATGTAGTCTTTTTTTCCTTTCCCTTTATAACTATGACTATCCTAATGTTCTGCTCTAAACAATTTTTTTTCATCATTTTGCATGCAATCAGTAAGATTTTATTTGCTACCTATTTTACTCCCTCACTGTACTTTCTGAATATATATATATATAATGTTTTGAAAGCTAGATATATTGTGATTAAAGAAGAAGAAACCTGTTTAGATAAAATACTAAAAGCTCAAACATTCATGAATTCATAAACTTTCATAGAATCATAGAATGGTAGGGTTGGAAGGGACCTTTAGAGATCATCTAGTCCAACTCCCCTGCAGAAGCAGGTCCACCTACATCAGGTCCCATAGGAATATGTCCAGAGGGGTCTTGAAGACCTCCAAGGGAGGAGACTCCACAACTCCTCTGGGCAGCCTGTGCCAGTGCTCCTCATCTTATCAAGTATGTCAAATGAGATTCAGTAGCTTGTAAAAAAGTAACTGTGTCTGCATTACCAGTTAGCTGCCTTTTGTGGTATGTTTTTGAGACGGATGAACTTTGTAGCAGTAATTCGAATCGCAATCTCTCTCTTTCAGGGTCCCTCTGGTCCTGCTATCTCCCACATGATGCATCCTCCAAACTTTCACATTATGTCCTAAACTTACTTTCAAGATATCAACCTGATTTTATTCTCCTTATGCAAAGTATGCCCTCTCCCTGGTTACAAGTGTGCTAAAGAGAACAACAGAAGAATACCGTTGTGATAGTTATAGTAAGGGAACTGAAGGTGCAGAGAGGTTGGAGGTTGTGAAGTAAAGAGCAATGCTTTGTTTCTTCTCTCTGCCTGTTCCTCCTGTAAGTGGCATGGCAAAGATGGGAGTCTGAAAGCAAGTTTATAAGGGTCATTAAGCTGTGTGCTGACCAAATTAACAAGGTAGAAAAGATCAGAAAACTGAATCAGAAAATTTCTCTTTGGCAAGTGTGGTTGGTTTGAGTTGGAACTACAGCACATGAATAGCCTAACACTCATTCTCTTCTGCTGTTCTTGTGCCTTCAGCCCTCCACCTGACATAAGCCTTGGTCAATCTGTAAAACTTATCACACAAAATACCTAAACATATCATAATTTTAACTTGATTTACTCAAAGATTTGCACCTTCCAATATGAAACTTTTCAATGACATTATGTCATTGAAATGTATCATGTTTAGTAAATTTGGATCAGTTACCCAATAATTCCATTTCTAGAAAGAAATGCAACCTTCCTGTATTACTTTTAGCAGTATTGTATAAAAAAGTAATTTTCATATGTGCACTGAGAATCTGCGGTTTAGGGATTTATTTTTAAAATCTGAACTATTTTATTTTATTTTCAACCTTCTTTTCCTTCTTGGAAAAAGTACAAATTGAAAGATGCACAAATCAGATGGAAGAATTCAATTTAGGCTCTTCAGAATATATGACAATTACATTTCTTTTTACAAAGGGAAAAGAATCTTTTGTAAATTACAGGTGTGAAAAGAATCAGGTATATGGAGGTGTACATCTTAACTAGGCTTTATAAATACATCTACTTTTGATTTCTAAAGCTAATGTAAGACATAGGGCAGCTACAACACAAAAAGCAGGGTCAGCCGACATGGTAACATCATCAGTCTGGGTCTGGCATTGCTCTAGAAAATGAAGAAAATATAAATTTGATATAGAGAATATTGTGACTTTCAAGGTTACATATGCCACAGGCATGCAGCTGATTCACCAGCTTTGAAGGCCAAAGTGCCTAATAGATAAATGTGCTTTTAAACCAGAACTAAAGCTCAGTAAGAAATAGGTTTGTTAATTTTTGCTAAGATGTCAGGTTAGTCAGAGTATTTCTCAGAAAAATCACTTGTCATCTCTTTTGTACTGTTAAGCTGTCCAGTCCTCTATTGTCCATGTTCAGAAGCTTCAACAGCTAAATCCTTTATGTGTGACTTCCATTAGGAAGACACTGTAGTTAATACTTAGTAGACCAAAAGCCCTCTGAATTACTACACAAATCTAATTGTTTCAATGGAGGAATTTAAGTCTAATGGGAAAGCATAAAAATGTGTTGGGTTTGGGTTTTTTCCAGCAATTTTTGTTTTCAGTTTTGTTTCCAACAGAAGCATAGCAGTGGGACTTTCTGTCCAATTGGTGATGAGAGTTTTGTCAATTTTTGAGATGGATTTTGAAGAAGTTGTAACACAAATACTTTGGCTCAAGAAGCTTTGTCACTCACATGACTTCAGTATCTTCTTTGCTACTGTAAAATTTACAAAATCAGTAATTTTTCAAGCCATGAAAATGAAGTGAAATCAGCCATATTGGACTTATAAACAACTAAACTAATCTATTTTCTTCATAAAAAGGCTCTTTTCCATTTTCAAATGAAGGTAGTAATATTCTCAGCAATGCAAAAGTTAGATTTTAAAGAGTGTTGAGGAAGAGGAGTTGAGAGAAAACATTCACCCATCCTACAAATATAAGGCAAGAGCTTGGTATTTAAGGTCACTTCTCATGGTTATGAGTATCTCTGATGGCTGCCTAAGATCACTTAGATTTAATATAGTCCATTACTCCTCACTAGTCTTCAGCTCCTCAGTCCTAGAGTAATACATTTTATTAACAATTGTGAGAGGGATAAAACCTGAGTTTTGGAATTTTTAAAATCCAGAATTAAAAAGAAGAGTCATGAAAACAAATGCTGCTTTTCTATACACACTGATTCCTTTATGGGTTTTTTTTCCTCCTAAGTTTGCTTTTTTGTCTCTATTAATATTGCATTGGGAAATAATTTTGTAGCTCTTTTTTTTTGTGTCAGATGCCCAGATGGTAAAAATTATCTACATTGACTTTATCGATGTAGTATGGATCTATATCTCCAAGGAATGGAGAGCATATACCTGTAACACGGCATACCATAAAAGCTTTCACACTTAGCAGAGATTATCTATCTGCATAACAATTTCAAAGTACTTTGTATCTTGGACCAAGGACTTAGAACCTAGTGGATGCTTTATTATTCGGGATATATTCACAATTTTAGACTACTAGCCCAGATCAGATGACTACAAAGAAAACTAGAAAAGGTAAAGTTGATTTATTTATGGTCCAAATCCTTATTTAACAGAAAATAAAGAATCATGTTCTGTTAAGCTCTTTTTTGAAATTCAAATTATGTTTATACCTTAGGGAAAGGACTAACTAGAGGCTAACATGGCTTGCATAGCTTCAGATGATTAACCTACTTTACATTGCTCTCATCACTCTGGTTAATCATTATCTTTTAGCAGTGTCATTAACAATTAGATAAAAGAGCATTTATCTCTTCACTTTATTTAGAAGACCTTATACAAAATAATCTTATTTTTTCTTTATTTTCCATTATTCTTACTATATGGAATGTGTGTAGTAGAATTAATGTAGGGAAAACAAAAAAATTATCGTTGACTAGGTGCAGTTAATTTTTTTCTATTGTTTACTCCCCCTCTAGGCTTAGTGTCCACTACTGTTGAATGAGACACCAAGAGTTTCTCACTAGAAAGACTTTAAAATTCAGTCAGGCATTTTCTCCCTTAGAATCTGTTTTATCAACTGCTGTTTTCCTAAGCATTAGACAACTGATTGGGAAGTTGGGTAAAGAAAAGACATTCTTGAATATTGTGAGACAATTTAGAAGATTTTCTGACACTCCTGAGTATGAGTAATGATTACATGGTGTGTTTCAGCTCATAAAACAATTACATTAAAGGGTGAAGAACTATTGGATCATCAGTTATTATATATTGACTTTCTATCAGTGGATACTTGGAGGGTGGGAAGTTTTTCAGAGCATCACTGCACTGTGCTCAAATTCTTGTCTCCAGCAGAAGTATGTGCCTCTTTGCTACACACATAGGCCTATCAGACCTACCTCTGCTTAAATATCTGCTTTATTTACATTGCCCCAAATCTCCATTGCTAGAGGAAGCAGAAGTGTCAAATGAATAACTAAGACCAGGATATATTTATGATGTCAAAGACTATCTAATTTTGGAGAGCTTTTCACTTACGAGAATCCCACCACATCTAAGAATTACATTTAGTAAGAAAAAATTCCCCCATGCAGAATTCATGCATAATATTCTTTTTTTTATATCACTTCTCCTAATTCAAAAAATTCAGTGCCACCTTTTTAACATAACCCAAGGCCATACATTTCAGAAACTATGTCTTTAAATATCTCTTTCCCAAAACTGTTATAGTAGAGGATTTCATTAGTAACATTTAGGAGTTTTAAATTATTGCTGCAGACACAGATATATTGTACTGCACAAAGGAAAAGAGAGAATAGTTTTTTCCCCACAGCAGATTCTCAGTGTATATGATATGATTCATAGAGAGAACAATCATGTAAATGTACTGTGTTTTTCTGTTTGAAATTATTTAAAGCTAGATGTCTTCCCTAATTATAAAACTATAATCAAAGTAAAAGAAAAAATTCTCACCAGCAAAAACTCTACGTAAATACTAAGCACATACTCTATATTATGTAAGCAACTTGCATTTGAACAGGGAAAAAGGTGAGGTTTTTTAACAAAGAAACTGTGAGGAGTTGCTCTAAATTCCTGAAGAGACAAGAATGGTCTGTTACAAAATAAAGACCTTACAATCACATTATTTTTTTTTAATTTCTACACAGACCATGTCTGTGACTAAGAAAAACTATCTGTCAACTTGCTTTTTAATCCATTCCTTCTACTTCCCTGTATTTTCATTTGATTTCACATCAAATAGAGGCCTGATAGGTCTCTTCTATTTAGCACAGACTTGCTCTTCCACCACCTGCCCATGCCTATTGAGTTCAGTCTGACCTTGGTACTAGGAAAGGTTATGGAGCAGATCATCCTGAGCACATACAGGAAACCAAGGGTTCAAGCCCAGTCAACATGGCCTCGTGAAAGGCAAGTCCTGTTTGACCAATCTGATCTCCTTCTATGACAAGGTGACATTCTCAGTGGATGAGGGAAAGGCTGTGGATGTGGTCTACCTGGACTTTAGTAAGGTTTTCAACACGGTCTCTCATGAGGAACTGGCTGCCCATGGCTTGGATGGGCCTACTCTGCATTGGGTAGAAAACTGGCTGGATGGCTGCACTCAGAGAGTGGTGGTGAATCCAGTTGTTGGCTGGTCACCACAGGTGTTCCCCAGGGCTCAGTGTTGAGGCTTGTTCTGTTTAACATCTTTATCAGTGATCTGGATGAGGGGATCGAGTGTACCCTCATTAATTCTGCTCGCAACACCAAGCCGGGCAGGTGTATAGATCTGCTTGAGGACAGGAAGGCTCTTCAGAGGAACCTGGACAGGCTGCATCGATGGGTCAAGGCCAGTTGTATGAAGTTTAGCAAGGCCAAGTGCCAATTCCTGCACTTGGACCACAACCCCGTGTGGCACTAAAGGCTTGGGGCAGAGTGGCTGGAAAGCTGCCAGGCAGAAAAAGACCTGTGGGTGTTAATCAACAGCTGGCTGAACATGAGCCAGCAGTGTGCCCAGGTGGCCAAGAAGGCCAATGGCCTTCTGGCTTGTATCAGATATGGTACAGTGAACAGGACCAGGGAAGTGTTTTTCCCCTTGTACCATACCTTGAATACTGTGTCCAGTCCTGGGCCCCTCACTACAAGGACATTGAGGTGCTGGAGTGTGTCCAGAGATGAGCAACAAAGCTGGTGAAGGGTCTGGAGAACAGGTCGTATGAGGAGTGGCTGAGCGAGCTGGGGATGTTTAGCTTGGAAAAGAAGCAGCTGAGAGGAGATATTATCACTCTCTACAACTACTTGAAAGGGGGTTGTAGCCAGTTGGGGGTTCATCTCTTCAGTAATGAATGATAGGCCATGAGGAAATTGGTTCTAGTTGAGCCAGGGGAGGTTTAGGTTGGACATTAGGCAGAACTTTTTCATTGAGGGGGTTATTGAGCATTGCAATGGGCTGCCCAGGGAGATGGTGGAGTCACCATCCCTGGGGATATTTAAAAAGTATACATCTGTATTACTGAAAGGGACATATTTTTAGCTGGCTGAGATGGTGTATCAAAGTTACAACTATGTTTGGTTTAGCCCTCCATGTTGAGGAACTGTCAGAAATTCTCTCTTTCATTGAGAAGGATCTAGTTTCTCTGTCCCACTCCCAGGTGCCTGTTGATCACATCCTGTGGAAAGTACATGATGACTTTTTGATATTTCATTCCTTTCTATGAAACAAAGATACCATTTTACAGAAGTAAGATACAGACTGTAGCAGTGAATCCAGAGTATGCGTTATGAGTTCTGTAGCTGTGTAAAAAGCCAAAGGTTAGTAAATGCTGGTTGTAATTCATCAGTTACTGTAGGATGTGACACAACACTCCAGGTGTGATCTGTTCAGGCTAAATTGTCCTGATATTTGAGTATCGTTGTACTACAATCACGGAATTTAAGCTTATGCAGTCTGGGAAAGCTTCTGTATGCCTTTTCCCTTAACTTCCCTGACACACTTCTCAGATGGTGTGTACCTTTATGTTTTCCCAAGTGCAGGTGTCTCAGAGAACTTATACGTCCTGTCCATAAAACTACTGTGGCAACAAGTTAACAACAATGTATACAGCTTATCAGCTCTCTATTACTACAAATGTTTAATTGGTTTGATATAAAAATGCATGAGGACACATTGCTGGGTCAAGGTCATCCTGCTGTCCACCAGGACCCCCAGGTCCCTTTCACCTGTGCTACTCTCCAACAGATCATTCCCCAAACTATATTGGTAGGTGGGGTTATTTTTTTTTCCCAGATGCAAGACTCTACACTTGCCCTTGTAGAATTTCATTAGATTATTCCCCGCCCAACTCTCCAGCCTGTCCAGGTCTCACTGAATGGCAGCACAGCCTTCTGGTGTGTCAGCCACTCCCCTCAGTTTAGTATCATCAGCCAACTTGCTGACAGTGTCCTCTGTTCACTCATCAAGGTCATTAATGAATAAATTGAACAGTCCCAGCATCAACCCCTGAGGGACTTCACTAGATACAGGCCTACCCTGTAGACCCTGCCCCATTGACCAGTACTCTCTGTCTTCTTCCCTTCAAACAGTTAACAGTCCACCTCACTACCTGCTCATCCAGCCCATACCTTCTCAGTTTTGCTGTGAGGATGCTGTGGGAGACGGTGTCAAATGCTTTTGATATGATTCTGATATAGTTTAGAATTGACGAAGAAGTTTAAACAAACATATTTACTATATATTACTAAATACTAAAACAGATAAACGTGTTGTAGCTTCATTGTTAATATATTGCATGAGTGGAAGGAGTAATTGTCAGTGGCTGTGACTTCAGTTCATTGTTAACTTCAGCTGTTAGTGTCTGAAGCTGCATTTTAGCCTGAATGCTGACTCTTCTGTCTGTGAAGAAACTTTCTGTTCACTCTAATTAAACTGGATAATGCAATTCATGAACTGTTTCTGGATCAGTGCTCTTCTTACTTTAATGGAAATCAATGAAAAATAAGTAGGCTTCCACTGGAGGAAATAAAAGTACAAACTCAATCTCAGAAAACGGCCCATGAAGATTTGTCAAAAGTAGAGCACATTGGTGACCTGCAGCCCTCCTTGGGCTTAATGCTGTATACTCGCCTTGGAAATGCTAATGGCCAGATGGTTCTATTTCATGCTACTTTGAAATGAGTTATCAAATCCTGCTGCTAGTACACAGCCAAATAAGCCAGTTTTAAATAAGTTATCAAATCTTGGCACCAGTGCGCTGCAAATCAACCAGAGGTTTTACGGTAGAGACCTGTGGAACAACCAAAACAAATCTCAGTATAAAGGGAAACTGTGACTGCAGTTACAATAGAAAAGGCTGCAGCTGGCCCAATGCAGAAAATCCACTGTCTCTAGCAACCTCTTTTCCAACATGTTTTGCACTTGGCTTGCAAACTGAAAGACAGAGCAGTGCCTACTGAGAAACAGAAATGCAGCACCACTTAAAATTCTCCTAGCCCTTCTCAAATTCCTTTCCCTTTACCTGTGTGGAGGGAGCTTTAAAGGATATGTGTTTCTTCTGTGGCCTAAAGCATTCTTCCTTTAACACTGTCAATAGATCCCTGTCTTAATCTGTAGAGGCATCACTTGGGCCTGTATTGGTACATGATATATTGCTGTTAGAGGAAAGCAAGTGAAACTTTGGACAGTAAAGTAGAAACTGGGTTCCTTTCTGGTTTTAATGTTTGTGTTCAGACACGAGGCTGTTTCTCATTTGTTGGCAGAGGTTGTGTAGGTCTTTTTTATCAATTGTTGCATGATGCAATAAAGGCAGTTCCCACTTTCCAACATTTGATGTAATTTGGAGTGAAGTATTAATAGATTTTTTTTGTGAACCAACATTTCCACAACCTTTTCGTTGCTATGATAAGACAGTCTGGAGAGCTAGAAGAGTCCAAACTTTGTGACAGTGTTCAAATCTGTACTGAAAAAAAAATCCATCCAAATTCTAGTTTTAAAATTCTGCAAGAATTTTTCATAAATGGGCTTTTATTTCTATCTCTGTGACTCATTTAATGTGTGCACTTCATAACTCTCCAGGACATTTAATGAGAATGCTCAGGTTTATATGGAGACTTTAGTAAATTGTAAACTAGCAGCAAAATCCCTTCAGTCCCACAGAGGGAGCAAAGTGGATGATGACAACAGTCACACGTCAACTGCACAAGAACAATACACATTGTAAGGAGTTAGCAGCAAAGAAGGCCAAACCCCTATTTTCAGATACAAAGTCCAAGCAGAAGACATCAGGTCATCAATTCTCAACTGATCATCAGGTCTTTGGATCTCTATTCCAACTCTTTTTGTCAGTTTCAACTGTGTTCCCCAAACTATTTCTCCTCTGTATACTTTCTTCCTGCCTCCTAAGCCTCGAGGAAATTAAAATGTTTCAAATCATTAATTGCAAAGTCATAATTGTTTTTTCCATGTTCTGAATACTACCAAAACATGGAATGTTTAGAGGACAGAAACCAGTCAAAATTATCTGTTAAAACTTGAAAACCAATCAGTCAATATTAGATTGAGATTATTATTATAGGATAATGCATACTTCTCCAATAGTTTTGAAATTCTCATTTCTTAATAATTGAGTTTTCATCAGTGTGAGTTAGCTCACATCTCTTCTGTACAGTAGTTTTATTTGTTGCCATCTAAGAATTCCCAATGACAAGCACAAGGAGCTACGGTTTAGTGTTGAATAGTGAGGAATTAAAAGTAGGGAATTAAGAAATTCCCATGAAAAGCTTTTTTAGTTGTGAAGACAGAATGCAGATGAAAAAATGACAAAAGGATTTCTTTCATGAGAACTCGAGTATGCCTAACATAGGTGTCTATAATTCTGAATCTGCCTGAGGTTAGTACCCGAAATAAGAGGCTTCCTGGTGTTTTTCCTAACATATATCTAACAATTTAGAGTCTAATCTCTGCAGTTATTATCTACTCTAGTTGTGTCACCTCTAAATGCTCCTTAAAAAATTTAATAACATATAATGTTTTAACATGAAAAATGCAAATAAAATCCAGTGGAATTAAAATAAAAGAAAGACACTTCATTACAGCTAGAGTACAGAATCCTTAACAGTGTGTAACTGATTTTCCTAAGACAAAGTGAGAGAGTACTTTGTATACCTAAACATCAGACTCAAGCTGAAGTTCCCTGAAGTTATTTATCAAATGCCATTCAAATGGCATTTGAATTCTGAAGTAGCTATTGCTTGAAAATTTGGCTTTATTCCATTGCAATAAATTCCAGAAGCCATACAGAATATAGATCCCTGAACTCTTACTCATCTCTGCCCTTATATTTGTCATCATCTTACCAGAAATAGTTACGAGCCATCTCAAATTCTGCATCTTAATCTAAGTAACTTCCATGTAGGTTTTACTTCTCAGAATTCTGTTTATGATCTTCAAAGCTATTTCAGCTTGTCTTAAGAAATCCTGTATCTTTGATCATATTGTTTCAAAATACGTCCTATTATACTGGTAAGAGGTAAACAACATTTAGAGGACACCTTCAGGTAATTCAGAATCCTAAACTAATGTAAGCATAAGGAGAAATATAGACCAAAACAGGGAACCAGTCCTCTTGTTTCTTTATCAAGGGTAGAGCACTTTGTGTCATTTCACTTGTATCAGTTGACCATGTGGTGTCATCTTTCCATGCTGGCACACAGAAATTGTAGATTTTGGAGAATCAGAAACAAATCAAGGACATTCTTGCAAAACTGTACCTTCTGACCTGCATACTTCCAACGATCTTTTTATTCTGCCTATAAGTCTGAACAAGTTTCTATGGCTCAGGAAAAACACAGCGAAAAAGTTACAAAGCATTAGCTTGTGGTACTTGAAGCTTGTGATACCTAAATTTAATTCAATAGGAACATGATGTGTGTTGTACCTTCTGCCCTGTGCCTGTGTCTTTGTTCTCTAAATCCATAGTGAGTTGTGGTCCAAAAGGACATTTCTATCTATGACAATACAATTTTATGCGGAGAGAGAGAAGTCTGATGGCAGCTTGCTTTACTTTAACAGACAGGTACTTTTTCCTTTTACAAAGCACAAATCTGTGGTGTCCATGTGGAAAGAGAGTGAAGCACCAAGTTGTGGGATTCACTGTGGCCAAATCAACTCAGTTTGCAGCAATATGATAATGAAAGCATGAATATCTCCACTGCTACTAATAAAACCTGACTAGTACTACAAAGCCTAGAAGAAAACAGAATTGTAGTATACCCACAGTTGCTGCTTGTCCCTCTATTTTTTATAAGACTATTATTGTCCTCCCACCTGAAACTCATTGAGTTACAAATTATTCACAAGTTGTGAAGGAAAGTAATTTTATTTAAGATCCTTCATTGGCCATTCATGCTAGGTTGTTTTATTTATGATCTTTCAATGTTTTTTCAATCCACCATATATCAGGCTATTCATCATAAAGTTCTAATGAACTCATGATTCAGTGCCATTACCAGCTGCACAAATGGCACAAACTGTAGATCTTCAGTTTCTAAAATTCAATTTTATGTTCAGGTGCCAGAATATCTTGAGCTTAGTCTATAAGTCAGTCTGCCAAAATCTATCTCCTCTTTGTGTGATATCTGTAGCTGATTCCTGTGGTGCCTTCTAACATTAAAAAAATGAGACACTTCTGAAATATTTTCAAACTTGATGCCTAAGCGACTGATGCAATTATTCTGATATAAGTAAGTACTAAAAAAAGCTTCAGTTTGATTCTTGGGGATGATAAAAAGTTTCAACACTCTCTAAACTCAATCAAAACTATACTATCTACATACATATTTAGATAGAAATGGGAGGAATACCTGGTATCTTCTCTCCTTTAATGCAGTACAGTACTAAAATGGATTCTACATTGATGGTAGCAAACGAAAAGAAAGTTGAAGTACTCTTTTGCAAATCAAAATTATTTCTCCTCACTGTAACATTTCAAGCAGTGTAATTTTATCTCAACCATTCATTTTTTTTCTATGATACACTACAAACAAAGACTCAATTTTAAGCAGTAACGAAGTTTTTGTGTGAACTAAAACCAAATGCTACAACTACTTTTACAAAATCAAGTGAAAGGAAAGGACATCACTTCAAGATGGAGAGAGAAGCAGTGGAAAGTCTTTCAGATAAGATTCTTAAATTGAAACAACTCGATGGAATAACTATTCATAAATAAATAACGAGTATCCATATAGTGCTTTGTGGGATTTCAAATATACTTCATGCTTTTTGGTGAGTAAATAATAATTCAAAGAATATAATGAAATGGCATTATTTTTTGTTCCAAACAGAGAGATTGTGTTTATGAATTCTTTTTGAGTAAGGAATTATAAGGATAATACTTTCTGAAATACTACATATGTGCGCCAAAAAACCCATTGAAAGCACTGTTCCTTGTGATTTCACACCTGCAGTAAGACAGAGCAATTTAAACCCTTTTGCTCTGATAAATATGCCACCTCACAGAGATTACACAACACTACCTTTCCTTTTAAGCCTGTTATTACTAAGTATCCTTCAGCAGGTTTGGGCATGTATTTAGCACTTTTCTTTTTACCATGAATTAAAGCCAACTGGGAATCTGTCATAACCAGCAAGCCCCTATTGTTCCCTGAAAAGGGAATCACTTTGTCACAGCTAATTTCTAATAGCTTCACATACCTTCGTTTAAAAATATAGTCACTTGCAGCACAGAATTATCAGTAGCATCAAATATTTCCTGGAAAGATAATGATGATGTTTGAATTAAGATTGTGTATTTGCTAACAACTCAACAAACTTATATTTAAAGTGAAGGAAGATTAATTAGAAGAAGCTCTCCTTTTATCATGGTACAATGAAAGGAATAAGAAATGTCCTTCAATGTACAATAAGAAATGGAAATCAAATGTGAAAGTGCAACTTGTGAAGTTTGCACATAAATGGTGCTAGAAAAATATTTCTAGATATTTCAAGCAGCTTGCTTTATCTCCTTTCCCAACCTTGACAATTGCTTTGATATATGTTCCTTTGTAATTTTATCAGACTCTCAAAATCTACTCATTCTGTTAGAATGAAAAACCCACCTTCTTCCCAATAGAAATAGTACAAATAGTATACTTTACAAATATTTTAAGTTCTAGACTTAGAATTTTTTCAACTTTGTCACTTCACAGAACACAGCTGCATGCTAAAAGACCACAGTTTGAGAAACAGAAGTGCCTCCCCTAAATAAAAAACTGGCTGAGTATTGTCCATCTCAGCACATACATTACTGTTGCACAGACACTAACCAAATATTTATTAACTCCAAAAACTAATTTCTTGCATTTTTTTTAATTGGTTCCTAGGTGACCATTCCAGCCTATGCATTATACATTTCTGCAAATCATCTTAAGCTATGTGCAGACCATTTCCTAATATCTTAATTACACATAAAAGACTGTCTTATGTTACCACTCCTGCATCTGCAGGAAAATGTTGCATAAATTGTTCTGGGGACTCCTTTGGACTGACAAATTTTCTGTCCAGTGTGTTAATTAACAAATTTAAGTGTTAACACGGTGTCTATCAAGTGGCTTATGCAAAGTAGAGACTGCTTTTGCAAATCTGCAAGACCCACCTGTAGATGTCCTGCACCAATTAGTCAAATGGTTTGCTGCGAAGACAGTGAGATGTTTGATCAATCTCCTTGTCTTTTGCTGGGCTCATCTCTACAGTGACTAGTTGTGAAGTTCCTGGACCAATCCCTAGACCTGGAATTTGATGACTCTGTGCTGGGTAGGCAGACAGGCATGGCCCTGAGACAACCTAAATTCTAGATATCTTGCCCTACAAGATAGTACACAAAAACCTTTTGAAAAAAAAGTTTTGGCAAATACACATAATGAAAAAGCCCCACACAATAAATGCTCCAGCAGCCAGAATTCTAATTCAGGTGTCTGACTTGGACATACCGAACATTTAAAATGATAAGGTTGCATATACACTGGGATTTCAGTAATATAAATCAAGCACAAGGCTTAAAAAGGTATACGTTTGCTGTCCCTTTAGGCAAGAAATGCAAACTGAGAACTGACTTTTTCTACTGAGAGGCTGTCTTGAAACTGGCCAAGAATTTGAGTCTGTGGTAGCTGCTTCAACTAAGTAACCTCACTGTGGCTTTCCTGATTCCTGTGGTAAGTACAGTTTAAAACCTTTTCAAGGTCTTACCTCTGTATTCTCTCATACACAGTACAATATGCAGTTAATGCTGAGACGGGTGCTATTAGAGAGCCTGCAAGATCACAAAACTGATAATATAGCAAGGATAAGAATGAACGTTTCTTTTTCCCCTCAGCACATTTGCTAGCTTTAATTCCACAGACTGCGCATCGACGATATTTTTGTCCCCATCTCATGTTGATAAATTCAGGAAGTTTGGTCCAGTATCAGATGAAATCAAGGGTATCCTTTGCAGTCTTCCTTTTTATTTTACTCTGTATTATCAAATAGACAAAATGCTTGTAACTAAAAATCAGATTAGAACTGCGAAATGTAGTTTTATGATTAATCACCTTAGAAAGTTAAAGGTTATGAACAGGTCAAGGTAATCTTGTTATCCAGGCACTTATTTTCTTATTCTTCTGCCCTAAGTATTTGATGTAGCTGTCTTGTCTGCTTTTTTCACAGAGATTTTCCTTTTGTCTGTTTACTTGCAACAGTGAGAATAATGGATGTCTTTTGTTCTGAATGCATTTTTGGTGAGTTAATTCTGTTTAGTCCTGCTAGATATGAACAGTCTTTCTTCATGCTTCCGATGGGTAAATACGTTTCTGTTTGACGTCCTTATTAATTCAACTCTGTCTTCTTGAGATGAAATGATGCCTATCAACAGTATCTTGCCTGCTCTTCCTGTACTTCAATGTACTCTTCAGGCATATTAGCAGCAGTATATGCTGGGCTTTCTCGCTAAATACTCTCCTTACCGGTTTGGTCCTTTAATACATTGTTACATTAACTTACAAGGATGTATTGAGAAACTGGCTGCCCATGGCTTGGATGGACCTACTCTTGAGATGCGTGCAAAACTGGCTGGATGGCCAGGCCCAGAGAGTCACAATGAATGGAGTTAAATCCAGATGGCAGACTCAACTACTTGAAAAGAGGTTGTAATGAGGTGGGGGTCAATCTCTTCTCCGCAGTAATGAATGACTGGACATGAGAAAATGGGCTGAAGTTGCACCAGGGGAGATTTAGATTGGGCATTGGGAAGAATTTTTTCACCAAGAGGGTTGTTAAGCATTGGAACAAGCTGCCCAGAAGGTGGTAGAGTCATCATCCCTGGAGATGTTCAAAAGATGCATACATGAGGTGCTGAGGGACATGGTTTAGTTTAGTGATAGGCTTGTCAATTTGAGGCTAGTGATTGAACTTGATGATCTTAATGTTCTTTCCAAGCAGAAAGATTCAATTCTATTCTACTGTTGGGTTTTAGTTGTCTCTATGCATGCCTACTGCTGCTTTAAGGGCTGCAAGTCTGTTAGAATTCTAACTTGAGTCACTGCCAAACTGAAACAGGCCGAAAATTTCTCTAAAATATCTTCCTGTTGGTGAAAGTTAATGGCATTTTCTTTTAAACCTAGCAGGGAAAACAGACTGTTTCTGGGAACAAACCACAGCTTTATAATGCACTGTATCCACTTTCACAGGCCTCATCAGAGCATTATCTTTTTCATGATTTCTTGTATCTCAGTGTGTTTTTCTTTTATGGAAAAATCTCATCACTACAGCAACTGAATTCCAAATACTAATTTTAGCTAAGAGGCTTTTTATTGTTTTGACATCTAACTGTGTTTCACTCTATTTTTATTGGACAGCAAGGAGAATGACTAGGTGTTAACTGCATCCTTCTCTTTTGACTCACCATCACTATTCTTTTTTGAAATTTGTGGGCAAGTTAAAAAGCAGCGAAGTGCACAAATGCTTATGTCTGATATTGAACATTTTGGCAACCTCACCTGAAAAAAAGTCCTCATATTCATTCTGATATATTAAATGAAATGCAGACAGCATTGTATGCTTCTAAAGATGTCTGTGCTGGCTAAAATGCAGAGTATTTCACCTCAGACTCTGAGTGTATTAGGTGGAGAAGAACAGCTAGGCAGCCAACAGGGGAGGGATTTTGACTGTGCTGCTTATCTTTGCCACATTCCTAGCTGGACAGATGGCAACCATGTTGTCAGTCTCTGCAAAGTCATCAAGAACCTCAGTATTCAGGGGAAACGAACTGCCCTCATTTGCATTAGAACTGATTCCTCCAGCTCAAGATTTTAGGCATGCTGGTAGAGTGTGGCTGTGCACTCAGTGGATAAACAGCATACTGCCATCAGATTAGTGCCTTCTAAAGAAGGGAAAATTCACTAGGGAGAAAAAGAAAACATTAAGGGTTTTAAGTTTCCACCGACGCTTAGCTCATAATTCCCATAGTTGTGAGGGATTTTTAAAATTACAAAATACAGTAATTTCTATGTTCTGCAAATGGCCATGGGAGATGTGTTATAGAATGCTTGAAACTTCTTTAAATGCTATGAATTCTGAGATTTTGCTTCTCTGATGAAATTAAACCTGTTGGTAGGTTCCAACATTTTGAATCTTTCCGCAAATTCTTTGCCTAATTTGTTTTCCACTGCTGCACTGGTGTGACATGAAGCTTTTTGGTCTCTTTCAATTTCCAGTTGTACATGTAACTCAGTGTGCTGTCTCTCTTTTCTTTGGTCTTCCATATTTAATTTCTCTTTTGTGATTTAAGTTGCACAATATTCTGCTAGAGATACGAATTTCCATTTTTTTTTGTTATGTGAAGACTGACTGTACTATCTTTCTTTGTTCAGTTCTCCTACTGATTCATCCCTAAATTGCAGAAACAGTGGGTTTCATATGTATTCAAATATCTTCTTGTCTAAAGAATCAATACGAGTGCATTATACTTAGCTGATAAAGCCAGTAATGAATTCTAGTTTGAACTGCAACTCAACTACATTAAACACTGAGCTATATTTTAAATAAAAGAGGATCCATATTTTCTCCTACCTAACTTTTGCAGGTCTAAAATGAAAAAAAAAACCTTTCTGAAATTTTTAATGGAATGAATCCTTATCCCTACCAAAATCAGTTTGGTTTAATCAAAGCATTTTGTAATCAATAAAGTCAAGACTTTATTGTGACTTATTTAATTTGCAAATTTCGCTCAAAAAAGCTGTTTGAAAACCAAAAATATGCAGTATTTTGTTTGTCCTTTACTTAAACTAGGATATATTCCTAGCTGAAGTAGTTAAATCCTAAACCAAAATTCCAAGAAGCAGCAGTTTGTTTTTATAAACAATATTTTGTGAGTATTTACACAGAATCACAGCACGATGGGGAGTTGGAAGGGATCTCTAGAGATTCAACCTTTCTGCTAAAGTAGATCTACCTAGGTCAGGTCACACAGGAATGTGTCCAGGTGGGTTTTGAAACTTCCAGACGAGACTCCACATCCTCCCCAGGCAATCTTTGCCAGGGCTCCCTCACCCTCACAGGAAAGATTTTGTGTTCAAGTGTAAGTTCCTGTGTTCCAGCTTGTGACCACTACCCCTTGTTTGACAGATTTTGATAAGCATATAACTTCTTACTGAAGAAAACATTTTGACAAAAAGCTTTAATCATCTCTGTTGAGAACCCAAATATTAATATGTTGCTTAACACACCACTAAGGTTGACCAGCGTTCACAGGCACATAGTCTGCACCAAGTGATCAGAAAACATCTTTACTGAGACAAGGACAATTCATTTAGCATTCTTGTTTATTTTTCTCTAGCATTTGGGCTATGCAAGGATCTGTGCCAGAAAGAAACTTCAGAAATACTTTCTGTAATTGCACTGTAGAATAGATGACAGTCAAGCTGCGTCATGACCTTCTAACCAGCTGTCATGGTTTGACATGGCAGCCGTTTCTGGTAATGGGGAAGGGGCTGTAAAGATGGATCCTGTAAGAAGCTGCTTGAAACTCTCCTCAGCTCTGAGCCAGACCCACTGCTGGGGCTGAGACAATTAGACGCCTCCACAATCAATTTTTAGAAGAAGTCAGAAGAGGAGGCTTCTTCTTGTTCCATCTTCTGCCCCTTCTTTTCTGGCTAATGGTGGTGCAAGGAGTTGAGAGACAGAGAGAAACGACCATGTGGACTCCAAGGTCAGTGAAGGAAGAGAGGAGGAGGTGTGCTGAAGCAGAGACTGCCCCGCATTCTATGGAGAGGACTGGTGAAGCTGAGATTTGTTTGCATTTCATTGAAGATCTCACATCAGGGGCAGTGACTATGGCCAGAGGAGGCCATGTTCTTTCTGTGTGAGGGACCCCATATTCACAGAAGCTCTAACTGTAGAGAAGAACCCATGCCAAATAAGCTCATTAAAACTATGTCCAGAAGAGGCCTTGTCACAAAGGAGGGACCCTGTATCTGCAGAAACTGCAACCGTGGTGAAGAATCCAGGCCAGAGATATTCACTAAGGACTCTGTATCGGCAGAAGCCGCAGCTGCTGTTAACAACCCACACCAGAGAAGTTCGTTAAGGACTGTGTCCCGGGGGAGGGACACAGAGCAGGGGAAGAATGCCAGGAGTCGTCCTCCTCTGAGAAGACAGAAGTGGCAGAGCCCATCTATGAGAGACTGACCACATTCCACATTCCTTGCCCCCCAGAGTCATTGAGGGAGGAGGAGGTAGAGATATCGGAAGCAGTGAGCTGGGCCCTCTCAAAAAAGGAGGGATAGGGGAAGGAGATCTTAAATTGCTGGTTGTAATTTTCTCATGATCCTGCTCTCTTTTTGCTTTTTATTCTGTTCTGTTTCTTATAGGTAATAGAATAAACTTTCCTACTTTCCTCTCCAGTCAAGTACTGGAGTCTGTTTTGCCCAGAACTGGAATTGGCAGTGAGCCCTCCCTGCCCTTGTCTTAATCCACAACAATTTTGCTTATCTTTTTACTCCCATCTCACTGGACCCTCTGCCATCCTAATGAAGGTGGAGGTGAATGGGAGGCAGTAAACAAAAGACTGTGCTTCGTTGCTGGCAGGGCCAGACCACAACACCAGCTTATCTTTATGGCTGCTTGCATCAGGCTGTCAGCTGATAGAAGCTGGTTTTTGCCTGTTGCCTCCAGGAAACAAAATCAGAACAAGATATTTTTTTTTCTCCCAATCTTTACAAAAAAAATGAAAGCTCCAGAATCACATGCAAATGCATAGTTTTAGAGTTTTTGCTTCAGAGTTTTCCTTTTATCGTATTTCTCAATTTCATATTGTGAATAACAATACCTCTCTGTCTCATCATTAAGTAAATTGAAGTGTTTGGGTAGTTTTGGAACAAATATTACTTGGTGTAAGGACTGTGTACAGCTTTGATGCTTATTTTGAGTATTGAATTGGCAGAAGGGCTGTGTTTCACCTCGGGATTTATACTATCTAAGGAGAGTTTACCAGAGCAAGGAGCTTCACTATAGTCTTATTATTATGGTACTCTTATTTACTTGGTATTATTGTGAATAAGGAATTAAGGAATGTGTTCCTTAATTAAGGAATTAAGGAAGGAATTAAGTATGTGTCTTTACAATGCTGGGTCATTGGCTTTGCCAATACAGTGTTAAATTTTTATTTTCAGATGTCTCTTCAAAATTTGACATTTCCTTCAAGAGTTTAGCTCAGCTAAGGGGAAAAGCAGCTCATCTACAGTGTATCAAGAAGCTATGACACAATCATAACGCTGCCAACAAAGATACACTTATTTGTATCTGCCCAGACATTTTCTGTCCTTACAGTTTAAATCTGGTTTGGATCAAACCATTACAGCACACTACTGTGACTAGTGTCTTAAAATTATTTTGTTATGAAGACAGAATAAGTCGCCTATCAGAATTTGCTCTTCCTTGAAAAAGCAGAAAGAATTTTCATGTTGGACTCCTTGGCCAGTTAGGACCCACGCTTCAGTGAATGGCTACACCTTCTACAGCCTCCTATCACTGAATCATAAAAAAATAATAATAATTGTGTTCCAAGTATGAGCTCATGGCATTTTGAACTCTGCAAAGCATGTTTTCAAGTTTTCTCTTTCATCCAGTCTTCTCGGTTTTGATATATTATTTATTGAGAAAATTCTCATTTCAGTAATCTTGGAATGCAGAGCATGTTTTCTGCCCTGTTCTTCATGCTGCAGAGGCATCATAATAAAAGATGGACTCAAGCTTTTAAGGAAGCTGAACTGAAATTGGAAAGTTAATAGACATAAACTCTGCACAAGCTGTAAATAGTCTCACATAAATAACAGGATTCTGCTAATGCTTCAGATTTTGTCTCATCTCTGAGTGCTCAGGTTATGGGAAAACTCAAAGTTTGTGTGCCACAGCCAAGATTCACAACTTTTTTACAATGTTAATAGCATTACTCTCCTTCTTTTCATTGTGTTTTTCAGTCATTTACCACTCTTGCAAATGCTGTCTCCATTTGTAGAGGGTTTAAGAAACGTCACCCTAGTATTTATCTGTAATATGGGGAAGGGCTAACAGCAGGAGTTCTGCAAAGGCATATTGGATCACAGTGTGAACAAGGGCACCAGGGTTAGGAATTGACTAAAAAAGGAAAAAAAACAAGAGGCTTACTGGTATTTCACTTTTGCTTATCTCTACTGGACCACCCTATCAACACAAGCTCTATTCCTAAGTGTCTGTATCTTGCAAAATATAAACGTTACCAAAAGAATGACAAAAGTTTAGCACTTCTGCAAATCATGATGGATATAAGTTGCACATAGGAGATAGATTACTTACAGATACACTAAAAACACCCATAGTACAAAACACTCATATTTGTGTATTCCTTCCTTTAAAAACATCATTTACTTTGGCTTTTTTTTTTAAATGGTCTAATATTTATAAGGCTTCTTGAAATAGTTACTAGATAACACAAATAGATGAAACAATCATCTCGTGGGTTTATAATATACATGCTTTCAGAACCTTGTAAGTCATTAGTTCAAAAAAGTACATTGAGAAGCATTGTTAATATCTTTGTCTCAATGGCCGATGCAGCAATATTTTTAATGTGGTCTATTTGTTCTTTTAACTTTTACTATGACATTATCCTTCCTATTTACACTAGTAATTTACAACAGAGATTATCTCTCAACAATATATATTATGGATTTACTGTGGCACTATTCCCCACATGATTATTTCAATGCCCTTTTACCCATGCCTGATTCTGTTATTTTTTCCTCATTTTATTCTTCTTTTGCACCATTCCTTCTGATTTCTGTATGCCTTTTGATGATTTTTTTTTCTGTGCAATTAAAATGCTCATAGAGAGTCAGATTATAAGAACTCCATCACCTGCAGTTTATTAGAAATCCTGACCTGAAATACTGAGTATCTGTTAGCTGAGTACTTGTCTGCCTAGAGGATATGTTAGGAGCTCTGCATGAGTAAAAATGTTTTCATCTGATCCATATACTGCATACTCATTTGGAAGTTATTTATAGATATGCTGCACTGTTTCCATTTTCTACCCCTTTATCTCAATATTAGAGTTGTTTTCTGCCTCTTTTAGAATTTGAGCATTTCTGTCATTGTAACCCCGCTACTCAGATCCATTACTGTTCTATTTCCTTTTAACAAAAGTCATTAAATTTCGTACATTTGGGAAAAAAGGAAAAATGTATGACACAAATGGATTATGGTGCTGTCACATCAGAACGAGGACAGATAGTGTGTTACAGTTCTGCCTAGGCTAGTAAGAAGTTGAATTCATTGTGCACTTCCCATGCGTTTGATGAAAATATGGGATAGCTTCATGGTTGGTTAACAGCACATCATCACATCCTCCCTTCTTCCTTTTCTTTGTCAAGACAAGATGCTGTAATACAGCTGTAGCTGTACAGTCACCTTTATCTGATTTCAGTACAGCCTTTCACAGGTGGGGTGACTCCCATTGCTCTCTCTACTCACAGCCGAGCCTGCATCACCAGGCTACCATTTGCACAACCAGGCAAGGAATCGGACTGTGGGCTACTCTGCCTAAAAATCTAATCTAGAGAGAAAGAAAAAAAAAGTCAAAGTTTTAGTTGTCTCAGTCAAATGCACAGAACTACCATGCAAAGCAGGGAAGACAAGGTGCAACCACTCTTTTCAGCAGCTGCCCATACGTATCTTGCATTAAAGCAGTCACAGAGTTGCAGTGCCAATCAGACAGCAGTTCTGCTCAACCTAGAAGCCAATGGGAGGAAAAAAACCTGTTCACTGCTTAAACTGGTTAACTGCTCCCCTTTTCACAAGTTGAGGTGCCTCTGTGTTAACTCAGGATAGCACCAAGAATATCTGAACTGCCGGAGTTATTTGGATTACACTCATCACAAAACAATTTCCAACACAATACTGCAAAGAGGCCATTTTTTTTTTCATTTAGGTAAAAGAAATCAGCACCTCTTACTCAGGCTGACAGAGAAATACCAGTACAACACAAAAGAAAATCTGTCTTAAATGATTTAATAAGAGAAAGGGGAGGGACAGCACTAAGTTCACCTTAGCTTACAGTAACACAAAGTGTTTCATCAAAACTACATGGTGGAAGGAATTTGGCTCTGAGTTCTTGAAACAGTGAGAGGAGAAATGAGCTGCTGGAGGTTGAAATGAATTGGTTTCTGGAGCTCCTGAGATGTCATGTCAGCCCTATGAGCATTATGTTGTGCACTACTTTTGATATTAGATAGTCTGTTTTTAAAGTGAATAAAATACCCAATGACTGCATCTACTATTTTCTTTCCTAACAATAAATAATCCTTGCTAGAGCCCAAATTTTCCATAGGGCTTGCAAGTGATGACAATATGCAGTGCATTAGTTTAATCAAATAATCATAAATAAAACATTTTATGATTTGCAGCTGTATGCTTTCAAAATAGCTATATAAAACCTTCCCAACACTATGTTTTCAGAAATAAAACAAATCCCATTTCAATTTGGCCAGTTCAAGATGTACTCTTGGCAATGGAAACTTTGAAAGGTACAGGATATTTGGTATAATTTGTATCTGTTGGCTTATGGAACATTTGTGTGGTTGTAATACAAGCATTTCAAACAAAGACAGTATGTTTTCTTAGCTTTCTTGTAATGCTAACATTAAATCAGCCATATTACAAAGATTGTTGTCTAAGGATTTATCTTTTGGAGAAAGAACAAAGATAACACTAGATCTGGTAGTAAAACAGTGTAACTTGGGAGCAGCAGCACAACCAGAATAATTCTGTTCTTTGGAACCAAAAAGCAATCAGTAGTGAAACAAAACACTAATATCTAAGTAACTAGAAGGGTAAAAGGGCCAGGAGAAACAAGGAATATTAAGGCATGCTAATACAATGTTACCCTTGGGGGAGGGATTTCAGAGTAGAGTCCTATGGATTAATAATATGACTTAAATTCTTGTGGGCATCGAAATGCTTCATTATAATAACATTCACAGAAGCACAAGTGCCAGATTCTGCTGTCAGTCAATCTGGAATTGTGCAGCTCACTTGATGGGAGTTATTTCAGTTCCGTCAAGGTCACTAAAAGTAAAGCTATATCAAGCTTTCTTACCTTATTCAATTAAAAGTTAATTCAGATATTACATAGACAGTGAGGATTCTTTTTCACCACATCAAGATTCCATAAAAGTGCTCAGGTTCCAGGGGAGAAAAAAATTCAAAATCATGTAAATTTTTCATTAAAGGCAAAATTAAATAAACATTCCCTGCCATAAATAACTTTATTTTCCACTCTGTATACATTATTCATCAATAACTCACCCATGCTAGAACTTCTACAAGTAAAGAAGTTTCAGGATTTGCTCATACATCTTTTGAAATTCATTAGTAATTCTATTCTTTTGCGCACCTGTTGTCAAAATTATTTGCAGAAACTGCATTAACAAGAACAATGTATTAATTTCCCAAATTAGTGTCTTAAACATAATGTCAGCACGTTACTTATCAATAAAGAGTCATTTCTACTTTAACACAGGAATATATGCAGTTTGTTTCAATTAGAGGGCTGATTCAGTCCCAAATTACTGACTGTTGTGAAGCACAGAAAAAATGTGTAGCCCTTTTCAAGATGCTGTGTTCATTAGCTTTGATTCCTAACATATGTCCTACAAGAATGTCTTCATGGATTTCCTGGCCCAACAAAAGTTAATGAGCGTTGGGATTTTGGGGAGAACAGAGGGGAAAAAAAACCCATGATAACATGGAAACTGTAGTAACGTTTATTGTAGAAAACTTAATACCTCGTCACTTACCCCACTGAAAAGAGAGACAAATGCAGACAATGGCATACAGTAGAAGCGCACACTGATGTTCTAACCTGCTACATACTGATAAGCTTTTTTACATGAGGAGACCTTCCAGCTAGACGCAGACAGCAGGCTATCTCTTAATATGCATATTACCTAGCTAAATATATACATCTGGAGGAAGAAGAGTAGGCTAAAGCTGAACCATAACAAGCCAGTTAGAGAGCTCAGGACAGTGAGACAAATGGGCTTAAAAGGAAACAAAAATTCACAACATCTTGATTAGTGAATGAGATTATCTGGAGCTTAGGTGAATTTTACATCCTTGAGACTGTCTATGATTCTCCATACTCAAACCTAAGTCCAGGTTATTAAATGTGCTCAGCTGCAGCTGCTCAAAGAAGGTATGACGTTGTATGAGACTTAGACCTATATTCCTCCACACATGAATACTTCCACTTGCAACAGAAACAGAAGAAAGCAATTCGGTAGGGGGGAAGCTGTCTTTAAAATGTCATTAAAAACACTTCAAGGATTTCTGCCAAGATACAATAATTTGAACACAGTCTCCCCTCTGTTCTTGGTGTGATTTACTTAGATTGAAATGTCAGGTTAAAATTTCACAAATGAAAAAAGCCCCACAACTGCTGTATAAGCAGGAAGAGGCAGGGCCTGCTTCACACCCCTAGCTAGCAGAAGGCTGACTGCCCTGAGGGAGGAGAATAGTAAAGCTACCACTTCCATGGGAATCTCCTACATTTTCTGCTCTACATGATTTTGCACAGGATTTCATACTCAGAAATGCAGATTTCTGAGCAGAATATGTTTAAGCACCTTTAATGATGGTACTTTTGGTTTTGATGCATGTACACCTCCCATTATTGAAACAATTTTATATGATTTGGTTTTCAAATTATAAGCACATAGCGTTATGTATTTCTTAACAACTTGACTGGAAGATTATAGAAATGTAGAGGGCTCTTTCGCGTCTGACAGAAATGAGTGCACATCTTCAGTTGATGTTTATAAGACTCCCTTGCTTGGTAGTGCATTTATGCATGTATTTATATTTTTCGAAATTATTACTGTATTTCATTTTGACATGATGAATAATTTTCTCTATAAACACATTGCTTGGGATAAAACAGTGTATCAAAGTAATTTTTGCTCTTTGTCTTTTTCAATATTTTGACAACATGTGTAGGATTGTTCCCATGGTCTTCCTAGAAGTATTGCATTCTGGTAATTTTAATTATGATCAGGCTTTGGTTTTCATGACAACGGGACCTTCTTCAATGATTGGAATTTGGCAGGGCAGGATGGAATACTTTTGTCTCACAAGGGCATTGGAATCTTTGGGAACGGGCTGGCCAATTTGCTTAAGAAAGCGTTAAACTAAAGAACTTAGGGGACAGTGTGTAAAATGGCAAACCAAGTGCCATCCTATCCAACAGTGAAATAGGTCAGAGCAGGAAAGGCAACGATGAGTGCTCCTTGGCCCCACACCAAGATGAGAAGCAGAAGGCTGACTGCCCTGAGGGAGTGTTGGAGACCTGTGGCCAGGGGGTTTCCACAAGGATCAGTTCTGGAGCCAGTCTGAGTCAACACCTTCCTCAATGACCTAGATGAGGGGACAGAGTGTAGCCTCAGCAAGCTCCCTGACGACACCAAACTGGGAGGACTGGCTGATTCCCCAGAAGGCTGTGCTGCCATTCAGCGGGATCTGGCTTGAGGGCTCATGAGGTTCAACAAAAGGAAGTGCAGAGTCCTGCATCTGGGAAGGAACAACCTCATGTACCAGTATAGGCTGGGAATTGACCTGCTGGAGAGCAGCTCTGCAGAGAGTCCTGGTAGTCTTGGTTGATACATTTTTCACTGAGAGGATTGTTAAGTATTGGAACAAGCTGCCCAGGGAGGTGGTGGAGTCACCATCCCTGGAGATATTTAAAAGATTCATAGATGAGGTGCTGAGGGACATGGTTTAGTGATGGGCCTGGCAATGTGAGGTTAGTGGTTGGACTTTATGATCTTTTCCAACCAAAATGATTCAATGATTCTATGATTTTAAGTTTGTGTTGGGAAATCACTCTTATAAGTGGAAAGACATCATGGCTTTATAAAATATAAGAAATAGAAATATTTTCCATTTCTTGAGATAAGTGTGGCCAGCAGGTAGAGGGAGGTTCTCCTCCCTCTCTGTTTTTCCATAGTGAGGCCTCATCTGGAGCCTGCGTCCAGTTCTGGGCTCCTCAGCTCAAGAGGGACAGACAACTTCTGGAGAGAGTCCAGCACAGGGACACCAAGAATGATCAGGGGACTGGAACATCTTCCTTATGAGGAAAGGCTGCAGGATCTGGGACTGTTTAGCCTGGAGGAGACTGTGGGGGGATCTCATTATTACTTACAACAAATATTTGAATGGTTCTATCAAGAGGATAGGGCAGAACTCTTTCTATAGAGTCCAGTGATAGGAATAGGGATAATGGATAAAAGGTGGAACACAAAAAGTTCCACTTAACATAAACTATTTCACTGTTCAGGTGATAGAGCCCTGGCATAGGCTGCCCAGGGAGGGTATAGAGTCTCCCTCTCTGGAGGTTTTCAAAACCTGCCTGGACATGTTCCTTTGTGACCTGACTTAGGTGGACCTGCTTTGGCAAGGTGGGTGGACTAGATAATCTTTTAGATGCCCCTTCTGACCCCTACCATTCTGTGATTCTGTGATTTAAGAGGAATTTTCAGTAAAATCCACAGAGTAAGAATGTTTTGAAGAGCAAGCAATATTCTGTCTAGCTGTGTGAATAGCTTTGGGATTCCTTGTCTTATCATTCATCTTCCAAACCTAAAATATTACTTTTCATGGGCTAAAGCTTGTTGTTTCCTCAGCTTTGTCAATAACATCCTGTGGAAAAAAACAATTTTATCTCTAACTGTTGCTTTCCATTCATCAAAGAAAGAAATATTCCCTACCTTATACAATGGCACAATGATTGCAGTAATTTCCAGTAGCTTGCATAATAACGATTGTCTATAAATGGCACAATACCACATTTCTGTGATATCTGGAAAAATGCAGGACTAGTAGAATTTATCCATAAATTTAAGGCCTCCAGTATTTCTGTGTATGCTCTGTAAAGCTGATTTACTGGTTGGTTTTCTGCTGCTAAGGCTATGTCTAGAAAAAAAAAAGCAAAAAGAGAAAACTTTGAAAGACAGAGAATCTAGAACCAAGCCTCAATAAATGCATTATTCTGATCCAATGTATTAGTTGGTCCTACACAATCAACCTACTCTGTGAATTTAAATTGTGCACCAGTACCTTCATTTGGTTTTTAGGTTCTCCTAAGTTTTGTGTCTGTGCACTTGCATTTAAATTTGAGCACGTTTACGTAACACACTGCAAAAATTTACTGTCCTTTAAAAAAGAGGATCCATCCATGTTTCTGAAGTAACACTACCCTTCCCAGCCTCTCTATGTATCAAACTGGTATAAAATTTTCCAGAAAGAGTTGTAAAATGAAAAATTAACACTTGTCTTAAAAAAATCACATAGAAATGTCTGTTCACTTAAAACATTCCCCTGTGAGTTCAACACCCTTCTTTTCTTTTTTCTTCTTGTCTGTAACATCTCCTTATGGAAACTGAAAGCAGTACATTTATCATTTTGAAAGATCAGAGCATGAATGACTTTTCAAAAAGGTATTTTTGCACACACTTCACACCTGTAAGATTTCCCATATAACTTTGAACAGACAGACATCATCTGGGATTAATGTTGGCAACAAAGCATCTGTGTGGCTTTCCATTTTAGCTCTGCCTGGAGTAGCCTTTGCCACAGATTTGGTCAGACTTAATATAAAATTTGCTTTACGCTAACACACTGCCTCTACTGTCATGGAAATATTGCAACTGTAGTTTTAATCTCTTTCCACTTCAAGTTTTAAAAAAAGAAAATATAAGTAAATCATTGTATAACAGAGTTTAAAATTTCCTTAGAAGATTTTAGCATTGTCATTGTTTTATGAAAGTTGTACCTTGTTCATTAATAGACACCTGTAAGAAAAAATGTTTTAGCACTAAATATGGGCTTAGACACAGTTGGCATATAAAAGATATTTTTTTTCAAAGCATGAATATTATTCTTCTCTATTTTTATCCCTATTTTAATATCCAGCTATCATGCAAACATCATTAAATCTATCCTTGCACCACCTTTCAGAGGATATTTGCTTCACCAGGTCTTTGCTATTCAGCGTGTCTCTGGCAAAGTAAAGAAAATCTGAAACACATTCAGAGTTTTTCTCTGTACTTGGGTTCTCTCAGTAATAAATGTTCCAAATACAGAATGAAGTTTGCAGGTACATCAGTGCCTTCTCCTAATGGTAAATGAATAAGTGCTATGTTTGTCTTAGCTATTGCAGATGATTTCTAGCATCCTGTTTCCCTCTTGAAACTATGTTCTCATGCTCCACATCTTTTATCATAATTTACATCTATCATGACTGAAGATCTTGCCATCAGTATGATTTCTACTGTATAGGACCTCTGCACCTCAGCTGAGCAAGCTTGGAGATCCCAGAACAACAAAGGTACCTGGTGCCAGTTTCTGCTTCTATGCAGAGCTATAGAAGTCTAGAAAGCCAAAATCTTCTGGGTTTCCCTTACCATCTACATCCTAATGAACTGACAAGCAGATTCTGGAATCCATTCTAAACATAACATATCAAAGAACAGCAATTACCATTGGAATAAGTATCTTTCATCTCCTCTTTTCCCATGTGCTACCAAATCCTCCTGAAATGAACTGATTAGCAGAGAGCTTATGTCCTTTTTAGAGGGTGCATTCTGACTTTATCTGTTAACTATGATTACAGGACTGCTCTCCAGAATGTGTCATCAAAACCGATTTTGGAGTCCAAGGCATCTTTGTGTACAAAAGTTGCTCTCCTTATAGATTCCTCACATATTTTGATCAAACCTTCTGCTTTTATTTGGTCTCGCAGTGCCATGCAGGAGAAAAGACTGCAAAAAGTCACCCCAGAGCTTACATGGCTTTTTCTAACAGTGTACTTTCTTCTTTCCAGTTAGTAATAATTCAGTGTTCATGGTATTTTTTACTTCTTTGGAAATGTCAAGTGCTTGAAGCACAAGAGGCCTCAGGTGCTAATATAGGATAGCAGGCGGCTCCTTCTTTCAGAGATTCTGCAGTCTGTGCATTTTGCAGGATGAAGCAATGCAGGACCCAAACATTTTTTCTCTGGAGACTTGCTGTTAGGTCTTTCCTTTTAAGAATTATCTGGAATGATGTGTGGAGATGTCCATATTGATGTCTATATTTTGCATAGTTTTTTTCTTAATATTAATCTTCAGAATCAAACTTGCTAGTGCTGTGGTCAGTGTGAGACTGCTGCTGCCTTCTTCCATCTTTTCACTCTTGAGTCCTGGCTGTGAATGTCATTACACAGGACAATGGCACAGTGTAATTTGAGACAACTATCTCTGGACATAGGATTATGAAAAAGTAACAGCAAACTAAGCATTTATATGAAATGTGAAATATGAAATTTGAATAAGTAATAAAAATGCCTTGTTTGTTTACAAAATAGGCATGGATCAAATCTGAACTGTTCAGCATTACTTTCTGCAGTCAGAGCAAACTAACTGCTTTATCGTATGTTTCACTTCTTCTTTTACTGCAAGTCATTTTAGAAGTCATAGTATCATTGGGTAAATTTTAGTTGTCATCAAGTTTAGGCAAGCATTCAGTAGAGCTGAGAGTTACACATTACTATTACACATGACTGGGTTCTGTCTTCTGGAGAGAGTCCAGTGCA